>JAHTLZ010000008.1:4947752-4980710 GCA_023846285.1 Phrynocephalus versicolor
CTATCTATCTATCTATCTATCTATCTATCTATCTATCTATCTATCTAAGAGTATTTTTACACCACCTTTCTCCTTGGAAAAGGACCCAAGGCGGCTTACAGTAATGAGGGATAATATTCAGTCCAGTACAATTAAGACATGTTCACATAATTGAAAACAAGGAATTGAGGGACATCTTACAGCATTAATAGACAAGCTAGAGGGTTATAAGTAGTTATATCAGCAAACCAAAGCGAGCTTGACAATCTGGGGTGAGAAATATTTCTGAATTAGCACATATGAGTTTTCCCATGGGTGTCTTTGATGTTCCTGGATTTTAGCAGATGTTAGGTTCTATGACATAAAGTGGCCATGTAAATGTCTGACCCCACCAGAGGCACCCACACTAGTATTCCAACAGCCCTAGCCTGTGTAGCGAATAGAATGAGGGCGCCTGCCCCACAACAGCTGGAGGGAGAACCGTTGGGACATCTGTGATGTGAAATGCAGTTCCTGTTGAGATGGCTTAGTATAATCAACCAAAGATGGGTGAAAACACAGGTGTTGGTGATGCTATCTCCTTGATCACTGCAGATGGTGACTGCAGCAACAAAATTAAAAGACGCCTGCTTCTTGGGAGGAAAGCAATGGCAAACCTAGGCAGCATCTTAAAGAGCAGATACATCACTTTGCCGACTAAGGTCTGGATAGTCAAAGCTATGTTTTTTCCAGTAGTGATGTATGAAAGTGAGAGCTCGATTATAAAGAAGGCTGATCACCGCAGAATCGATGCTTTTGAGTTGTGGTGCTGGAGGAGATTCTTGAGAGTGCCCTGGACTGCAAGGAGATCAAACCTATCCATCTTGAAAGAAATCAACCCTGAATGTTCACTGGAAAGACAGAATTTGAAGCTGAGGCTCCGGTATTTTGGCCACCTCATGAGGAGAGAGGACTCCTTGGAAAAGTCCCTGATGTTGGGAAACATTTGTTTACTTATTTTTCTTAGCTTTCATGCTGCTTTTTCAGGATGTGAGATGTCAGATGCCTCCTGTAAGATGCCTCTTAGCGCTCACTCTTAGCTTTAAATAAATTTGTACCTAATTTATACAACTGTTGTATACTCATTGTCTACCCAGTTGGGGGGGGGTGGACCTTTGGCACTGCAGATGTATTGGGCCACAACTCCCACAGTACTTTGTCGTCGGTAATCTAGGCTTGGAAATCTGGGAGTTGTTGTCTAAAACATCTGCAGTGCCAAAGATTCACCACCACTGGTACAATCAGTTCAGACTACTACATATTCTTCAGTATTGCTTTGGGTCCTTTCCAAGGAAAAAAGGCAGGGTAAAAATATCTTAAATAAGCAAGCAAACAAAATATGAACTGGCTGGAACTTAGCAGAATTTCAGACAGTGGAGTTTTCCTAGATTTAAGTGGGTACTTTTGCAGACAAGTACTGTATGCACCCTGTTGGAGGGGGTACCGGGTAACAGAGAAGGGTAGGGGATCAGATCTGGTGTGGTCCCATAGAAGAGAAAGGTGTTAACATCTTGGTGCAGAGAGGGGAAAGATGCAATAGAGAGCAGTTTAACAATCTACAGTATATACTCAGCTAAATTAGTAACATTATCCCTGTACTTTATCCCTGCCGGCTGAGAATTTTCAAGGTCTGTCATCCAAAAAAAGGTGAACCGTCTAAACTCTTTTAACAAGGGACAAGCATAAATGTGATTTGAGCTGTACACTCTAGCTTAGAGGCCTGGATTCTAATACAGGTGGGGGAAATCTGTTGGTATTGCTTTGGACCACACTGTGTTCTTTCGAAATCAATTAATCCTTGGTTCTCTCCATCATAGATACTGTATAAAGATATTTGTTAAATCCCTAAAGCATGAATGGAACTGAAATTCTTTCCTGTTTTAGACCAGCCAAATTCAATAGCCGCCGCTATTCTCAGCATACAGACATCCGTGTTGGACCTGGAAGTGTGTGTGTGTAACAGGCTTCCTTTCATACTGAGGCGATTCAAATGTACCGGGATATAAATCCACCATTTTCGAAGTTAAGGACTCTAAGCTGTGGGGCCAGATGGATGCATCTGTCAGTTTGGGTTCCAAATGTATAAAATTTCATGTTCTTTCCTTCTCAAACTACATTTTGCACCCCTAGTGGAAATTCTTATCAAAAAGAAGCTGAAACGATATTCTTACTCATCTGTAATTTCTAGTCCTTGATGCACCCAGGAAGGGGAGGGAACCCGCTACTTTTTCTTTGGCGATTGCCAATATAAAATAGTGTCTTCATCTTTAGAGGAAACCGCTCCTGTTTACGTGCCTGCAGCAGCAAGAGCTTGCTGAAAATAATTTAATTATATTTTTATTGTCATTGTGTGTATATACACAGTATGTTGAAAAGATCTTCCCAAATCCAAGGAATGCTGCTGGTTGTTTCTCCCGTTATTTACCGCTGATGCTTTATGGATTTGTTGTTGGGCAAATGATGTTCCTTTAGTGAGCTGAGAAAGAACACAAGAGCAGAATGGGTAAAAAATAAATAAATATTGGACACAGGATAAACATAGATTGGTAGAGCCACCTGGCGGCCACTGTGGCCAATAACAAATAGGCTGGCTTGCCTCCACCTTCTCATGGTTAAACGTTGAGTTGATTTAATTTAAATTCACACCCGCAACGTACACGGATACATCTAGTGGTCAAAGTTATGAGTCTAGGCTGCTTCCAATATTACGATATAGACAGGACATAAGACAAGGATAGGAATCAAATCAAAATGTCAAACAAAAGAAAAGCAAATCTCTGATACGGAAAACTAGCTTGTACAAAAAATGCAAAAGGCGTTGGAAAGGAGTTGGGAAATGTAGGTAGGGCGAGGCAACGAATGTGGTGGTAACGGTGTAGTACAAAAAGGTTCTGGGTTGTAGACATAGTACAGTGGCACCTTGTATAAAGGAATTAATGTGTTCCAAATGAAATTATGTTAAGCAAATTTTCCTTTATACCAATTTCCCATAGGAATGCATTGAAAGCAGAGGAATCCCTAATTGTGACCATTTTTATGTTGTACGCATTCGCCCCATAGGCGAGTCTGTCAAGCAAATTTCCCCTATCTCTGCAATTTTTTATGCTGTACAGATTTTACGTTGTACAAACCATTTGTTAGACGAGGGTCCACTGTACTGAGGGTGCTTTCTGGGGCCAGAGGCTCAAATCTCAACCATTCTATGAGATGATGACCTTCTGCACTACACTGGTACCCTTGCATAAAGGAATTAATTCATTCGAAATGAAATTCTGTTAAGCAAATTTTCTTTTGTACACATTTCCCATAGGAATGCATTGAAAATGGATTAATCCCCAATCGCGACCGTTTTTCTGTTGTACACATTCAAGTTTAGTCATGGCTACTGGACTTTTTGAGAGATAGTAACGTTTCGCTGTTCATCCAAACAGCTTCATTGGTCTGTTTGGATGAATAGCGAAACGTTTCCATCTCTCAAAAAAGAAGTCCAGTAGCCATGACTAAACTTCCAGATAAACTGACCTGGATGACTGAGAATCTTCACAGACATATTGGCAGGATGAGGTGTTTGCCATCTAACAGGCTCTGTTAACGGCTCTTTAAAAGGTGTTTTATACGGCATTTTACTTGGATTTTAACTATTAATTGCATTTTAATTATAGCTTTATCTTTTTAATATGACTTCCCATTGTTTGCAAATAAATAACCTGCTTTGATACACGATTTGGTCATTCAGAGGTAAGGGGGGGGGCTTCTTTTATATGAACGACTGCTTAGCCACAAACTCTGAATCCCCTTTCTGGAACACCTGACAGACTGTGGCCTTTTAACAACAGACCATTTCTAACATATCATTTGGCTGCAGCAAAAATCAGTGTGGATGCTAAACTGGAAACCAGGAGAGGTTTATTATGATTGCTATCCAGTAAATTAAGGTCACAATAACTATGTTAGGGATATGTGAGTTCAAGGGTTAACTCTATTGCTATACCATGGTGGAGACCTAACTGTAGCCATTACTTCCTGATATAACACCCTCTTTTTCATCTCATTGAGTTCTTCCATCCAGCTCTGGTTGCTATTGTCTCTTACATGGCTGCTAACCCACGTGTCGTGTGTGATTCTGAAAATCTAATGGATGCTATTATTGGGAGAACAGAAACTCATTGTTGCTTCATTCAACTTCAAGTGAATAGTATAAAGGAAACAAGGACACAGTAACGCTGGCACTGAAACTGTTGGCTGCATAGTGGCAGCTCGGAGGTTCGAAACCCAGGTGCCACACAGCAGAGCAAGCTCCGGCTGTTAACCCCTGCTCCTGCAAACCTAGCAGTTTGAAAGCGTGTAAATGCATGTAGATAAAAAGGTACCGCTGCAAAAGGTGGCAAGGTAAAACAGTGCTTCCTGGCAGCTATGCTGGCCACACAGCCACGGACTTGCACAACACTGGCTCTTTGGCTTGAATATGGAGATGAGCACCACCTCTAGAGTCGGACACGACTAGCACGCATATGCAGGGAGAGAACCTTTACCTTTAACCAGACAGAACAGAACCTTCAACTAAAAAGTGCTTTGTTTGCACTGATCCAGCAGGCCTCCTGTTCATATGCACCCTGTCAAAATCAGCCACCTTACTGGTTCTTGGCAGCTGGCATGAAGCCTGGTAGACTAAATAACCTGTTTGGTCAGAAGTCTTCCATCCAAGATTCATCTGCTCAACTGTCCTTCATAATTTCTAACACCGGAACATACCATTGTGCTGCCTACGCTTAAAACTTCTAGGACTTCTTCACTTCCTAGCCACCCCAAAGGGCAAACTGAAGCTCCACCAACACCCAAAGGAAAATCTCTATTAAGTGGCTGCAAAATCTCTTGTAAGGAGGAAGGCAGAGCCACCAATTCTTTATGGTGACACAGCACTCTGTCACATAATTTGACACAATACAAAAATTAACGTACACCCAACTGCTTTTTCTGATATTTGACTATAGACAGCACCAGGGATTGGAAGTTAGCATTCCAAGATAGTCTTGATAAGAATTAAAACAGAACTCAAACAGTTGCAAATTCTCTTCTTTATTGACACTGTCATTTGCAAATACAATACATTAAGAATTCCGGACAAAAGTCTGTGTTGCTGTAAAAAAAATACAACTTTTTAAATTACATATTTCTGGCCTCTGGCACTCCAAACTGCAGAAGAGCAGTTCCCTCCACCTGGAGATTCTGCCGGAACTGCTTCTTTACATTTTTTTAAACCCCTATTATTTATATTATATACAAACAACCACTGAATTGAAAAGTATCCTTAGAAAAGTGACTCAAGTTTTTATCTTTACAATCCTTGGTGCCCTCAGTGCAGGGCTTGGTCAAATTTTAACTTAAAGGGAAGAAGTCCACCCTTCAACATCAGATTTGAGAGAAATAAGTTTTCTCTTTTTAAAGAAAAAAAGTTAGCACAACATACTCTGCTGTCAGCCTACAGAGACGTTAGTCTTCAAACTGAGACCATTCCCCTCCTCTGCAAGAGAGATGAAAAACAAAAGAATACTGACTGACATCAAGCATGACGTGCGCACCATCCAAAGGGCACCAAGCCCTTTCCCTGCTTCATCAGGACAAAACCCCTCCATGAAATTTGCCTCTTGCAACCCAGAATGTGAGGTATCTGGACTCCTGATGCTCCATCCAAGCCCTGTTAATGTCCACTATTTTTCCCCTGCTGGCTTTATCAATGCTTCATCTTCTACAGGAGGAGCAGCCATGATACAACTGTGACTCCCTGGACTCCCATCGCAGCAGCCAAGATCCAGCCTTGCCTCATGACAGGATGATTTCCCCCCCCCCCAAGTCCTTTCCCCCGCTGAAGTCTATATCCAATGTAGATATGGTAGCCAGGGAGTCAAAACGAAGTGCCCTGTGAGAAAACAGAGGGTGTTAAGCAGAGTACTAGTTCCACACACACATGCCTGTTCATATTCACATGACGGCATTCTTTTCCAGCGAATCTCTGGGCCGCTGATCCTCATGAAACCAGCAGGATCAATTTAATCTCTCATTTGGTGTGATTGGATTTCCATTGCTATTACTTCCTCTTGTTCTTTGTGAGGTATTATATACTTTAATTTTTTTATTTTATTTTATTTTCCATTACAGATTCTAAATGCTTTTTTTAAAAAAAAAATCAGTAGAAAATCCAGTCTTCCTAAAAACACACACACAAAACATCTGTTCCATCTTTCATAACTGAGGACTGGTGGGCAGTAAGGTCTTGAGGAAAAGACTAGCCACAATAAGACAGAAATATTAGCATACAGATGTGGTTTCATATCCTTGAGCAGGTTCTCTTTGTGGAAGAACATCCACACCAATTTAAGGTTCTCTGTCATTCAACTGAGTTACGTAATTGTACCTCTTACTGCTACCTGCAAGGTTTATTTCTATTCTTGTGGAGCCAATGGAAAATAAGTGCTGCTGAACGTGGGATACAGCTTAATAATAATAATTAATAATAATAATTAATAATGATAATAATGATGATGATAATAATAATAATGAGAAGAGGAAGAGGAAGAAGAAGAAGAAGAGGAGGAGGAGGAGGAGGAGGAGGAAGAAGAAGAATTATGGCTACTGCTGCTACTGCCTTGTGGCGCAGTGGTTGAATGCCTGTCCTGCAGGTAAAACTGTGCTCACGACCTCGGGGTTCAATCCCAGGTAGCAGGCTCATGGTTGACTCAGCCTTCAATCCTTCCGAGATCTTTGAGTACCCCACTTGCTGGTGTGTGTGTGTGTGTGTGTGTGTGATGTGTAGCCTGCATAATTAAACTGTAAACCGCCCAGAGACTACTTGAAGTGGTATGGGGGCGGTATATAAGCAGAACACTTTACTACTAGGAAGCAGTCCTTACTTCTACTAGCAAAACCTAATCCCAAGGAAACTCACCTAGATTTCCTAGAGGTGCGTGAGCTACCACGTCTGGGGAGTAACACTTTCCAGCAAGAGACGTCGCCCTTCCTCGTAATCATCCTCATCCACATTGACTAGTAGTCGGATAGCCTCCTGGCCCACAGCCTCTTTGAGAGAGTCCGTGATGAAAACTCCCTTCAGTGCCTCTAACAGCGAGCCGTTCATATAGTCACTCCAGAAGGCATCCAGATAGGACAGCTCTGAGAACTTGATGTCACAGATGATGGAACCCAGGTCACGAGACTTGAGGATTGTGTTGGACTGCCCAAAGACATCAAACTGGCGCTCCAACCGGTTCTGCTTGTTGGACATCACATTCTGACGCAAGACGGGCTCGTGCTCACAGTATTCTGCCCGAACACGGAGCCGGATATCTGAGCAGGACATAATATGGAGAGAGAGAGAGAGATACAAAGAGAGAGAGAGAGAGAGAGAGAAGGGGAAGGGGAAGAAAAAAAGAGAAGAGAAACGTTAGGTGGGAGTCACAAACAGAAGGCACAGACAAACACACAATCATGCAGCAATATTTTAGGGCTGGGCTGTCCAAAAGCCCTGAACACGTGCTGAACTTAAGAGCCCAACAAGCTGATGATCCAGGCCACTCAGGTCTCCCTTAAAAGCTCAGGTTCCTTGAGATGGTCAGTTCCAGCAAGGGGTGTTTACCTTTTTGGAATTGTACCACTGGCACAAAGTTAGAGCTGAACTTCATTAATGTCCATCAACGCTGCATCCAACCCCACTAATAGCACACCTAGCAAGTGAAATACATAGATACATTCTGACTAGACTCTTCCCCCTAGCACCAGAAGAAGCCTACTGGTGCAACTTCTCCTTCCTATTCCATGCCTCGCAGCCGCGTAGACCAATTGTTGATGCCGATGGAGTTAATTCTTCAAAGTCTTCAAATCAATTCAACCCACAATCCTTGAAACCGTACCTACATTTTTCTTTAAATGTACCTGGGTCACTATTTCACCTTAGGCCATAAACTCCCGGGGATTTGGAGCAAGATGACAAAAGAAAAGCTAACCAATGAAAGCCTGCAATATATTTCCAATTAAAAATTCTGATCTAGGTTTCAGCCACACAGACTTGTGGCCAAAGTAAACCTATCAATACATATGCTAAAATTTGGGGAAGTTCAGCTGTAACGATGGACAGTGGAAAAACAAATTTAGTTTAGTCCAATTATCAAAAACATTCTCAGCAGTGTAGCTGAAACTTTTTAAGGTTCAAAAGGGAGGGAGAAATGGAACAAATACAGAGTAGGATATACTTTTAAAAAATGAGGCAGGTGGTGTATTACATACGCTCAACAAGGCCGTCAGCTTTAATTTCTCTGTGTCTTGTGGTCATCACCTGTAGAAGCATTAACTCACAGTGCAGTCACAGCCCTTTACCAGCAACTTTGTACGGCCTGGAGCCCACACCCACCCATAACATCTCGTTACAAGACAAATTTCTGGTAGTGAATTACTCAACCTCAACCAGGAGGGCACTTGGAATATTTTTTTTCCAGATGGGCAACAGCAGAAATTGTTATCTGACCACTGTTGTAAGATTTTTCTCATTCCACAGACTATAAATGGCATTGCTTCTCTCTCTCTCTCTCTCTAAAAGGGAATTTCTGCTAGAAGCAATGCCATCTCCACAGAAGGTAAAGCACTATGTACTGGAAACTTTCAATTCAAGACAGATATTCCTTTTACTACTTCATATACCAACTCTTGAGGCAGAATGTTAAAGGAAGTCAACTGCTGGGCCCACTGGAAACCATTTTCATCACCCAACCACACAGCTTCCCACCCAACAGGCTGCCTACAAGCAGAGCAAATAAAAGATTCCATTTTTATTAGTACTGTACATAGCTAACATACAGATGTTTTGCATCCACCAGGGATTGATTGGCACATGACTGCATCAGAACAGAAGAGCTTTCCATATCAAAAGTGTTCCAAGTACTTGAGGACAGCAGCTGTCAGAGTTGGCATTAACACACTGGCACCATGTGACACGCAAGTGGCTGAAAATGCTTCCTCCCCCAAGATTGCATAAAAGCCTCTAAGTACAGATTTTAGTGAATAAACCTAACTTTTATTTCAAACACGCAGGACACCTGTCAACTGCACGGCTATGGGGAGGCTTCAGCACAACTGGCTGAGAGAACCGAGACCTGCCTCCGTGACCTTACCCCGCCAGCAGTAATGCAAGCCCTGAGCAGCTGCGTTACGTTTAGCTAGGACCTCTATGGGCAAAGCCAACATTATCTGAGGCTGCATCAACAGAAACCAACCAATTCTCCATTTCCAGGCCCCAGTTCCAGTGAAATAATCCCACTGTGGTCACTGTTTGGAAGTACAGACAGCTTGGAAACAGGCCAGTCAACTCCATATTGCAGAAGCTTCCCTCAATATTGTCTTTCCACATTTAAGTCGCAATGGCAAGACTTAAGCATCCTCCAAGTCTATTACCACTCAAGTAGGATGGTTTCAAAGAATGAGGCCTGCCACCTCATCACCCACGTCACACTTTCATCATGTGTTCAGTACTATGTAATTACAAATCAAGACCAAGAGACCCAACAGAGAAATGTTAAGGTGATGTTCTCAAAATAAAGTTGGGACCTACATACAGTACTGATGCAGTTCTGCTTAGCGCACTACATTTTCTCTCTCACACTTGATACACAAATTATTTTCACAAGCCAACAAAACCCATTACAGACAGTTGAACAGCAGAAAAGTGCCTCCACTGTGTGGGAAGCAAAAAGTCCCAGAGTCCAAAGCCGTGTCCCTCACAGCTTGTTTTACAAGAGCACTGCAGGGTCCAGATGCAGGATTGCTTCTAAAATAGGAGAAGCGCTGAAGAGGCAGCTGAAATAATCATGAGGGCACACTTAAGTTTTTGCTTTTTAGTTTGTCTGGGTATTTTTACCAGTGTCTGGTACTTGGCCCGCTTGCCTGGGCCAATACTTATGCTTTTCCATGGGTGGATTTCAACTGTGGACCGAGAGAAAGATGGTTCAAGACTTTTAGCACATGGTAACATCAAGAAATCACTTTGAGATTCAATACGGCAAAAGAACACAAAATGGAGCAAAGGATGTATGCTAGTTTCTAGATTAAACTGATATGTACTGCTGCAGATACCAGACAAACATGGGGATTCACACTTGGAAGAACACAGAAGCCTTATTCTACTGCCAAATGGCATACAGATTGGTGCAATTTCACTTTTGTTAGAAAAATGGATGGAATACTGTAACAATAGAACAATATCAACTGGACTTTGAAAAAACAATGGTGCAATGAATCTCAGGGCTTTGAAAAATTAGCAATGCATCCATCAATAATAAATCCCAACTGGCTAGAAAACAACTAATAAATGGACTTGAACAACAGATGAAGAAATTAAGGGCATATTTCTGCCCCCAAATAAAAGTGATTAAAGGAAACCCAAAGGGCATTCCATAACAACATACAATGATCTGATATCCGCAGCAGTGGCTATACAGCATGGAGAGAAAAATCACCTGGTTCCCTACTGAATCTCTATCTAGTTAATGGCTTCAATGGATTGGAATTTAAGACATCAGCAAATAACAGCCCCATAAGGGGCACATTCCTCATAGCTACAGTATCCCAGCCTGTTTCCATCAGACCCTGCTGGAGGTTTGCAGCACAAGCCCCCTGCGGTGCCAGTCTGGAGTGGCTCTATCGTCTGTCACCATCCCAGGAGCTGCCAACGCAGCCCTTTCCCCAATGAGCGCCACAACAGCCAATATACTGTTCAGGACGCTGGCATGCAGAAAAAGGCAACCGGTGGGTCCTCCAGATTTAGACAACTCAGCACACATTTAAACAGTTCTGCTTTCACAACGAACTGGTGGAAAACTGGGTGCGTGGATTCATTTACCTTTGCGAGACCATTCTGTGAGAAGAGTGCACAAGAGAGACAGAGTCTCTTTATCATCAACCTTTTGCTTAGTAACCTGGAATTTAAATGGTGGATTGAGAGAGAATTGGCAGAAAGCAAATAGCAACAAAAAGATCATTGGGGAAGAGGGGCTGCGCTTTTTATTCAGGAACTAGCTTTCTGGCTCGTGGAGAATAAAACAGCCCAGGAGGCTGCACAGCGGAAAGGGAGATGGAAATCATACTCCCAAGTTTCTATGTACAACTTAGAAGGGTGTAAAAAGCAGAGCTGAATTCAAAAGCAGCTGCCTATGTAACACGAGTCCTAAGGACCTGCCCCAGTGAACCAAGGTAATATTGCGAAGTATACAGGCAAAAATCTAGTGTTGAACGGAGCTTACAGTTCGATCCTTGCACCTACCCGGCAGAGGCCTTAGCTGCACCGTGAAGTTGCAGTTTTGACACTCATTGTATTATTTTTGAACCTTCTTCGTTAGAACCCATGGCCTGTAAATTGGTCAGATGGTAAGACAAGCGTTTTTGGTGCATTTGCTTTTGTTTCATTTGCATTGCACTGACACAAAGACAAGAGAACATTTGTTTACATGGGGATCCTACATCAGCCCATGGCACCAATCTACTGGGGGGGGGACACCCTAACATTTTATCCACATGCAACAAAAAAGGCATTCCACATAAGAAAATTAAAAACCATGTATGGATTATCACACATAGCAGTCTACTAACAGATTTCAGTTTCTCTATGTGAAACTATCATCCATAAAGGAGACACATAGGAAATGAAAGCCCTAAGCTACAGATAGAAGATGATATAAGCTGGTCTTAGAGATAAGCAACTATCTATCAAGCAATCATCGAGCCTGGATTTATTGAATTTATAAGTTTTGTAAATCTGAATATAAGTCATTCATTTCAATATGTGAATATATGGGGTTTAAGCAGAACCTACCTAGTAGGTTGCTACTATCAGCCAAACCATGAGAATGAACCCCACTGAACAATGAAGGATTGAAACCACAGAGCATTGGCAGCAATGATGCCAAAATTCGGTTCTTTAGATAGAATGATGGGCAAGATATTCTTGGCTATAATTCAGCCATTTGGCCAAAATACTATGTACGATCTAGGCCACAATTTAACAATACACCAACCGTTCTTCATCAATAACGAATTCTGATCTTATATAGCAGCTATAGTGCATGTAAGTTCCCTACAGAATGAACAGGAATCAATCTTTCAGATGGTATCTTATTGTGATAGAAGTATATTTATAAATAAATCATGTCATTCTCAAATGTTTGCCTCTATTCTTCAATTATATTCACTCCATAAAACATTATCTGAAACACGTTAGTGGCTTTCAAATACTGCTACACTCTGAATCGACAGCTCTTTTCTTTACAGTGTAAATTTATGATTTCAGCTGAGTTGTTTTTTAATCTGGAGTGGTTGAAGCAAAGAAATAGCAGATGAACTGAATGGAACTAGTCCAGATACTTTGCCTCAGTACTTTGCCAATTCACAGAAAACATCAGAGAAGGTAGACAGTCTCTCTCCAAGACCAGCATATCATATTGGTGCACTTTAAAGTCACAACTTCCACAGGCCTCCCGGGAACCAAGTTAAGGTACTTATGATCTGAAGACAGTTTCTCTCATTCACAGTGCTTTTAATTTTAGATTATTCCATACATTATGGAACTCGTTTTTGTGAAGGATGACGTGTAAGATCCGTGGACTACAAATCAATAAAACTAATCAGTTTGGGAGTACTTGACGTGATTACTGGAATTACTGCCACCATCTTGGGAAATGAAGACAGCATATGGAGAGGTGGCCTAAAGCATCCCCACCCTCACTCTGAACAGGGGGACAAAGCTTCTGTTTTCTCGTTGAAGTGGGATGAACTGTCATCGCTGAATTTAAACTGCACTTAGTGCAGGAGAAAATTCAAGTTCACCCACAAATATAGGGATTGTCTCCCTGAAGCTGCATGTTATACCTTGGATCTTTCCTACCAATCAACTCTTCATCTCCTTGTCAGAGAAAGTAAATGAAGGCCTTAAGAGATACCAAAATTTCGAACAGGCGTATTAAAAAGGCTTTGTGGGGATTGAAAAAGAGAACTGCTCCAAGAAAGGAGCTCCAAGAACACAGCACGTGCGAGGCAGACACCTACCACAGGTCACTTTGGTGGGAGTTTGAACCTCCTGCTTTGGAGCGGAAGCTGCCTTGCCTCCCCGTCGCCTGCGAGGAGGAGCAGACTTCGCCCGGCCTCTGCTAATTCGCTTCCTTTTGCTGGAATTAGAGCCTTTAAGGGAAGAGGAGAGCAAAAGCACATCAGGTGCATGGGATCGCTGGCCATCAGCATGCACATTTCACAGAGCAGATGACTCGACACCTTGAACCAAACATATCAGACACACTATTTGCAAGCTTAATTTTATGCAAAAGAAGTTGCAATCGCTGGGAAGTGAACCTCGCTACTGTTGCCAACAGAGAAACTGTACAGAAATTGGCTGTACTTGCAGGTCAGTCTTAATGTACTGAGCTAATCTCATATTTACAGCAAAGAGAAGGGAGAGAAGGGAAAGCAGAAAAGGCATGAATCCTTTTCTATGCAGTATACTGACCTGTTTCCCATTGATCATTTCGCGGCTCTGCAGAGGCTGAACTGAGACAGCTGTCCATCTGCCGGTCTGATGATAAGACAGATGGTCCATAGGTATATCTTTCAGGAGAAACTAAAATGTCAAAATAATTTTAAAGTTTACACCAAACTTCATCGGGAACCACTAAAAGTAAAATAATTTTAGATATAAATTCTGCAAAAATGCATGCAATATAATGAGCTAAACAATAGAAAAACACCATGATTCAGAAAACAAAATTACTCTCTTCTCCCTGTGCTTACAAATAGCTATCCTCCTAATGCCATCATTCTTGGGGGAAAGCCAGGCAGTAAACTAAAAATAAGCCCTCTTTAAAATAGAAACCCTATTAATTTCACTCAAGACTAAAATTTTATGCATGACATAACTGCGCAATACCTGTACGTTGCCTTTTCAGGGTGACATATGGTAGTAGGTCATGCCTTGTTAGAACTCGCAGGAGCTGCAACAGCCGCACAAAGTTGGTTTCGTCACATACACCCCTCCTCTCTAATTCCAGGAGCAGCTGGACACCATTCTTGGGCCGCTGCCTATCTGCAGCAGCCTCAAGGCTGAGATCAGCCTTTCCCGAATTGCACTGGCACTGGTTCTTCTTCTTCCAGCTCTCTAATACAGGGGACGTGGTCTCAGGGCCACCCTCTTCTGTTGCTGCCACAGCCCAAAGGGCGGGATCCAAAGGATGGGTCCATGGCTGCGTTTCGTCCAGAAGGAAAGACAGCACCTCGACATCGTTCTCTGTCAGCTGGGAGCCGATCACGTCAAACATGCGATGGAGGGAAATCATCCCATAGTACTCTAGACAGTCTTCCTCCTCCCACATGTGAGCAAAGAGTGGTCTCCTCACGTCAGCCATGGGCAGAGATTAATCCCAAAACAGCTTAGCTAATGGGACAGACCAGAGCTGCACTCTGAACACCGAGAGAGAAGGAACAGATATCTCAGCAGGTGTGCAGGTGATCAAACTGAACAGGCACAGAAAATTCGGTAAGAGGCCTCCAGAAGACTCCTATTATATTCAGACGCCGCACTGGTACCGAAATGTCTGTGAAAGGAAGGGGGAAAAAAACAAAAAAAAATTAAACCCAGCGTCAGCTGCCCCACCTGCCGCTCTTTATGAAGCAGAAGCCACAGAGGAGGAAAACACACATTCCAGACAGGAACGCAAACCAACCACTCATCCCAGTCCGGCTTCTGCTTTCCCCATCCAAACTGAGGGGTGCGGAATGGGCGGCAGGAAACCTGCAGAGAGGGAGGACTCCGGGAAATGGTTTCAAACTACAGGAAAAAAGATTCCATTTGAACATTAGGAAGAACTTAGCTGTCCGGCAGTGGAATAGGCTGCCACGGAGGGTGGTGGAGTCTCCTTCTTTGGAGGTTTTTAAGCAGAGGCTGGATGGCCATCTGTCGGAAATACTGTGATGGGGGTTCCTGCATGGAAGGGGGTTGGACTAGATGGCCCTTGAGGTCTCGTCCAAATCTAGGATTCTATGATTCCCTCCAGTCGCCGCAGCCGCACCCCCCCTTTAAACCAGCCAAAAATACTGTTTCATGCTCTGGCAGCCCAGGGCGCAAGGCACGGGCCCGCCACACGGGGGCAGCAGCGCCTCCTTTCCGCCCCCCTCCGCCAGAGAAGCAGCCGGCGGCCCCTCCCTCCCTCTTTCTCTCTTCCCTCCCCCCCCCCCTCTTACACAGTCCCGTCCCCCCCTTCCTCCGAGGTGTGGTGGACCAGACGGGCGCGCATGCGCACACGCCCCTTGCCGCACAGCGCGCGCCGCCCCCCCCCGCGTCTCCACGTACCGATGAGGAGGAGGAGAAGGAAGGCGGCGGCCAGATCCGCCCAGGGACGGACTCCGCCCCTGCGGGGGGGGGCCAGGAGAGAAGCACCCGGGGAGACCCGGGGGAAGGGCTCGCCACGGGCCTTCTCCTCTTCCTCTTCCTCCTCTTCCTTTCCCCTCCCCCTCCCACCCCATGTTTTGATCTTATCGAGTTCTCGACGGACGCCTTCTCCCCCTCCCCTCACAAACCGTTGGCCTCGCTCGTTAACGATCACGTTCTAGATCCCCCTCCCCCACCCACCACGGCTTTCCAGCCGCCCACCTACCTGCCGACCCCCCCCCCCGTTTTCCTCAGCAGGAGCCACCCGGGGTGCTCCCCTCCTGTCTCTTTTGTCCGCTCCGCTTCTCCTCAAAAAGCTGTTTTTTCTCTCCCCGCACCGGCTCCCCTCAGCGCCTTTCGAGGCCTTTTCTTCTTTTACCTCAGGAGAAATCCCACCTCCCGCCCAAAAGAAGCAGCCATTTCCTTCTCTTCCGACTTGGCCCCCCTCCCTCACCCCCACAATTTGGAAGACACCGTTCTTTCTCTCCCCTCTCTTCTAAACGCCTTTAAAATTAAAAAAAAACATAAAAATCAACGGACCTACCGAGTGCCGGTCGCTCCCACCTCGACCACCACCGCCGAGCCGATCTTTCTGGCACCTTCGACGCGACTGCGCCGGCGCTAGACTGGCCAAGTCCTGGCTCCCTCCCTCTGCGCATGCGTCCGGGGCTGTTTTTTTCCCCCTTTGCCCCGTCCCGACGTCACGGGCTCGCCCTCTGCGCAGGCGCAGGCCGACGCACGCCCGGGGGCGCGCGCGCGGCGCCCTCCCCTCACGCGGCCGGCCTGCCGCTGCCCTCGTGACCCACGTGACTGGGAGGGGCCGCACGGAGGGAGGCTTCTCCCCGCATAGATGGCGTTGTTGTCGCCACGCAGTTTACGCTATTGGCGTAAACCTCCGTGGTGATTTCCCCCCCCCCGTCCCGCCCTTCCAAGGCGTGAGGGATAAAGGACCCTGGGCGGTGTCAAGGAGACGGCGCTGGTTGCGTAACAGGGAGGAGGAGGAAAGCGCCGGGGCCGAGAGTTACGTCACCGACGCCCCCCCCGGAGACGGAGCGCGCGCACACCTCTCCTGCCTCGTGACGGGGCGGGGCCGAGGCGCTACGCCCCTCCCACCACCCCTCTCCTGAGTGGCCGCTCCACAACACGTTGCTATTAGCCCCCCTCCCTCCCTTGAGAAGGCGGGGGAGTAGGGGGTGGGTGGGTTTGTTCCCGTGACGTCACCGGCCCCTACCCCCGGAGCCGAACCGCCTCCTAGTATCGAGGCCCGCAATTGGTTCCCTCCCGGCCGGGTGGGCGTGGCCACGCGAGGGCGCGGCGCAGCCTACTACTACTACTAGGCCCAGCGGGACCCGAGTGAGGGGGCGAGCGCGAGCGGGAGGAGAGGAAGCGGCCGTAACCGGGGCCGGGTGAGTGTCTCGCCCCCCCGCCCTCCCTTCCTCTCCGCCAACGGCCTCTTCGCCCCCCCCTTCGGATTCCCTTCCCCCCCTCTTGGGTCATGGCAGCTGGGCTCCTTTTTTCCTTGAGAGGTCCAAACGTTTCGCTACTCATTCAAGCAGCTTCGTCAGTCTGAGGAAAGCTAGTTGGCGAGCCCTCCATTTTATAGCTCGCTTTGACCTCAGGTCACCCTGTCCTGAAATAGCCTCATAAGATGAACAATGGCCTCAACAGAGGTGGGGTGGTTCAGGCGCAGTCTGTCTGCCACTGACCTGGCTTTGATTTCAACAATCCCCAGTCAAATCAAGAATATTTCACACCTCCACCACAGAGGCCCTGGCTTATGACCCATATTTTATTATGACCCATATTGTTCACCTAGTGGCCTATGGAGGCTATTGTTCACCTAACGAGCCTATTCAGGCCATTGTCCATCTTATGAGCCTACTTCAGACCAGAGTGACAAGTGGTCAAAGTGAGCTATAAAATGGAGGACTCGCAACTATCTTTCCTCAGACTGACAAAGCTGCTTCGATGAGCAGCGAAACGGTTCAGTCTCTCAAGAAAAGAAGTCCAGTTGCCATGACTCAACTTCCAGATAAACTCAACCTAGATGACTGAGAATCTTCACAGACGTTTCCCCACTGCCCTCCAGGCTGGCCTGCTGGAGGGCAGTGGGGCCACAGAGCTCCTTCCATCCCCCATAACCACCACCATCCCAGCGACATCTTGCACCACTTCGTCGTGGAGGCCTCTCCCTTTTAAATCTGCCAGAGCAGGAGCTTTAGAAGGACATGGAGGAGAAGGGAAACAAAAATATCTAGTCCGAGAGGCAGGAACACACTTGGGACTGATAGCTGTTGTGCGTTTTTCGGGCTGTTTGGCCGTGTTCTGGAAGTTTTTCCTGATGTTTCACCAGACTTTGTTGCCGGCATCTTCAGAGGACAAGGAGCTCAGGGAACTAGGAGTGCTCTCTGTGCTCTGGGGTACAGAATGAGGAGACTGTGGTTTTAAAGTGGGAAAGAGGAAACGTGTTATATGCAGGAGAAGGACTAACACCTATACTCTTACATAGGACAAGTTTCCCCTTTCCCACAACTTTAAAACACCACTGTCTCACTCATTTTAAACCCCAGAGCACAGAGAGAACTCCTAGTTCCCTGAGTCCTCTTTGCCCACTGAAGATGTCAGTCAGAGTCTGGCAAAAACCTCAAGAAGAAAAACTTTCAGAACACGGCCGGAAAAACTCACAACAGCTATCAGATCCCAGCTGTGAAAGCCTTGGAACTATTTGGTGCAACAAAATGTGAGGGCTGCCACCTGTTGTCCTCTTTCACACAACTTTTTTTGTCTGACGTTTGACTATTTCTGCTTACCAGCCTCATTCAAACGAATTACTCTTCATTTGCTCCAAGAAATCCCTGATGCCTTAGGCCAGGAGGCCCTTCTGGTTCCCATGGCCCTGTCCAAAGAGGCTAGGGTTACTTTAGTGAAAGTGGCTCATGCCTTTAGCACACTATAGGTTGTCCATACCTTTGCGTTGTGAAGGTCTTGTGTTTGGATAACTTTTCCCCCCTATCAAATCAAAGCTTCTATTCGCCATGACGAAGGAAAAGGATGGGTTCCATTCTAGCTTGGCCCACTCCACCTTTTATTTCTCATTCTAGGATAGCCACTGTCGCTCACGTGGGGTTCTCTCTCTCTCTCTCTCTCTCTCTCTCTCTCTCTTTCCCTTGCAGGTACGATGGCAGAGGAGCTGGCTCAGTCTGTGTTCTTTCAGCACCAGTACATGTGCTCAGAGTGTGGGCTTCTCTATGACACTTTGGAAGGGGTTCTGGTCCACCACCAAAGCCATCTAGAGGAGTCCTGCGAGCCTGCGACAGCAGCCGACGCAGCTGACCAACAGTCCCAACAGGATAGCCGCTACCAGTGCCTGGAATGTGGGTGCGTCCTTTTGTCACCCGACGAACTCTTAGCTCACCAAGAAATGCACCCTCGGGAGGTGCCAAGCCGCCCCCAGCTTCCACCCCCCACCACTGGACAGATCCACTACCAGTGCAGTGAGTGCAGCCAACTCTTTCCTTCTACTGCCCTGTGGCTGGCACACAGACAAACCCACCAGAAGCAAGATGTTCCCGCTGATTCCCACCCGTCCGTTCCACCAGCTCCCTCGCCTTCTTTCCAACCACCTGTTTCACAGCCGTCCCAGGAGCCTTCCTTGCCACCCGTTCAGGCGTCACTCCCCTCATCCCCACAGCCTGTCCCCCCCGTGTATCCCTACGAGTGCTCAGAGTGTGCCTTCCTTTTCCTGACGCCTGAGGAGCTGCTGGAACATCAGGGAGAACACTTTACCGAGATTGAGAAAGAGAGCGGGGAGCCATCTGAGGGGGTGGCACAGGAGGCTTGCGCCCCCCACGAGCCTCCCCTTTCGAAGTCTGCTGAACTCCCAGCCTCGCTCCCACCCGCTCAGACGTTTTGCTGTAAGGAGTGCAAGCAGGCCTTTGGTTCCGGGGAGGCACTGTGGCAGCACCAGCAGGAGCACGTGGAAAGCACCGAGGAGTTTCTGTGTGGCGAATGCCAGCGCGGTTTCACAACAGCCAAGAGGTTGTTGGCTCACCAGCGGGTCCACGTGGACGGCACGTACGAATGCCCAAACTGTAACAAGATTTTCAAGAAGAGGGCCTCTCTGGAGCAGCACATGCGGATCCATAAAGGCGAGGCCCTCTACCTCTGCATGGACTGTGGGCTCGGCTTCTCGACTGAGATGACGTTGATCATGCACCGCAAGAGCCATACCGCCAATCCCCTCCACCGCTGCCACTGCGGCAAGACCTTCAGCAACATGACCAAGTTCCTTTACCACCGACGGACGCACGCGGGCAAAAGCGGGATCCCACCCACCCGCGGGGCAGGAGACCAAGCCGCCAGCCAGCTGCCCGAGCCGCCACCGCCCAGTGATAGGGAAGTCGTGGTGAACGGCACCCTCCCTTCCTCCCCGCCGGGGCCATCGGCAGAAGTGCCCAGTTCTGGTTTCCTGTGTCCTCAGTGTGGAAAGGCGTTCTCCACCTACATACGGATGGTGCGCCACAAGCGGGTGGTGCACGTCTTGGAGCGCAAACACAAGTGCCCGACGTGCGGCAAGAAGTTCAAGAAGCTGGTGCACGTGCGGAACCACCTCCGGACGCACACGGGCGAGCGGCCCTTTCAGTGCTCCGAGTGCGGCAAGACGTTTGTGTCTCAGGCCAACTTGGCGCGGCACCACATCACGCACACCGGAGAGCGCCCCTACCAGTGCCAGGTGTGCAACAAGCGCTTCACCCAGTCCTCCAACCTCCGCCAGCATCGCCTCTTGCACACGGGCCCCAACAGGGAGAGCGCCCATTCCTGCGAGGATTGCGGCGCCGCCTTCGCTCAAGCCCACCAGCTGGCCCTGCACCGGACGACGCACACGGGCTGCTTTCCCTTCCCTTGCCCCGAATGCGACAAATCCTTCCCCCGCCGCCGCCTCCTGGAACTCCATCAGCTGGGCCATTCCGGAGAGGAGCCCCACCGTTGCCCAGACTGCGGGACTCTCTTTGTGGTGGCTTCCAAGCTGCAGGAACACCGCTGCGCCAGGCGCCGCGAGCAGATGGCGCCGCAGTCTTACCCTTGCAAGTCTTGTGGGAAGTATATGGGGTCCCTGGCCAAGCTGGCTCTCCACCAGCTGGTGCATTCAGGCCAGCGGCCCTACTCCTGCCCGCTTTGTGGGAAAGCTTTCACTACCCCCAGTGGGCTGAGCCGGCACCAGCAGCGCCACGCCGGCCTACGCCCTCATAAGTGCCCTGTCTGTGCCAAGACCTTTGTGGCAGCCTCTGGACTGCAGCTCCACCAGCGCATCCACACGGGGGAGCGCCCCTTTCCCTGCCCCGACTGTGGCAAGGCTTTCCGGCAGGCGACCCACCTGCGGGAGCACCGGCGGCTGCACACCGGGGAGCGCCCGTATCCCTGCCCGGAGTGCGGCAAGGCCTTTGTGCAGTCCATGCATCTGGCAGAGCACCGGCGCATCCACACCGGGGAGCGCCCTCACCCCTGCCCCCATTGCCCAAAGACCTTCAAGACGCTCTCCAATTTGCGGAGCCACCGCAAAACTCACACAGAGCTAGCGTCTTGCCCGGGGGATGCCGTGCCAACGGCCGAGTCCCTGGTGGCTACCAGCCAGCCCGTCCAGACTATCATGTGCACTGAATTTGGGGAGACGATAGCAATCATTGAGAGTGCCGAGCCTCTCCCCTTGGTGGAAACGATAGAGATCTACCAAGCTACGCTCGAAGGCAACCTCCAGGTGAATGCCTTTGTATAGGGTTGGAGTAACTGTTGACTCTTCTTTGCTGAAGAGCCGTGAAGAGCTTCCTTTCTTCCATGCCTCAGTCTAGCACAGTTATGTCCAAACTTTGGCCCTCCTGATTATTCAGACCACCACTCCCAGGATTCCAAGCCGGTATTACCAATGGCAAAGGACTGTGGGAGTTGTGGTCTAAAACATCTGGCGGGCCAAAGTTTGGACATGCCTGGATGTGTCTCCCTGAAGTGGAGCCTCTAGTGCCCAGACGCAGCCTCTTTGGTTTGGTTATTAGGGCCTACCCCCAGTTCACGGGCCTCATTTGGAAGATTTCTTGGGCAGTGTTGTTGATTGCCCACCACCCGACTGTGCCACAACCCTACAGTTATTGTTAACTACAAAAAAAAATGTTCTTCTGCGATCTTCCAGTTTTGTCCTTTCCTGTGAGGCACCAGGAAAACCTTGATATTTAGAACATCTCCATCGGCTGTTAGCATTTCCATTAAATTATTTCTCTGTTCTTAGGAAATAAGTAGCATCCTTTACTTGCAGTTGTAGGGAAACTCCCCCGTAACTGAGTTGTTGCTAAATCGATGCAGCACAAGCAGCTACCTCTGATAATTTTGCAGAAGGAAGAGTGTGACAGGTGCAACATCTTGTCCTTGCCACCAAAAATGTGTTTGTTAAATTTTCCTTCTGCACAACAAATGAAAATAGAAGTTTACTGAAGATGGGGGGGGTTGTTAAAAGAAGACTTGAGGAAGGCAGATGACACATCCTTTCCTACTGACTGACTTATTTTGATCAACTTTGAATTTCTATTTTCCCTTCAAGTAACAACAACAAGAGAACCCAAGATTATTTCCTCAACAGCAGAGATTAGCCTAATGGTGAAACAGTTATCTCTGTGACCATGAAGGTCTGCTGAGAAATGTCCTGAATTTTCTACATGCAACAAAATTTACTTTAAATTGAGTAAATCACAGTAGGGGACATCCACTCAAATTGAGGGGTTGGGAGAGTGAGAACAGACAAAGGAAAATATTATTTCACCCAATGTGTTTTTACTCCGTGGAACTCCTTGCCACAGGAGGTGGTGGTGGCATCTGGCCTAGATGCATTCAAAGGGGGATTGGGCAGATTCCTGGAGGAAAAGTCCATCCCAGGTTACAAACCACGATGGAGATGTGTAATCTTCAGGCTTAAAACCAGGGTACTTCAAGGGCCAGATTCAGGGGAGTAGGATCAGGAGACAGATGCCTAGTCTCGTGCACTTCCAGACGCATCTGGTGGGGCCACTATGAGATACAGGAAGCTGGACTAGATGGGCCTTTGGCCTGATCCAGCAGGGCTCTTCTTATGTTCTTATGTTAGGTCCCTCAGCAAATGACACCTAGCACCTGTGCCAGTTGGTCACTTATTTCAGTTTTTCTGAGTTTCAGGTTACAGCTGCAGTGATGGTTCTCAAGGCAGGACCAAGCCTTTCAAAATGGTTAACATCGGCGGAAGTAAGATGCAGGCTACATGCATTGGAAACTGACCTAGAACTCTAGCACAGGACTAAGAGTATCATTACTCTTCTTTGTGGCAAGAAGACTTAGGGGCATGTCAGACCTGCAGATCCAGATGCTAACGGGGTTTCTGTGCTCCTCTTTCACTAGTGCAAGGGAATTGTGTGAACAATAAAGTGCTGTAGACAAGTTAATATCCAGTTCAAACTTAAATTTAGCTGGAACCAAAGGATTATTTTCAGAACACAGTCAGCTGCCATTAAGCAAGGAGGTGGAATGGTGACAAAACTATTTTTTAAGTCAGACTTTAATTCATACTTATGCAGTTTTATTGGACCCAATCCAATACCGTAAGACCCCTCTATCTCTCAGGGATTGATTCCTATAGGACCCCTATATCTCTGGGGGACTGGTTCTAAGCACACACACACCCATGGATCCTAGTAAATGCTATACATCGGGCCTGCACAACACATTGATCGCGGGCTACCAGTAGCTCGTGGGACCGTTTGAAGTGGCCTGCGAGGTCTCTGTCAGCCTCCTGATGCTCCGTCAGCGGTGGCATGTTCAGAAAAAAAAAACTGGCTTGCCCGCTTCGTCCGGATTTGTTTCATTACCTGCCACTATGACACCCCACCCCCTCGCACAGCTCCTCTGTAGGGCTCTCCACCCTTCTAATCTGGTGTACCGGTGATTTGTGCATGCTCACAAGCGTGCACATGCCCACGGACATTCGGGAGCGTCAGGTAGATCGCAGGCTGTTCAAAGTTGTAAAGCCCTGCTATACATGGGATATCAGAAGAAGAAATCCAGGAAACCAGTATTTCCACCATGTAATAACAGTTGACCACTAGGGAGCGCCAGATACCATGTTTTTGTTGAAAAATATACAGTGTGATCTCTGGTTCCCTCTAGCTGCCAGTTCTGGTAATACATTAAAAATAGCATTTCTATGTGTTTTTTTCCCATTTTCAGACCATGGATAAGTGAAACTGGATACTGATGGTATCACACAAATAGACCTAGGCCCTTGCAGTAAGTTTCCTTCCTGTGCTGTCGTGCATGTCCCTTATTTAAATGTGTGTCTGTCAACTCACACCTCCAGAATGACTTAATTGAAGATCCTTTCCATGACACTATTTTCCACCTACAGATGTGAAGGAGTTCCTGATAGCGTACCTACAGATATTTCTATGAATATACTACACTTTAAAATGTGTACTTCTTTCTTGAAATAGGGACAGATTGCTTTCCTTCAAAAATATTATCAGGCAAAGAATCTAGGAAAGTCAGTACATCCACTTATATCTAGGTGTGACTAAATTTGTACCATTCCAGCAGGAGATTTGGGGGGGGAGAGACCTCTACAGTTGCTTTCTGCATCGGTGCACTTAGTGCTCCATGAGTGTCCAGTAAAACACTAGAAATACTGCTTCAAGTAAGTATTATATTTGTTATTGCTGTGGTTCCCCATTTAGCCTTTTGCTGAGAATCAGTTCCTTACAAGCATCTCCCAAGAGAAGACTCAAAGAAATCTGGCACCCATATTCTACAGTTTGTGTCATTTAGAGCATTTCGGGCTCTCCACTGCAATATGTGTTGTTGGCACGCTGGACGTCATGTCATTTGTTGTGGCCTCAGTATTTGCCCCAATACATAACCGTAGTTCATCCGTTGTGGCCTGCTCCGGGCTCTTATCGCCCTTGGATGAGTTTATTACTCTTGGTTTCATCTCAGAAGTAGAATATTTTTGCTAAGATGAAACACTTGAAGAGTAGAATAGCAAGTCAGATCATTAAAGCACGATGTGAGCCTAGATATCATTTCGTATCCACTCTGAAGAAGAGGTTAAGAGCAGATTTGAGACCCCTGGGCTGACTTCCTTGACAGAAGTAGTAAGTAACCTACCTCAGGATCTTCTACAGTCAGGCATGTCCAAACTTCAGCCCTCCAGATCTTTTGGACCACAACTCCCACAGTTCTTTGCCATTGGAAATACAGGCTTGGAATTCTGGGAGTGGTGGTCAAAACATCAGGAGGGCCGAAGTTTGGTCATGCCTGTTCTGCAATTGTCTGCTTATTTGTTTTACCTGGAAAGACTCTCCATTTGAAACCTCTCATCATTCCGTTTTGTCCGGGGAAGGAACAGCACACTGGACTACGGCAGAGTCCTGATTTCCTGCTCTCCTCTCCCATAGGGACTATGAGATGCAAACAAAATCTGGGGCCTGAAGGCCACGGCCGTTCTTTGCTAATATCACCTAAAGGCTCACTTCAACCAAACCAACGGCAAATTGAGATAATTATATATAAACCAATCAAGAAATGTTCACCGTGGCTTCTTAAGGGCTGGGCCACTGAGCAACAAACCTGTAGCTCATTATTTGGTCATTCAGCACTGGATACTCCAGACGAGTTACCACATTTGTCCACCTGCGTGCCAGCGGTGTGGCTTCTCTACACGGAATTGCGTTACATGCAGAGAATTCAGGGCATTTCAAGGGAGCCGCCTGTCAAGGAAGTGTGCTTGCCATAACCTCCACAGCCCAAAAACGCTCCAGGGACGCAGGATTTGGTCTCGGGTAGGTGTCATGGACGGCTGTTTTTTTGGGTCTCACACTTCACGGTCTTACCTAGCCATGCGTCACACGGATCTGAACAAGGGTAGCCACAAATTCTCCCACGGGCCGGGAGCGCGACTCGAGTCTTGGCCGACAGGCCTCTGCCTCCTCTGGGGATTTGTTGAACCGCACAACCCTTTTCTGAGACAGTGACCCTCCTGCCTGCCTCCAGAGAAGGAAAAAAAGGACCCCTCCCCGTGCTGTCCTTTTCCGTTCATGCCAATAATTTATTGAACCGGATGTCTGTACACAGCCAAAAAAACCTAAGAAAGAAACTAACACACAATGTTGGGAGAGGAAGGGGCAGTGATGAGGATGGGGATGATATTTGGGGGGAGGGGGGAGGGGAAGGGGAATTCATCCACAAGCTGCACCCTGGCTCCCCAGGGGAAACCTTCAATCTTAGAGTGGTTTGAAGGTGTAGAGGGACATGGGGTTCAGGGCAATCGTTGCAATGTTGCATTAAGAAAAAAAGGGGTGGGGTGGGGAAAATAATCTATTTACAGGGAAAATGGGAAAAGGAAGCCATTTCTGAGAGTGACGGACGGGAAAGAAAAAAGATGTATTTACAGGAGAGGTGGGCTGGCGGGCGGAGTAGGAGAGCTTGCCTTCCCCACGCTCCCTCGGAGAGCCTGCACCCTGTCCTCCGTACGGTCGGCGCAAGAGAGGCCGGTGTTCCCCCCCTCCCCGCCCAGGGAGCTGGAAACTAAGAGCCGTTGACCCACCCGATTGGGAAAGAACCGCTCTCTAAATGCAGGGCCGTGGGAGGGGAGGGAGGGCTCGGAGGAAGGGTTACCCACCAGAAATCCAGGTGCTTTCACGGATGGGAACTTCGACAAGCAAGGAATGGTTGGCCGTGCCCCCCTCACAACCCAAAGGCAAGTGGGGTGGGGGGGGAGAGAGGAGCTTCTTGTTCCCAGTTAAGAGACTGTGGAGGAGGCACAGCCAGCAAATAACCAGACTCGGAAGGAGGGCCGTGGGAGAAGGGTTGTCGAGGGGGTGGGGGGGGAGAGGAATGGTTCGAGTTCCCCACCTGAATGTGACCAATTGAGTTGACTGGGATTTTTTTTAAAAAAAAAAACTAAAACAAAAGAAAAAACTGACCTGCTTAAAAATACAGCATCCGCATTTCAGAGGCAGACAGGTCTAGGATCTGGGAGAGCTGGGCCAAAAGGAGGAAGGGCCCGGAGGCATCTCAACTCGGAAAGAATTGGTGCGACTGAAAGTAAAACCAATTTTCTTTCTCTCTCTCTCTCTCTCTCTCTCTCTCTCCACGGGATGTTAAAAACGAGAGGAACTTAAAAACCGAGACGGGGAACGTCCTGGGGAGATGGTCAGGGGTGAGGGCAGGAGCAGCTGTGGAGTCCTCGCTGCTTCCCAGAGGCACCAGCCTGAACCGCTTTTGGAAAGAAAGAAAAAGGGGGGAGCCCTTAATCCATGGGTTTCCCCCCCCTCCTTTTCCTGCCCTCTCCCCATGCAGAGGCATCACGGGACAACACGGGAGGAAAACGCAAGTGGTTTGGGGAGACAGGGAGTTTCCCCTCTCCTGTCCAAGGGGCCGTTATCATCTTCCAACTGGCCTCTCCCCCTTGGCCAATGGGAGGCAGGCTCCACCGGGTCCCCCAGACCACAGATGCTTTCCCCCCACACACACACCCTTTGCAGTTCGTAAAAGTCCATGTGGGTGGCCTGGGGGGGGGTCGGGGGTAGTGGAGGGGGACCTGCCCCCCGGCCGAGCGGCCCCTCAGGACGTGTTAGCGATGGGTCCTGCGCCGTCTGCGGGTGTCACCTGGCTCCTGTCCGTTCCCATTCTTCCATCACCTAAGCATCAAGAGAGAAAGAGGCAAAAGGCTCAGGTAGAAGGCAAGACCTTCTGCTGCCTGACTTCCCAGAAGGTGCAAAAGAGAGCAACTAAAATGATTACTGGGCTGGGGCACCTCCCTTATGAGGAAAGGCTAAAACATTTGGGGCTCTTTAGTCTGGAAAAAAGGCGCCTGAGGGGGAAATATGATTGAGACGTACAAAATAATGCAGGGCATGAGTCAAGTGGATAGAGGGAAGCTCTTCTCCCTCTCACAAAATACCAGAACTAGGGGACATACACTCACATTGAGGGCTGGGAGAGTAAGAACAGACAAAAGAAAATATTTTTTTCACCCAGCGCGTTGTTAGTCTGTGGAACTCCCTGCCACAGGATGTGGTGATGGCATCTGGCCTGGATGCCTTCAAAAGGGGATTGGACAGATTCCTAGAGGAAAAGTCCATCACAGGTGACAAACCATGATGGAGAGGTGTCATCTCCAGGCTTAAAACCAGGAAACTTCAAGGGCCAGATGCAGGGGAGTGGTATCAGGAGACAGATCTCTAGTCTCATGCGCTCCCAAACGCTTCTGGTGGGGCCACTGTGAGATACAGGAAGCTGGACTAGATGGGCCTTTGGCCTGATCCACCATGGCTCTTCTTATGTTCTTATGTTTAAGGCAAAGTCAAAAATCACAAGGGCCCATCTTTAGTGCCTGGCCACAATCAAGGACCGGCAAACCCTTCCCCGCTCTTGTTCTCTTTCCCGGCCAATATTCCCGTCAAAACGCCTTGGAGGACAGCACTCACTGTGTGCCGTTGTGGGGCCAGGCCCTGAGCCCGCCTGGGACCGGACGTGTGGTGGAATGAGGCTGGAATTCAACGTTGGCTGGATGGAGAGCTCTGCAAAGGCAAGAGAGGCAGGGTGACTCCTAGGCAGGTCTGCCGATGGACGGGCGGCAGCTCGGGGTCCCGGGAAAAGGGGGCGTTAGGACATAGAAGGGCCTGGGCGGCGATTCCACTTGTTTATTTTCCCTTTCACAGTTTGGGGTCAAAGTGCAAAAATAAAAAAAGGGGAGCGGTGTTGCAAGAAGCCGGTGGAACAAGCCACGCCAATTCCTGCAGGGAAAAAGAACTTCGCTCCTCTGCTGCTGGGATCAGCCTCTTTGTAGAGCGGTGGTTCTCAACCCTGTGGGTCCCCAGATGTTCGTGGACTGCAACTCCCAGAAATCCCTTCTAGCACAGTGAGTAGTGGAGGCTTCTGAGAGTTGCAGCCCAGGAACATCTGGGGAACCACAGGTTGAGAACCACTGTTGTAGAGGAACAAAATGGCACACACAGGTTGAAGCAAAAAGACGACTGAGAGTCACAGCTGCAACCCAGCCGTATACCAGGACAGCACTGCAGACCTGTAACTAGAAATCGACGTAAATCTATTCAGCCCAGTTTGCAAAAAAAATGTATCTGCACAGCAGCTGTACGTTCCCTCCCCCCGACGCCCCAGTTGTCTGCCCCACTCACAATCTGACACACGCTGCCTGGGTCCTCCCCGATGGTGTTCCAATCCAGGCAGGATATCAGCCTTCCCTTCCCTGCCCCCTCCAGCAGCCAAACGTTCATTGGCTGTGCAGGAAGAACGCTCCCCCACCTCCTTGCCTGAGGGGTCAGTTGCCAAAAGAGGTGGGGAAGGGAAGCCCAAGCTCCTGCCCGGACTGGAACACCACCAGAGGAGGACCTAGGCAGCCTGCGCAGGACGGTGAGTGGGGCAGCCAACTAGGGGAAGGGGACGCATGGCATCTGTGTTGCTGCACCGACAATTTCTATGAACTGGGCTGGATTTCACTTTCTGCTTTAATTCTAAGCCTTGAATAAGAACAGGCACACATTGGATTTATTACCACCTCCCACGCTTAAGCGCTGGATCAGCAAAAGGGTAGGTAGGTGTAACTGATGGCACAGCTGGTCTAGATTATGCTTCTCACCAGTTCTAAGGGATCTACATAAGCAAGTGACGGTGCTCTCGCGTCATCAAGCACTGAAATCATTTCCACGCCAGAGGCAGGGGGCTCCAGCCCCTCACTCATCCTGTTAAACAGAGATGCCTTCTTTGAAACCTGACAAACTGACTTACGTGGGGTGGGGGTGGTGAAGGAACTAAGGCAGGCTGCGTATCACACGAAGCGACACAGGCTGAGAGAGAAACCTCAGATTCTAGGCATGGGACAAGCAGTCCATGGGCAGATGGAGACCTCGATTTATGGGGCACTAAAGAGCCTCTGTGCCACCCACCACTACCATGAGCAAAGGCAAAACGGAGAAGAGGAGGAGACGGCTGTTTCCAGGCCAAGAAGAATACCTCTTTAAAGAATGCCTGCACCTCTACTCTCATGTCCGCTGGTGCTTTGGTCAATGCTAGTGGAGGACTTACAACAAGCATGTCCAAACTTCGGCCCTCCAGATGTTTTGGGCCACGACTCCCACAGTCCTTTGCCATTGGAAATACAGGCTTGGAATTCTGGGAGTTGTGGTCCAAAACAGCTGGAGGGCCGAAGTTTGGGTATGCCTGACTTACAAGGAAAGAAATGGATCTCACAACCCTTTTCTGGTATTGTTTGGGGCAGGGAGGGACACGCCATGGGGTCCTGGCAGACTCCAAGTTGCGAAAAAAGAATTCCTTGAATCAGCTTCCCCTGCACGGTGCTTCCAAATGGGGAGGAGTGTTAAGAAGCGCCCCCTTGAAAAAAGGAGGTGGGCACCGCCAAACACATTGAGGCAGCTGTTAAAATAAATGGCCGTCCCCTTCATCAGTCTTCAACACTGTTACTCTGACCCCTGAGACTGTCAGGGCAGATCGAGAGTGACAACCAGGGCCCTCTCCACCCAGGCGTTTGTGGCTCCGTGAGACCTGCTTAACCTGAGGCCCGACCTACTAGAATGTCGCGGGCGCTCTCACTTCGGGTGGCCACGCCCAGGGAGGCTCAGAAAACGGCGACACGCAACCGAGCCTTCTCTGTGGCTGGTCCTGTGCTTTGGAACCATCTCCCGAGTGAGTTGTGCCTTGCACAGTCCCTGCCAGCCTTTTTAAAAAAAGCCTTAAAAATCTGGCTCTTTTGTGAGGCCTTTGGCGACCTCTAACTTTATTTTTTTATTTTTTTGGCCCCGCCATCTTGCCAGTGAATTTTTACTGTAGTTTTATTATTATGTTTATTATGATTATTTTTTTCCTTCTATTATTTTGTTTGTTATTATTATTGTTGTTGTTGTTGTTGTAAACCGCCCGGAGTTCTTTCAGAAGATGGGCGATAAATAAATAAATAAACAAACAAACAAACAAACAAACAAACAAATCTTTCGAGGGCCACTAGGACCAGCCGGCTGGCCTCCCCTCTCTGCCGTGCGTCCTCCTCCCAACCTTTTCACCACTTACCCACGGGGCTGAAGTTGAAAAGCGGGGGCAGGTCACGGCCGTTGGGCAGCCGAGTGTTGGGCTCCCGCAGCTCGTCGAAGAAACTGTTGGCGCAGGCCTCGAGCGGGGAGAGGCGCGTGGCAGGGGTGTACTCCAGCAGCCGGCTGCACAGCGAGATGGCCTCCAGGGGCGTGCGAGGCTTGAACACCTGGAGCAGCAATCAGGAATGAAACGCCGCAAAAATCAGGGCAGCAGGAGACTAAAACAGCCCTGATACTGCAGTAATGGGAAAGCGCGTTGATCTCTCTCTCTCTCTCTCTCTCTCTCTCTCTCTCTCTCACACACACACACACACACACACACACACACACACACACACACACGCACACACGCACACACACGCACACTGACACAGAAAACAGACAGATCTTCAGTCCAGCCGAGCCTCACTTCCTTCGAAGAAGCTCTGTTTTATTAATTACTCTAATTAGCATAGATCAGTGATGGCGAACCTTTTAGAGACCGAGTGCCCAAACTGCAATTCAAAACCCACTTTTTTTTTTTTTGCAAAGTGCCAATACAGTAATTTAACCTGTATACAGGTGGCTATGAAGGGGCAATATCAGGTGCCCACAGATAGGGCTCTGAGTGCCACCTTTGGCACCCGTGCCATAGGTTCGCCATCACTGGCATAGATCATTACATCAATTTGTTGCGCAGTGAGAAATTCACTAAATATGGTTAGGAAAGGCGTTACCTAGGAAGGCCACATTAATATGCATTTTTATGTAGATAGGTATAACTTTTAATTGGTAAGCCTTAGCATAACTGGTAAGCCATAGCTGTCGTGATAAGAGATAGTACTCTAATTGGCAAACTGCTTCTCTAATTGGCAGACTTAGCGGAGAAAGTGATAGCAAACAATGAAATCACCTTTTGGCTAACTTAAGAATCATGAGACCATGAGACAAGAGAGACGGTGGGGGCTATGGGCTGGCACTTCTGCTGTTGCAGTTTTTTTTTTGCTCCCAGATGCTGTTGCCTCTGAGAAAGCCAGAATCCAACATGGCTCTGATCATGTCAACCCAGAAGCCCCATCCCAATGTCCCTTATAACAACAAACACCTGACAAAGGCAGGGGAAGCTGTCTGTAAGCCAAAAAAACCTCCTCCTGTCTGTATCCTCCCCCCCACCACCATATCCCTGGTTCTTCAAAAGAGCAAGGGGTTTCATAGCAAACACAGCAGTCTATGGGCATCTAAAAACAAATAGTTGAATCCAAGGTTCCCTCTAAGGTGCATGGTTGCACAAGATGTGCAACTCTGCGATCCCTCTGTGCTTCCCTCTGTTTTCAGCCCTTTGGCAATGGGTCAGGATGGAACCCCGTAAGAGGGGAAGCGGGGTCCCACGCACGCGCACACACACACACAGGGCGGAGTCCCACCCCACAGGGTTGCCAATAAGCAGGGGTGTTTGTTGAATCCCTCTGATTCTTAATAATGGATTTGGATACCTAACAAGGAAACCGAATCACCCAATTCAGGAACCCCTTTCTGTTCATGGCGGCGCGGCTTCGGTCCCCTCTACCTTTATCCAAGGATGTGCTTTGATCTGGGGGAATTTGAACTCTGTGTAGTTCGGGTTCATCTCTCGGATCTGTTCTCGCGTTGGCGTCCCCAGCACCTTGGGGTGGAGGAAGCAAACAGGGTTACAAGCAAGCCTTCCTGGGGGCGGGGGGCGGGGGAATAAACCAACAGGATTCCCACCCACAGAAGGCATGCTGCTGGTGGTTCTCTGATCAGATGGGATTCCTTCTATTTGAGATGCCGTTGTTCCCTTCCTCGTCTTTGCCTGGTTGAAAAGGTCTCCCCTTGACCTCCATCCAACCCCCTTTGAACAAAACAAAACAAAACAAAACAAAACAAAACCCAATTTCCGGATGTGTCATCATCTCCTAAACTTCTTGGACTTCCCTGCTAAGTGGAGATGGATTTTGCTTTTTATCGTGAACACCCTTATTTCCCACCCCCAAGTATTCCTCCACGTCCTGCTCTTTGGGTCACAGTGTCTCACTCCAAAAATAATCCCATTTTACCTACAGCAAGAATGCAAGCAAACAGCAAGTTTTATGATTCGAGAAAACTGGGCAGCCAACTTAAAAGCAGTGTACGCTGGGGAGACAAAGGGCTTTTCAAAGCCTTACTAGTGCCTCTCGGGGACAACGGTGGAACAATTCTTTGAAAATATGGTTCCAACGTCCTCACCAGTATAATCCCATCATGCACAGCATGCTGTGCATGGGGCATATCAGAGGCATGCAACAGGCCAAATAAGCCTCCTGCACACCTATTTATTTATTTATTTATTTATTTATTTATTTATTTATTTATTTATTTATTTAT
>JAHTLZ010000008.1:4980720-5023176 GCA_023846285.1 Phrynocephalus versicolor
CGGGCAGTTTATAATAATGCAATAAAAATAAGAGAGCAGAACAACAGTAAACACATTAATAACAAGCCGGCAGGCAGTGAGTTACTGGTCCAAAAAAAAACCCAACAATAATAATTTAAGGACACCAAATGCCTCCCTAAAAAGCAGTGTAAAGAGTGCCTAAGAGTGAAGGCACCAGATGCAAGGCATAAGGGTTACCTAGGGACACAAAATCATATAGGAAGAATTGGCCAATGATGGAATATTTGAAAAAACTCAGGCTAGACCAGTGGTGGTGAACCTTTGGCACTCCAGAAGTTTTGGACCACAACTCCCATTGTCCTTTGTTGTTGGCAGTCGAGGCTCGGAATTCTGGGAGTTGTGGTCCAAAACATCTGGAGTGCCAAACGTTCACCACCACTGCACTAGACCCTATGAAACAAAGCCTCAGCAAAAGCAAGAAAAAAAGCAATCAAACTGTTAGTTTTTGAAGAATTAGCCATGTTAGTCTGGCTTCACGGTGTATAATTAGAATAAGAGAGAATGCCCAGAAAACCCCCAAAACTGCTGTTTTGTGACAGTAGCTTACTTTACAGCTGCTATTTTTGTGACAGCAGCTTGCTTTAGGTTGCTGTTTTATGACAGTAGCTTGCTTTACAGCTGCTGTTTGCGACAGTAGCTTGCTTTGCGGCTGCTAAATTATTTATTCAATGTTTTCCTCTGACACCCGTGGATAATGGAATCAGTGGATAATGAATCAGTGGATACAGGATCCTGCTGTATTAACAACTGTCACTTTCTGTGCCCCGTTTCCTCCCGAACTCACCCCTAAAAGCATGCAAATGTATGCCGTAAGTAATGGCAGAAAACAGCAACTGAAAAAGTGAATTGCAACATCCCCCCCCCCCCGCAAAGCACACACTCCAGTTGATCGGCTCATCTGAAATGTGCTAGAAGACATTGTTTTTAGTTCTTCCTTCCTTACCTTGATGATCTCCACCAGCTGGTCCACTCCGCTGTCTCCAGGAAATATTGGCTGCCCCAGCAGCAGTTCTGCCAGGACGCAGCCAGCGGACCAGATATCTAGGAAAGAGTAGAGGGGAGGCAGTGGGCGGAAGCTCTTCAGTGCACACCATCTTCCTGGGGAAGCAGCCCAGGCCTAAGCTACGGAAAGGCAGGAGACTGGAGTTCGTTTCCCCATTGCAGAGCACAAAAACCAAAGTGTTCTGCTTATAGACCACCCTATAGCGCTTAAAGCACTTCTCTGGGCAGGTTACAATTGGATGATGCAGGCTACGCATTGCCCCCGCCCCCCCCTGCTGCCAAGCAAACTGGGTACTCATTTTACCGACCTCAGAAGGATGGAAGGCCGAGTGAACCTTGAGTCTGCGATCTGGGATTGAACCCCAGGTCGTGAGCACAGTTACGGCTGCAGTACAGCTATTTAACCACTGCGCCACGAGGCTCCAATAATAGCCGCACATCACAGAAAAGGCAGGCGTGCTGGTTCCATGCAAAAGATCCCAGCCTCTATTGGTTGCAGTTCTAGGTAGGAATGATTAAAACCTGGGAGGGCCACCGAGGGTCAACAGAGAAGATTCTGGTGAGGTTGGAGGCGGAGGTGGTTAACAGTGGCCTTCAACTCCCATCGGTCGTGGCCCAACACAAACCACGGGAGTAGAAATCGAGGGCTCAAAGTCCATGAACATCTCATGGGCTATGGCTACCTATGCAAGTCTCAGACAATTTGTGGTGGAGTGATTCCAAGCTGGGCCACCTTGGACCACCCCGTAAGTGCCCTTTTGAACGGTTCTCATTTCCAATGTGCAAAATGTCCTTTCATCCGCAACCAGGAACCTCCCAGTGTGGTGTCACGAACATTAATGATACACTGATGCACCAGGGCATTTGCTGCAGGGAGGAAGGGAGGAGGGAGGGAGGGAGGAGGAGGCGGCCAGCTTCTCACCTATGTTTGAGGTGTAGTCGGTGGCCCCGAAGATGAGCTCAGGAGCACGATAGTAGCGAGAGCAAATGTAGGAGACGTTGGGTTCCCCCCGCACCAGCTGCTTTGCACTGGAAAGAAAACGAAGATCAGAGTCTGGGTGTCTGTGATGTGACAGCCTTATCTCATAGGTCATGTCGGACCAGGACTGGTTAAAGCAGGCATGTCCAAAGTCAGGCCCAGGGGCCAAATGTGGCCCGTTTTCAAATTTTGAGCGGCCCATGGCCTCCTCTCCCCGCTGGCTCAGCCTGTCACGCATCCTCGCTAGCTGGCCCCTCCCCATACCGGATGGAGGCATCAGCTTGCAGTTTTACGGTTTGCTTGCCCTCCCCGCCTCTGTCCATCCCCCCAGCCACCTGCCCAGCCTACCTGGCTCCGTTGCTGCAGCGCCCTCCCCACTTCCTTGCATGTTATAGGACTTATCCAAAGTCCGGCCCGGGAGCCAAATGTGGCTGAATAGTCGGCCCCCACACATTTTCACCTCACTGAATCTGGCCCTCCTTGCAAAAAGTTTGGACACCCCTGGGTTAAAGAAACGTCCAAATCCTTGAAGCTTGTTGCATGATCGGTGGCTTTCTCTCTCTCTCTCTCTTTTTCACCCTCACTGAAATGCTGAAAGGATCAAGATGGCAGAGGGTGGAAACATTTGGCTGGTTGGGGGGGTGGGGCGGTTGTCAGTTTTGCCCCTTGGAGGTCCACCTCAGGCCACAATCCTCCAATAGTGTGGTTTTTAAAATTGTAGTTTGCCATCTTCTTCCCAAACAAGAAGTGACCAGCTTCGTTTCCAGTTTTGGGGGAAAGGTCAGACACACTTATTAAAGCAAGGCTGTGCCTGCGCCTTGCTTTAGAGGAGAACTGCTATATTAGAAAACCTCCAGGGCAGCCTCGTCCTCTGGTCCTTCCATCATTATGGAGAGGCGAGGCAGGTCGCAAAAGGGGTTGGAGGCCCAGACTGTCGGCTGCTGGTATACTGCTCTTTCTGTGATATAAAGGATCTTTAGCCTCACACGACAAAGGAATAAATAAATAAAAACAAAATAAAAAGAGCAACATTTATTCTAGAAGTCTTTACCTAAAAAAAAAAGCTAAATCAATACAACAACATTGGCAACACAAAAGACGATCAATAAAAACAGGAGACGAAAGCAGCGTGAACCTTAATCCATGAGCCGTTATAACATTATTAAAAGACCCGGGAGAATAAAAAGCTGTTTTTGCTGAAGTGCCCTGACGTGTACTCCTGCTCCCATCATCATCATCATCATCATCATCATCATCATCATCATCATCATCATCATCATCATCATCATCATCATCATCATCATCATCATCATCACCACCATCACCACCATCATCACCACCACCAATGAATACGAGTAAACTGGTGTGAAGGAAGGCAATTCTATTCACTGAATATGAATGTATGAAATGAAGAGATTACATCTCAAGAGTTTTGGACTACCGGAGGCAGGAACTGACCCAAGACACACAGTGGGGGGAAAAATACACAGTTGTGTTCTCAAATAATGTACACAGTTGGACAAAGCCAAACCAACGCCAATTATACAATACACCCTTCACGCACACAGGGCTGCATGTTCATCCTTGTTCCAGAAACATGAAGAAAAAGACGCTAAAATTATGGCATTAAACACACCTTCTTAAGAATCTCCACTTGCATTTAAAACAGGTGTGCAGCCTAAAGGCCGTGAGCCCACAATTCTGCAAAATTACACTCCCAAATCTATGGCTCATTCCGGGTCAGGCTTGCCCTCCTGCTGGCAAAAGGCAAATTATGCAAGACAGTACATTATGTTATAGCATAAGAATTCACTCAATGCTTGCTTAATTTATACAGGTCACTCCATTTTGCTTTTCTGCCTGACAACTTTAGATCCCCCCCCCCCAAATCACAGGATGGGCAAAAATATCAGTGATTATAAAAAATCAAACTGATTTAAATAAAAATTTAAATGTTAAAAAATATTGACTTAGAAAAAATTAAACAATAAAAAATCCATTTTGGTAAAGCTTGAATCATGAAGATTTAAATCCAACTCACCCTGCACAGGCCCACAATTAAGGTATACATTACAGGGCTGTAAGTCTTTCTTCTGCTTCCAGATTCATCAATTAAATGGATTTCTCTAAAAGTCAGCCTAGTGGAGTAGTCAGAACATCACAGCAGATTGTGGAACCCCATGTTCAAATTGCTACTTTGCTCTGAAGAATCTTTGGGAGACCCTTGTTGGTTTAAGTCTGAGTTTTAAAAGTGCTGTCTTTTGCTTTTTGTTTAAATTAATTTTAGCCTGTTCAAAACCCAAAACCCCTTTGGGGGGTGGGGTCGGGGCTGGATGACAGAAAAAGCACTCAACAACAAAGGCTATGAGTATCTCCATATATTTTTAAAACACATGGAAACACGACAGACAGACAGACAGACACACACACACACACACACACACACTGTACAAGCGCTTGTGCTACAGGCAGCCCGCTCCCTGGCCTCTCTCACCTGCCAAAGTCACAAAGCTTCAATACTGCTGTATCGGGGTCCACCAGCAAGTTTTGGGGTTTGATGTCACGATGGCACACGCCTTGAGAATGGATATAAGCGAGGCTACGGAACAGCTGGTACATGTACACCTTGGCGGAGGAGAAAAAAAGACAGGCATTTTATTTGCACCAGCTGAAGCCGCCCCCCCCCCGCCGGTGACGTCGACGTGCCCAACACCTCATCTGACAGCCGACTCTCCCGTGAGCACTAACGCTACAGACTACAAGATTCATAAGATGTAGTAGCTCTTTCACAAAGTGCATAAGACAACCTATGGAGCTCTACTATTCATTCATTCATTCATTCATTCATTCATTCATTCATTTATAGTATTTTTACCTTGCCTTTCTCCTTGGAAAAGGACCCAAGGTGGCTTACAGTAATAAGGGACAATATACAGTCCAGTACAAGACATGTTCAAGAGAGCGGCACAGCATGGGTGCCTCTTCCCCGGCCACCCCTGATGCTCCGGGTAAGCGGCATGGCGTGGGTGCCTCTTCCCCAGCCACCCCTGATGCTCCGGGTAAGCGGCGTGGCGTGGGTGCCTCTTCCCCAGCCACCCCTGATGTTCCGGGTAAGCGGCATGGCGTGGGTGCCTTGTGGCCTGGAGGTAAGGGCAAGGGTGGATGGGGGGTGAGGGCTGGGATGGGGGAAGGCTTCTCTTTTACCCCCTCCCTGGCTAGCACTGCCACCTCCTTCCACTTCCCCTCCTCATCACCACTGCCACTCCGATAAGAGAGTTATGGGAGGAAACCTGGGTAAGAATTGCATACAGTCGGATCCCCGTATCCGCGGGGGATCGGTTCCGAGACTCCCAGCGGATACAGAAATCCATGGATAAGAGCATTAGACCCCCCCCAATCACAGGATGGGCAAAAATATCAATGATTATCAAAAATCAAATTGATTTAAATAACAATTTAAACATTAAAAATTGACTTAGAAAAAATTAAAGAATAAAAAATCCATTTTGATAAAGCTTGAATCATGATGATTTAAATCAAACCCACCCTGCACAGGCATGCCCACAGTTAAGGTATACACTACAGGGCTGCACAGCTGCCTAGATGCCCTAAGCACATCCCATCTCGCCTGATTTCGGAAGCTAAGTAGGGTCAGCCCTGGTTAATACTTGGATGAGAGACCACCAGGGAATACCAGGTGCTGTAGGTGCCTAGAGTAGGAACTGGCAAGCCACTCCAGTATTCCTGCCAAGAAAACGACGCAGCACACACACACACAGGGCTGCACATAACAATCCATCTTATCCATGGATTTCTGTATCCGCGGGGAGTCTCGGAACCGATGCCCCGCAGATACGGGGGTCCTACTGTATGCAATTCTTATCCAGGTTTCCTCGATACCAACCAATACAGAATTAAATGAATATACAAAAGCAATGGCCAACTAAAACGTAACGCTAATGTGAGCCATTTGCATGTTTCGTGCAACTTGCCAAATTCAGTCATGCATAACAAAAGGTCCGTGTATGTGTTTAGTCCATGGATGACACACCGTACAGCTTTGGGGGCAACAAGAATTAAGTTTGAGTTAGGCAAGGGCACAGTTCAGCTGTCTGGGACCTGGTGGCCTCCCACGAGGGGTGGTGGCCAAGTGGGCAGCCAAGGGATGCCTATTATTCTAACGAACTTGGAAAAGCACTTGAGGACACTTTAGCCCCTCCATCGGCCCCCTCCAGACCTAAACATCGAAGCACCAAGTACCTGCCACTTTCCTGAATATGAAAAGTTTAAATCCAGATCAGAACCTACCTTCACATAAATGATAGGGATGGTCTGTTTGGCTTTGGTGAAATGGCGGGCCACGCGATAGACCGTCTCGGGCACAAAGTCCAGGACCAGATTAAGATAAACCTCATCCTTCTGGAACAGATTGTGGGGGAAAGAGGCGAGTTAAGGTGGAATCTCCAGGGAAGTGCCACATTGCAATGGTGGATGACAGACACCGACGATGCGGCCGCCTGTACAATCCATGGGCCCCCCTCTGTTCAAATCTCACCAAAGTGCTTCTCTAGACCCCAAAGACAGGGCAGCAAAAGGGAGAAATGAAGTGGCAAAAAAAATGAGGGGAAATGTGCTTATTGGCCTATCTGGAAGACGCAGCTGGAGTCCTAGGTGGAAAGAGTCCAGCTGTGTCTCCCTCCGTAGCAAGTGCTGGGTCATCGGAATCGCCTCATCATGACTTTCAAGCACAGCAATGAGAATTGCATCCCGCAGACAACGTTTGATGAGCCAAGACTCAAATTAGGCTCCAACAAAACCACCAAAGGGGTTGGAAAGAAGAAGAACAATAAAGAGACGCCATGGTCCTTCACTCTCATCCCTTTTAACATTCGCCCCAGAGCCTGGTTTGAGGAAACAGGACTGTCATCCAAAGTAACAGCTGGGACCCCCTAATCTCATACTCTAAAGTCAGGGGTGTCCAAACATTTTGCAAGGAGGGCCAGATTCGGTGAGGTGAAAATGTGTGGGGGCCAAACAATCAGCAGCATTTGACCCCCCCCCCGGGCCAGACTTTGGACAAGTCCCTATAACATGCAAGGAGGTGGGGAGGATGCTGCAGCCACGGAGCCGGGGTGGGTAGGCTGGGCAGGTAAGTGGGGGGATGGATAGAGGCGGGGAGGGCAGGCGAACCATAAAACTGCAAGCTGATGTCTCCACCGGGTATGGGGAGGGCCCAGCTGGCGGGGATACGTGACAAGCTGAGCTGGTGGGGAGAAGAGGTCGCGGGCCACTCAAAATCTGAAAACGGGCTGCATTTGGCCCCCGGGCCTGACTTTGGACATGCCTGCTCTAAATAGATGGATGAAGAGCTGCAAAAAACCTGGTGGGTTTTCCTGGCTGGAATAAGAACAAAACAGCTAAGGAGCAGCCAACGGCACCATTTAGTGTGCCAATCGTATGAGTTCCATTTGCGGAAGCAGTTCAAGCATACAGTTGGGTGGTTGGAGTTTGTTTTCTTGTCCGTGTGTACTTTTGGGAGAAAAAGGGAGAACTGGTGGCGACTGCCAAGGCTATGGATGTTCAAATCCCCATATGGCCATGAAACTCACACAGGGCTGCCTTGGTCGAGTTATTATCTCTCATCCTACAAGGCTGTGGTGCAGATACAACGGAGGGGGCAGGAAATATGTAATCTAGCCTGAAAGCAGCCCTGCAGGCCTTCTGAAGAAAAATAGGACACATATAAAGAAATGGCTAGATTTGTGTCCTCTGTAACAACAACTGTACAGTATCCCGGCACTCCACGTTAATTAATCTGCATCTCTGCTGAAATATTCAAGCACAGATGCAGAATGGGATGTGCAAAGTGTCTGTGTGCAGCAGAGGGAGAGTAACGTTGACGGTAAAAGCAACAGGGGTGAAAAGGAAGAGACTGAGTAAGTTTGCCCTCTTAAAAATGTGTTTTGGGGAAGAAAGATGCTCCTTTTCCGCCATGAGTCATACTGCGATTTGCCTGACATCCACAGCCAGCCCCCCCACTTCTGTTTCCAACACCCCCCTCACCTTTTCCCCATTCGAATAGAAGAAATACCGCAGGCGAACAATATTGCAATGATCCAGCTTCCGCATGATCTGCAGCTCACGGTTCTGTAGATAAAGGTAAGAAAGACTCAAGTGAGCCACAGAGACTTAAGAAAAGAGGGGGGGAGAGACTGAGAACAAGAGGCAAGAGACCTTTCTACTCACCTTGAAACGTTTATCTTGCAGCACCTTCTTAATAGCCACCAGCTCCCCAGAATCCACGAGTCGGGCTTGGTAGACGACCCCAAATGACCCATTGCCGATGACCTTGATATCAGAGTACGAAACTTCCTGGGGGCGATCGGGGCCTTGGCCCGGTGTGGCCACCACTGTGGTCACCTTGCTACTATCTCCTGGGGGTGGGAGGGGAAGAGAAAAGTTAAGGAACAGGGTTCAGAGTGTCTGATGAAAGGCCAAGCAATGACGCAGCCTTTGATTTCCTTCTTGCCAATATACATCTGGGTCCTTCCCAGTTATCTGAACACAACTAACCTTAAATGATCACGGCTCTGAATTGAACAGATTTATCTGGGTTTGACCTGCATCAGTCCCCAAGCAGCTCTAAACAGTTAGCCCGATGGCCTCCAAACTCACACCCTATGCTCAATAAACTCGTTAACGCTTCTTGGGGAAACGAAACAAGGAAGCCAAGATCCCCCAACACATTTGTCTGTGAAATCCTCATGTCATATGATCCTAAACTCCTGCAAAAATGTTTATGTAGCATGGAACACCAATTTTAGTCCCTGTCTCAAATACAAGAGAGGGGCAGCTGTAGGAAAAGAAATAATCCACAGAGCATTTTGAGTCTAGGAGACTCTTGTTGCCCATCTTCGGAGCTTGGAAAAATGACTTCTCCCATGCTCAGCCTTCCTCAGTGCGACTGGCCTGCTAACCAACAACCTTGCCTTTGCAGCCCCAGGCTCCTATTTTTCCGTTTTCCAATTGCACTGCTTTCCAGGTTCCAATCATGCTTCAGCCTCAGTGCAACCCCATCATCACCTTTCCACTCCACACCTGTCCTGCCTTAACTGAGCAAAAAAATGGCCACGCCCGTGGTCTGGTTACCAGGCAACCATTCCCTATTCTAGTTCTTCCTTACATTTCAGCAAGCATCACTCTGTCTTTCATTCCTGACCCGTCTAGCCCCATTTTCAAGGCTGTCCCCCAGCGAGGTCATCTCTCGACGCTCCGGATCATCTCAACACCCGTCTGGCACTAAATAAAGGCTAAGCAACCGTAGCAGCCAGTTCCTCCAACCTCCCGGAAAGGAACACCTCTGGCTCCCCTCCCTAACCTCCATGCTTTGGTGAGTTCACCCTGACGTCACCGGTATAATTCTGGACCCCTGGTCCGGCCGCTGACCTCAGATCGCTTCCGCCACCCCTTTGCCCTAGCTCCGGTCGTGCCAAAAGAGAGAGAGAGAGAGAGAGAGAGAGACGTGCTCCTGCCCCTGCCGTGCCACCCAACCCCATTTCTCCTCCCTCATCTCTCTCTTTTTCAGCACCAAGCCTCCTCCTGGGTCCTGGGTCCGATCGGCAAGGCTCCCCTTTACAGACCCTCAACGCCAGGGACCCACTGCCAGCCTCCCCAAAAAGGCCTTCTCAATGCAGTGCCCCCCCACACACTCCATTCTTCCTCTTGAACCTTCAGAGGCCTTAAATGACCCCCCACCAGGACCTGCCAGCTCACCTGGGCCATATCTTTCGGGGGGGCGCTTCTTCCCTGCCCCATCCCAGCTCTCCCCAACGTCCCACCCCACACACCATAGGCACCCCTCACGTCCCACCGTTTCCTATTCCTTGCCCCCACCCCACCCCCATTCTCTTCCCTGCCCCCTTTCCTCCCAAATGCCCCCACCCCACCTGCCTTTTCCCCTTCAAATGAACCCACCTGAGGGGACCCCCCAACACTTCCCCTTCCCCACTCATTCTTTTATGCCCCTCCCTCCTCCTCTTCTGACCATTCAACTCCCCCTCACACACACACCTTTCCCCCTCCGGAGGGGGGCACACCTCCCCTCCCCCACTCATTCTTTTATGCCCCCTTCATTCCTCCTCCTCCTCTGACCCATCGACCCCCACCCGCCTTTTTCCCCTTCAAATGAACCCACCGGCGAGGGGGGGCACACCTCACCTCCCCCCACACCTTTTAATGCCCCTCCCCCCCGTTGTTCCTCCTCCTCCTCCTCCTCCTCTGACCATTCAACCCCCCCTCAAGGCCACCTCGCCCCCCCTCGGGGCTATTCTGCCCCCCCTCCCCCCCTCACCAACCAACAGTCCCCCCACTTACGGCCCAGCTTGATCCCGGGGAAGGATCCGACGGCGGCGGCGAGGGCGGCGGAGGTGGCGCTGGTGGTGGTGGTCCCGCCGCCTCCTCCTCCTCCCCCCCGGCCCAGGCCCAGCGGCCGCCGCCCCCCCGCCGGGCTTCCCTCCTCCTCCTCCTCCCGGGGCTGGTCCCGAGGAGGTCGGGCCCGGGCCGGTGGGGGGGGCGCCGGCGGTGGCGGCGGGAGGAGGAGGCCCTCCCGACGGGTCCGCGAAGGAGCTCGTCCGGGGCCGGGAAGAGCCGGCGCTGCCGCTGCTCATGGCGAGGCCGGGGGGGGGAGAGAGAAAGACCGGGGGTGGGGTGGGGGAGAGGGGGCAGTGGGGGCGGGGGGGGCAGTTCAGGCGGGCAAGGTGGGGGGCGGGGGGGGCGCCTCGCTGGCTGGCTGGCTGGCCTGGCTCCCTCTCTCTCAGGCGGCTCTCTCTCTCTCTCTCTCTCTCTCTCTCTCTCTCTCGGTCGCCGGCCCAGCCCGGCCCTGCCTCGCGAGCGCCGGCGGGAAATGGAGTCCCCCGCGGGTCTCCGCCGCGTTATCTCCGACGGGCGTCAGGACTCCGTTTCCCAGGAGCGGCCGCGAAAGGCCCCAGCCTTCTCGGGGCTCTTGCCGAAAGGGGTCATGGGAGGCGAAGTCCTCTGGCGCCGCCGGCGATCCCGGGTTGGCCCGGCCCGGGGGGGGGACTTCGCTTCCCAGGGTGCCGCGCGCGCGCACCCACGCGCTCCTCCCAGGCAATGGGTGTATGGGAAATGAAGTCCCGCTCCCCTTTGACGCCTGGCCCTGAGAAGAAGAAGAAAGACTTCGCGTCCCAGCATTCCCCGAGCGAGGACGGCTAGACCTATGGCAGGATGAGGCGACGCGACTGTCATAGACATGGGGGGGAGAGAGAGAGAGACAGCATCAGAATTTGGTTCCCTTCAAATTGGGGGGGGGGGGCTCTCAAGCTCGAGGCAGCCTTGAGGCCTAGTGAGCTGTGACGCGGGGCATGATGGGAAATCAGGGACGGCTCCGCCCACCCCATCATGGTCCGTGAGGACTTCGTGACTTGGGGGCGCTTGGACTACAAAGAGGCCGACTACAGCTCCCGTCATGCATCGCGAGAGAAGGGAAGGCCGTTGGCTGACTTGGGGGCGGAATTGAGGGCGCCGGTGCCTCTCAGAGGACCGGAAAACCCTTCGCACAGAGGCGCCGTCCCAGCATGCAGTGCGGTGCTGGGAGGATTACAGTTCCCATCGTGCGCCCCCCTGGTCCTGAAGAGGATGCATGGGCTATGTAGTGCGCCCTGTCTTGCGTTTCAGATCGCTTTTTAACACTCCGGGGCACTCAACGTTTGGCAATCTCGTTTTATTTATTTATTTATTTATTTATTTATTTTAATACCGCCCGTCTTCCAATGGAACTCCGACCGATTTACAGCAGTCAAACTCAACAACAATAAGAAAAAAATCAGAATAATAATATTAAAGCGTAAAAGAAATAAAAAATGAAACTAATGAGAATAGTCGGCAAAGATGGCGGGAATGATTCACAAAAGCAAACCAAATGCAAAGCAAGAAAGAAAAAGTTTTAAGGCTTTTGACTGAGATTTTAGTACAGTTGGAATATTCCCTTGGAAGAAGAGCATGTCTAAAAGCCTGGTTTATATGAAGTAGTAGTGAATGGACACTAGATGCTTTGAGGGATCTGGAAGATCTCCATGTGGTAGGCAGAAGATCCGGGAGCATTTCTGCCCCTTCCTTGCTTAGTCCAAGGGAGACGGCAGCTAAGAAATCAGAAGAGGGGCAACAATGAAGGAATTGGAAAAGATCGTCAAGTGCCAGGGATGTGTCCCTTGGAAATGAAGGCCAGATTGTTGATACTGTCGTATTTCCAGTGACCATGTGAAAGCTCCTGGACAGTAAAGAAAGCTAAAGGGTGGGAGGAATTATTCATTTGAAATGTGCTGAAGAAGAGCTTTGCCGATTCCCTGCACAGCCAGAGTGAGGAAGCAGTGGGTCTTAGATAAAATTATGCCTCAACTATCTCTGCAAGCAAAAATGTTGAGACTGAAAAGTCAATCATGCTGTGACAGGTGAAAGGAGCAGGAAAAGAGGAAGACCGGATACCAGACGGAGTGACTCCCGAGGGCAGTTGAGGGCAGGATATGTTGATGATCGTTTGTTTATGTGGCCACTGTAAATCGGGATGACTTGATGGCATGTATAATAACAAGTTCCTTAGCCAGAGTAGCAACCAAATTTTGCTTGATCCTGCCGAAATGAAGGAAGGTTGGGATAATCGGGTGTCGCAGTTGGTGCTAGAATACTCCAATTATTTCCACACTAGAAGAATTAACAATTTCTGGCTTTCCAAAATACCATCGCCTGGCATAAAGCAAAGGGAGTTGAGCTGTCCAAGTGGACCATTGGGAACTTGAGCAGCCGGTCACAGTTATGACCTTTTCACAAATGCCGTCCTGGTCACCTGTCATGAGGCCAATGCATTCATTTATTGTCCTGTTTTCCTTCCAAGTTGCTTGGGGGCCTCTTCCTCATCATCCAGACAGCAGCACTGTGAGCTCGGATAGCACGCGAGTGTTTGGCTCAAGGGTTCCCCAATGGAGAATGGAACCAGTTCTCCAGTCTAGAATTCTGACTTCTAGTCAGTTCAACAAAATGCAGAGCTCTCTTGTAGGGCAGAATGATGAAATCTTACTTGATTGATTCTGGAACATAGATGGAATGATATTTCAGCATCTTGCTCTGTGTGGTGCCTTGAAAGGTAGCATGTGAACAAATTCCTGCTCCTAAATAATTTAAACTCTAAAACAGAAACAACAGGGAAGGAGAGTAGGCATTTCCTATGCTACATGGTTCATGATCTACATACATTGTTGTGTTGTTCAGTCGTTCAGTCATGTCCGACTCTTCATGACCCCATGGACCAGAGCTCGCCAGGCCTTCCTATCTTCCACTGCCTCCCGGAGTTTGGTCAAATCCATATTGGTTGCCATCTCACGTTTGACCACATCCAGCTTACACTGGTTCATAGATCTCACATTCCAGGTTCCTATGCGGTATATTTCTTTGCAGCGCTGGACTTTCCTTTCTCTTCCACGCACGTCTGCAGCTGAGCGTCCTTTCGGCTTTGGCCCAGCCACTTCATTAGCTCTGGAGCTACTTGTACTTGCCCTCTGCTCTTCCTCAGTAGAATGTTGGACACCTTCCAACCTGAGGGGCTCATCTTCCAGCGTCATATCTTTTAGCCTTTTGTTTCTGTCCATGGAATTTTCTTGGCAGGGATACTGGGGTGGCTTGCCAGTTCCTACCCCAGGAAGTCTTATTACAGGCCTCATTGTCACCAGTGTAATTAGCCTTACAATGATGAAAGCACAGTTCAGCCTGTTTTATTTTGTAGCCTCACTGATCAACTGGGACACAAAAGTAGCAGTGTGCCCCCATTTTTAAGATATTCCACCCAGGATATTGTTCACATTAATATGGCAGTATACAAATTAAAGAAATAAAATAAATATTCTGCTTCTGGATTCTCATATAGGTAAAGGATGTATGTGAATGCAACTGTATATCCTTAAATCTTCTACTGAGTGGAAATGTTAAAAATGAGGACAAAACTAAAAGAAACGGATCAAAACAAGCTAAAAATTCCTGCTGCATGGCCAAAGAGCCAGTTCTATCAAATCCACCCCTGGCAAACTTACTTTTTTGAATGCCAAATCCTTGAATCCTGCTGCTGGCAAGGTTTCTGGGGCTTTTCGTTTTTAAAAACAACTTTTCCCGTCTCAGAGAAAACCCCCATCATTGGCCCAGCTGCCTGGTTTTTGTTGTCTCTCCTGCTGGAGAACATATAATGGGAGAAACTGGGACACCCTTTCTGGGGCTTCCTGATGCTTATCAGTGGCCTGTGTGCTTTTCATTTGTTGGTATTTATTTATTGCTTCTCAGTCAATGAGCACTACCAAAGCCATGCAGAGCAAAAAGATTAACATACTGTACTGTTTTTAAAAGAAAGATTGGGGGAGAGGGAATAACTTCTTAACGTCAACAACATTCTTGAAAACAAAGCAGAAAGGCACTGAAATCCAGCTAAAAAACCAGTCGTAAACCCTAAACTCCTTAGTAAACATGGTTTGCCCACCAAAACCTCATTCAGGTATGGTCAGCTGGTGTGTGCAGTGAAGTTGGTACGCCAGTCTTAATAGGGTTTTCAAGTGAGTGAGATATTGAAGGGATGGCTTAACCACTTCCATGCCCCCTGTAAGTTTCCATGGCTGAGCCTCACTTTATCCACTGCACCATATTGGGAATCCTTATCAGCAGTGGGGCCCTCCTTATTTCCATCAGGAAGGCGTTATGCATTTGTTTGAGGTTGTATTTTATAAGAATCTCTTCCTCAAAGTTGGGAATATTACATGTTTGGACCTCTACTCCCAGAATAAAAAGGTTCCCCGCACATATGCGCGCTAGTCATGTCCAACTCTACTAGGGGTGGCTCTCATCTCCATTTCTAAGCCAAAGAGCCAGTGTTGGTGCAACTCTATAGTTATGTGGCTGGCATGGCTGAACGCATTTCTGCGTACGGAACATTTCACCTTTCCACTTTTTACCTATTTATCTACTTGCACTTACACACTTTCCACTCTGTTGTTACCTTTTGCAGTCGCTGCAGTTTTGTTACTTGCCATCTTGATTTTTTTGTGTAAAATAAAAAGTTATCATAAATAAAAAGGAATACATTTGTTTCGAGGGGGAATGCCACTCCTTTCAAAATTTCTCCTAAGGACAACAGATAAGTTTCAGGCTAAATGCCTTTTTGCATCTGTGAACACCATCCCTTCATGCAGAGGAATATCAATGGGCCTGTTTTGTTTTTTTTAATGCACGCAAACCACACCTGACATTTGCACGCACCTTGAAACAACATGAGAGGTAAAAAGCATATGAAAAAAAAATGTGTTTCTTCTCTACCCTGAAGGCTGTTATTCTCTTGCCAGCAAACGGGTTATGGACAGGTAAGAGTGTGTTTGTCAGGACATGTTGGAATAATATCTAGGCTCCTTACATTCCTCAGGGCTTTTAGAGAAGTCAAGCGCAAGGCTGCATCACTTTGCACGCTTTGCACACACAGTAAGGCCTGTTCAACACAGATTTCCTGCTCAAGAGCGGTGCACAAGAAGGGCTTGGCTGCACTCTGCGTCGCTCCTAGGAACATTCCTTGAGGATCAGTTTGTTAAGAAAAACCAGCTCTCCCTGAGAACAACCCGTCCCACCGAAACAGTTTGTCTTACAGAAGGGTCTGGCAAGGCTCTCGAGATAAATGTCCCAACTTGCTGTCACCGGCTGCCATCCAATCCCATTGATGCTTCGCTTCTCTGCAACTGGTATGTGGGACACAACACGAGAGAACAAGGAATTAGACAACCGGTGTGATGTTACGGTTGGCCTTGGGGACGCAGATTTGGGGGCACCTGGGTTCAAATCCCCCACTTGGCCACAAAGTATGCTGGCTGATCTTGGGCCCTTTACAGCAGGCATGTCCAAACGTTGGCCTTCCTGATGTTTTGGATCACAACTCCCAGAATTCCAAACCTGTATTGCCAATGACAAAGGACAGTGGGAGTTGGAGTCCAAAACATCTGGAGGGCTGCAGTTTGGGCATGCCTGCTTTACAGTATCACTCACTCAAACCTGCATCATTGGTGTGTCATGACTTGGAAAGGAGTGGATAGAGAGGTGAACAAGGAACACCCTGAGCTTGAGGCAAGGTAGAAACGTAACTAACAAAAGAGGACAGAGCTCAGTAACCTTTACATTTGGGTAGAAGAGGGAATTTCAGTTGCTCTCCTCTTTCTGTGAGGCCTCCCGAGCTGTCATCCTAGATAAGGAACTTGATAACATTTAACAACAAATATTTCAATATTCTTGTTCTCCATTTCACTCCCCCTTCCTCTTTCTTGTTTTGTGTCTTTTTAAACTGCAAACTAGGGCCTGTTTTTCTTCACAGTAAATCGCTCTCCCCCCCCCCTTATAGAACTAGGTTAAAATGTTGTTGTTCAGTCGTTCAGTCGTGTCTGACTCTTCGTGACCCCATGGACCAGAGCTCGCCAGGCCTTCCTATCTTCTACTGCCTCCCGAAGTTTGGTGAAATCCATCTCGGTTGCAGTGACGACACCGTCCAACCATCTCATTCTCTGCCGTCCTCTTTTCCTTTTGCCTTCCATCTTTCCCAACATCAGGGACTTTTCCAAGGACTCCTCTCTCCTCATGAGGTGGCCAAAGCACTGGAGCCTCAGCTTCAAAATCTGTCCTTCCAGTGAACATTCGGGGTTGATTTCTTTCAGGATGGATAGGTTTGATCTCCTTGCAGTCCAGGGGACTCTCAAGACTCTCCTCCAGCACCAGGTTAAAATACAATCAATCAGTCACCATGCCAGAAGTGAAATGGGTTTGACAAGGAAGCTTTGCTGTGACAATAGGGGACCTCGCCTTCCTCTCCTGGGTTGCTATAGGAATAAAAATGTGCTGGGAAGCTTGGATGCTTCCATGTGGGATGAATGTATCAAATAATAATACATGTTAATGTGAGTCATAACATTCCCTGACGTTCCACCAATGCAAAAAAAAGGGGGGGTGCTTTTAAGCTGCCTTTGCCTACATGGAAGGGAAACTCAAACTCAGTGGAATTTATTATTGAACCAGCTTGTACCAGATTGCACTGTTAGTTGACAATACGGACTTTTGTTGTAAGCTCTGCGTTCTTTAGGGGAAAGGACTTTATTTGTGTATTTTTATTTATTTTTGAATTATTTTTACTCCACCTTTCTCCTTGGAAAAGGACCCAAGGTGGCTTACAATAATGAGGGACAGCATACAGTCCAGAACATTTAAGACATATTCAAATTAAGAACAGGGAATTAGAAGAGGCATCTTAGAACATTAAAAGGGAACACTAGAGCTACAAAGAGCATGCAAGAAGAAGAAGAAATCCATTATGAGGGGTGAAAAGCAAAGCACTAGCGTTCTTATGAAATCAATCAATGCACTCATGTACGGTAAAGTCACATATTAGGTAGTCCCTCGTTCAGGGAAAGCTAGCCTCTGTACTGAAAGGTTCTAGGTTCAAGTTGAAAGACGCATGCTACAGCTCCCTGCGCAGAGCTGTCAACATTCACCATTAACATTAGTAGGGATGCTTGGAATTTGTGCCTCAAACACACTACTAGAACCCAGTAACAGACCTATGTTTTGGGGGCCATGGAAGCTTGAACTACTATTGCGGGTCCTAAGCAACCAAAAAGGGTTTTGGACAAGCCCTATCATCTCCAATAGGGTTGTTCCACAATAGGTCACAATTCTTAAAAACATATGCCGATTTTACAGGATTATAGGCCTCACAGATTAAGCTTCCTTAGTTTCACAGTAGATCTGCCCGTGCTAAAACCCATTGTGTAGCAAAGCCCAGGCTGCAGTGGTGGCCAACCTTTGGCCCTCCAGGTGTTTTGGACCACAACTCCCAGAATTCCAAGCCTGTGTCGCCAATGGCAAAGGGCTGTGGGAGTTGTGGTTCAAAACATCTGGCTAAGGCAACTGGGGACCTCCAGGCGTCTTATGGCTACAACTCCTGCAGTCCTGTAACAGTAGAGATGCTGGGAAGGGTCAAAATCCATTTGGAGGGTCACGGTTGACCAATGCACACTCCTAAACCATTCCTCACAACTAACTAGTAGGGGACAGAGGGATATAAATCTAGTAGATAGGCTGAGATTGTGTTCTTCTCCTGGGTCTCCACAAGAGGGTGCTTGGAGCAGTAAGTTCCTACAAGACCAAGAAGAGCTTCCACTTTTCCATCCACAGTCCTAACCTTTCTGCTTGAAGGCAGTGTATCTGCTGATTGTGTGTGCGTGCGTTTTACACAGCAACACTTGACCCATTAGCACGGTCTGTACTAGCCACTGAGGGCTTAAGTGACAATGAGGGTTGTAGTCTTGCACAGCTATAGAGAAAGTGCAGGTCGGGCGAAACCAAACATGAGTGCAAATTTCAAATTCAGAAAACAAGGAAGGAAGTGGAGGCACAGTGACATCGTAAAACGCATCTTCCAGAAGGTTGGCATTCATGGACTGGATTCCGCATTGCGTAAGGCTGTGGAACCGTTTCTGATTCCACTTCCTGTCATCTCCTCCCTCTGTATGCCCAATGCTGTCGTCTGGTGGTTCTCAACCGGTGGGTCCCCAGATGTTCTTGGACTGCCACTCCCAGAAGCCTCCACCATTCGCTGTGCTAGAAGGGGATTCTGGGAGTTGCAGTCCAGGAACATCTGGGGACCCACAGGTCGAGAACCACTGCAGTGTAGTCCAGTGATGTTTTTGGAAGGTGACAAGTTGGAAGAAGGGCTACCCTTTGCTATCCATGGTTGGCAGTTCTTATTTCTGTTGGGGCTGAGAATTTAATGATCAGCACATTTCATGACCAAGGGAGGGACAGTGTTGGACAGCAATAACAACAAGGATATAGAAAGAGATTATTTTGTTCTGGAATACTTATTCTGAACAGGGATCCACCAAGACCCTTTCCCCCTTTTTTTACTTTCACCTTTGGAATACATGAAATAATCACAGGAGTTTGACGTGTCTCTGTGCACGTACAAAGTAATGCCTTTCCTTCCATGACAGAAAACCATATGGCTCTCGAATTGGGAACACATCTTCCTGGTGTGATTAGGTTCCAGGGTTTTGTGGGTTCTTGGGTAAGTTCTCCCCCCTCCCCTCAGCTGGTTCTTGTTTTGGGGAGATTTAAGTCCTGGTCTGTAAAAGCAGACCGCTTTCTCTATTAGTATGCGCCACAGATTAGGCAGTTTTGTGAGACATATAGCCGTCATGACAAAGAAAAACAGACCTCAGTCTAGGGATGCTGCTATGATGGAAAATACATACAAACGCTTCTTTTCTCCCCCTCCCCCCAAGTTGGTTCTTGTTGATCTGAGTGCATATGTAAAACATATACTGTACACAGTATAATAAAACACACTCCAATATACTGAGTGCCAGGACTGCACACCACTGGGGCTTCATTTTGCTCCTGAACTAGTAACTGTGCCATGTTTGAAGTGTGGTTTTACTAAAGAGTAGACAGCCAACCTCCGGTAAGCCTCCTCTGGTCCAAAGAGTCTTCTGCCACCACGCAAGCGATTTCAGTAAGTCCACAATATCTGCTCTTTTCTTGTTGTTTTGCTCACTGGGTCCACCTTGGCCCACTCTGGAAGGAAGCTTGTTGGAAGACGGGTCTCCGTTTATGGCTCAAGGCCAGGCCATTAACTCCTCATTAGATCCAACGAAGCCACGGATCCAAGAGATTCCGCGTGGAACGCCAAACGCCTCTGGAGGATCGGTCATCCGAACCCACTTGCAGCGTGTCTGGCTTACTCTGGCAGCAGCCGCATGCGAGGCCAGATGTACACAAATACTGAAGGGTTCCCCCACCCCCACCCCCACCTCCCTCCTCCTGTCCTCCACCCCCGAATCCTAAATCCCAAAGGGTTTAAACGTGGTGGCAAGCAGGTGAGAGCAGGTTTGGGGGGGAGAAAGAAGCGGAAGGGGCAGGTGCAAGAGAGACAGAGGGGAGGTTAATGAATTATTTAGTCAGCCAAGAGTATGAAGCCAAAAGGCTCCCACTGGGAGCGGGCAAGATTAATTCAATTAGGGAATGACGGCGCTGGGCCCCATGGACGCACACCTGCAAGCCCACGTCAGCTGGGTTGCATGCCAGCAACCTAGGGGGTAGGAAGGGGAGGGCCAAGCAGGGGCAGGAAAAGCTTACGGGAGCACCACCCATGCACTAACTAAAGCAGGCATGTCCAAAGTCCGGCCTGGGGGCCAAATGCGGCCCGTTTTCAAATTTCGAGCAGCCCGTGGCCTCTTCTCCCCACTGGCTCAGCCTGTCATGCATCCCCGCCAGCTGGCCCCTCCTCGTACCGGATGGAGGCACCCGTTTGCAGTTTTACAGTTTGCCTGCCCTCCCTGCCTCTGTCCATTCCCCCAGCCACCTGCCCAGCCTTCCTATCCCCTGGCTTCTCTAGTGCACCATCCTCCCTGCCTCCTTGCATGTTATAGAGACGTGTCCAAAGTCCGGCCCGGGGGCCAAATGCAGCTGAATGGTCTGCCCCCTCACATTTTCACCTTGCCACATCTGGCCCTCCTTGCAAAAAGTTTGGGCACTGCTGAGCTAAAGCATCAGCTGGGGATTCCTTTGTTTCTCACTTCCACAAAGACCAAGCACCCACCTCACTTCCCTACTGCTCTGAAGAGAGGCATCGGTGTTGCTAAGAGACACACGGCTTTTTGGCTCCGAGCCCTACTTCCCAAAATAGCAATGCCAGTGACGGTGACCCCAACCGGTTCCCCATACTCCTTTGAAGGCCTGGCTGGTGGGGCAGCCCACCCATTCTATGGGGCAGCCCGCAAGAGGCCGTTGGCCAGCTGAGGTGTGCTGTTCTCAGACCCCAGGTGGCTTGTTTGCACGCAAATACCCTGTGCTGTCCCTGACAAGATCTACGTGGGCATCAAGCAAGGATTATGCTATTTCTCTCCCTCAGCACAGATTCAGAGAGTATTTTTGGATCTACCTCAGGAAAGAAGGACTTGAAGACGTATAGAAGGGAAATTTTTATCTGTATGTTGTGAACCGCCCAGAGTCCCCTTGTGGGAATGGGGCGGTATACAAGTGTAATAAATAAATAAATAAATAAATAAATGTAATCTCCTTGTCTCTCAGGCTGCTGGTGAGAATAAATGGAGGGTTGAAGTGGAAGCAAAAGAGCTGCGCACACCTTCTTAAATTGTCTGGCGCTTTTACACAACCCCTAAAATCTGAGGCAAAGGGCTCCCAGATCCGGAGCTTAAAAAATGTTTTCCCACCAGCTCCGGACTTTTTAAAAAATTAAGTACGACCACACCCATCTAAGCGCATCCCAGTGCACTTTTCAAGTACCTGGCCTCCAGGAGGTAAAAAAATCTTCCAATGCAGATTGTAAAGCTGTGAATGCTGGGCTCCCTCGCCTTCTGTTTGTTTTTTTGTCCCCGTCGTCCCTTTAAGAGACAGGAATCACTACGGGGCTGCTCTGGATGGCAGGCGGAGGTGAGCCTGCATTTTTCCCTCCCTTTTTTGCTCCCTCCCCTCATGCAGACAGGAACAATGGAGTGCGGAGGGGTGGGAACACAGGAAGAGCGACAAACCCCCACGATCTCTGGTCCGAATTTAAGTTTCCACTGGATTTTAAAGGTCGTGTAAAAGCGTCCTAAGAGGAAGAAAAATAAACAGAATCAGGGTGTTCCAACTGGGTTGAGCAGAACAGCGCAGGCTTTCTAAGGCCTCTTCTGTGGTTTCACTGCGAGGCCACCTGTTTAACATTTTGTTCAAGGGAGTTGTTTGCAGTTCTCAGAAGGTTTTTTCTTCTGCCTCCCAAAACACACCACACAGCCCCAAGGCTGGGGAAATCTCAGCGTTGTGTCACTACTACGTGCAGCCCTGAACTTTGAAGTCTCCGCTGAGGCTCAGCCCAAGATGTTTGTTTGACTGCCTGAAGGAGAGATGTCTGCGCTGCACCCGGTTCATCTGGAACGGCTCTTCCCCGTTGCTTCAACGCTCACAGCAGGAGAACAGCCTCGTCTGCACCTGAGCTGTGGGGAGAACTTAAGAGTGCTTTAGTCCAGGACTAAAAGTGTGGCAGAAGGCAGCAACATGGATTCTGGCGTTAATGGCTAGAGCAGTGATGGTGGACCTTCAGCACTCCAGATGTTTTTGGACCGCAATTCCCACAGTCCTTTGTCATCAGCAGTACAGGCTTGGAATTCTGGGAGTTGCGGTCCAAAACCTCTGGAGTGCTGAAGATTCACCTTCATGGGCTAGAGGGCGCCATAGTGACCGCCTGGCATCTGCTCCCTGAGATAATGTCTTCCTTCTGCCTAAAGCAGTGCTTCGCAACAGTGGGTCTCCAGATGTTCTTGGACTAAAACTCCCAAGAGCCTCCACCACTTGAGCTGGGCTGGCCAGGATTTCTGGGAGTCGTAGTCCAAGAACATTTGGGGGACACAAGGTTGGGGGGGAAAGTAAAGTTAAAGGTTCCCCCTGTACATGTGTGCTAGTTGTGTGATCTCTGTTTCCAAGCCAAGGAGCCAGTGTTGTGCAAGTCCGTGGCCATGTGGCCGGCATAGCTGAACGCATTTCTGCACATGGAACACTGTTGACCTTCCTACTTTTTACGGCAGTACCTATTTATCTACTTGCATTTACCTGCTTTTGAACTGCTTGGTTGGCAGGAACTGGGTTTAACAATGGAAGCTCACTCAGCTGCGTGGCACCTGGGATTCGAACCGCCGAGCTGCTGATTTTACAGCCGACAGTTTCGGCGCTCTAAAAGGACAGCCCTCCAGATGTGGCCTGACAACATCTCCCAGCAGCCCTTCCCACCACAGCCAATCCTGAGGCATGCTGGGAACTGCAGTCTAACGAACTTGGCTCCCTTCCCACCCTTCCTCGGCAGGACCGGCTCTAACGCTGAGACACCACAGTGTGCGTCTTGGCAAGCCGACAGAGAAGGAGGCTGGCTTCCATCAGGTAACACCGCATTACGGGGAAACTGTTGGGCCACAAAGGCGAGAATCCTTTGTCAGAACTCAGCAGCCTCATAGTATAAGGAAAAATGCACTAACACGTCCAAAACATTATTCAGCTTGTAGGTAGAACAGCCAATGCCACATCCCCATGTCAAGATCCGTAATGCTCAAAAGGTAGGCGTGTTAATTCTGTGAAGAGCACAGCCGACAGGCAGCCTTATGCGCAGGGTACCATTATTATAATATTTTTTTAAGATTTCCCGCAATTAAATGACTCCCTCTGAGCCACCCTCCCTACAGTTTCTGAAACGGTTCTTAGGAAGTCTGCTGCTCCTAGAAACGTCGAGTCTTGATGTCATCCAGGCTGAGATTTCCTCTTTCCGTCAGCCACAGCAAGATCAGCAAAAAGGACACAATGGTCCTGGCACCCACATCTGACCCGTGCTTCCTTCTACCACTTGCCGCTCGACCACCAAAAAACATCCCAAGGGACTTTCAGAAGCCCTCCGTGCTGGTCGAAAGTCTAGCGGTGACAGAGGCTTAGCGCTCAACACTCATCCTCCAGGCTCTTGGGGTTAATACAAGTCATAGTTCTTACTATGGTATTTGCATTTCACATTTTCCAGGAGAATTATGTTCTCCACGCAGTAGCAAGTAAAAGGCTCCTGCTATCAAAGGGTTGCGTGTGTTATCCTTCAAAATCTTCAGAAACAATCTGAAGGCAGACGTATTTTCTTTAAAGTTTGTGCCGACGGTTGAGTGGAGAAGAAAAGACCACGTAATAAGACAACAGTATGCTGTAAAGTAGGAAGAATTCCTTCACAAGCTTCAAGGAGCAAAGATTTTGAGGAACGCTTTGAAAGGGGGGGGGAGAACGCATCACACAAATGTTCCAAGTGGCGCCTGTGTGCATGAGATGCTCACAAGTTCAGACCGTTGGGCGTCTAAACAAGTCAGCAAGAAGCAAGATGATTCTGCTTGTCACGGCTGCGCAACTGCACGGGAAGGCTCCAGGACTCAAGCCAGAAGCAACCGACAGAGGATAGATGGCATGTACATACAGTATGTGTGAAGCCTCAGTCCTTGCCTTCTCCTTAGCAAACCCATTCAATTGACAGACCTTGGCTTGCTCCGTTGCCGTTTCCTTTTTTTTGGGGGGGGGGTTTTGGTAGACCAGAGATAACACACAGATAACTATGTTGTTCCTCTGCCAGTCCCCTTGAGTTGATTAACACACTTGCCTAAAATTCGGGTCAGCTGCAAGGATCCTTGTTCATCTATCAATTCTCTCTCTGTCTCAAGAAACTTGGAAATCGCACGTCTCACTTCTTTGGTTCTGGGCGCTGAAATCCTAACCTTGGTGTTTCTTTAAATATAAACAGGCAAAAACTAGCGCGGTCAACAACCCATAGGTATTTTTTTAAAAACATTTATTCATTATTTATGCAAAATCTCTTGACCCCATCTTTCTTCTTTAAAAGACCCAAGGTGGCTTGCATCATTAAAAGACAATATTTAAAAGCTTAAAACTGTAAGCATACGGATACTAACAAGGCTTCTTATGCCAATAAAGGTCTTTGCGATTGATTGATCGATTGATTGACTGAACAAGACTTTGGGCCCCTCCCTGACTTCCCAGTTATTCCTAAGTCTGTCCCAGATAGTTGAGCTATGATCCACAAAGCAGATCGGCTGTGCTGCGGGCCTTATTGCTTATTAATGCACAGAGTCCGAGGAAATGCCCTCTTTAAAGAGTAATCCTGATACTGTCCTTCAAAATGCAGAAGACAGAAATGATTGTGTGACACAACGGAATGACATGAAACTTTTGGTACACTTGCGGCAGCAGATAGCTCAGTGGTTTAGGCAAAGATTTGTGAGTTCGATTCTTCATGGTGCCTCCTTAGCAGGGGATGGACTTGTTTATCCTTGGAGTCCTTTTAAAATGCATTCGTGACTTGTGCTCTTTGAAAACGCATTCATTTCATGTAAAACAGTTGCCTGCAACTAGTTACTTTTAACTTCCAAGCTGCGTTCAAAATGCAGATGTTGCTCATTCCTGGATTGTAGTGGAATAACACCAAAGACATTCCAATATTTCTCTGGAAAGCGTGCAAAACGCAGGTGCATTAGATGTGGATTGTGGCCGCACCCAATCACCCTTTCCAAGAAATGAAAGCAGCCTTCTTTAAGTTAGAATGTTGTAGAGAGGGCTGGATGACCCAATCTTACTGGCTACTCCCCAAGAGTCGTGGTCTATGTAAAATTCTTACAGGTTCTACAGAAATATCAGTAGAGGAAATCAATCCGCATTGATTTCAAGGTTTTGACATTAACACACAAAGCCCTAAACGGTTTTGGACCTCAGTATCCGACAGTGTAGCTCCTCCCAAGAAGAACTGCCAGGATTACCTGTGCTAGCCAGGCAGGACACCTCAGAGTCCCAACCCCGAAGGAGGCCCGGAAAGTTGTAACAAGGAGCAGGGCCTTCTTGGTGGCTGCTCCCCAGTTATGGAACCATTTAGCCATTGAAATTCAGCTGGCACCCTCGCCTCATTTTTTTTAAAAAAAAACTATTGAAGACCTGGTTGTATAGAATGCCCTTTCCTAATTTCTCAAACATCCAGTACGACACTATTCTTTTGACCGCTTATCTTCTCTTTCCCCGGTTTTATCAACTTTCTGCTATTTTAATCTTTATTTTAGCCTAATTTTACTTTATTGCTGTTGATTTATGTATATTTTGTTTTATTATGCTCCTTGTTTCTTTTTTTTACATGTATGTATTCCTTTGTTAGCTTGTTATGTGATTCCAGGTTGTAAACCACCCAGAGTAGCGCTAGGGCTAGATGCGTGGTATAAAGGTCAAATAAATAAATAAATAAATAAATCCTAGAGGAATTGGTGATGGGGCCTCTGCTTAACAATGCCCTACTCAAAGTGCTCTCTCTCTCCAATAGCCAAGGCAGATATGCTAAAATCTTTACAGCCTTCCAACAGTTCTGGAGTCAGAAGGGAAGGCTTGCCCCAGGCCACAGAGCACAGCGCGCGGGGGGGGGGGGTGAGGTGAGGGCTGTCTTCTCAAAATGCAAACCGGTCTTTCTGGCTGGCAGGCCCAGGGCTGAGGTGATCCCTCCTTAATGGCGGCACACCCGTCAAGAGTGAAGGGAGAGCTGTTACATGCTGTTGGCTAAGGGGGCACCCCCTGCAAAAGAAATTGCCCACTCGCAAATCCACAACCCCCCTCCGGAGGCTTAAAAGACAGCCTAACCCACGCTGACGCCGCCCCCCCCAACGACAAGCCAAAACAGAAGCCAAAACAGAAGCCGTTGAAGTTTGACCAAGAACGAACAATTTGACCACCGGCCTAAGTCAAGTTTTGATTTGTATTCTGCCTTCTCCCACAGCCTCCCGCCATCCATTCATGAAGTCCAGAGTTAGATTTAACTAAAGCGAAACAAAGGGACTTCCCAGTACTGAGTTTCCGTCCAAGTGCTTCTTCGTTGTGTTTTTTTGGGGGAGGTCGGAGTCATCTGGGAAGGTGAAGAGATGAGCCAGAACACACGGCCCGTAACTAACATTAAAATGGTTTGAAGGCGAGGCATACCCTGTTTTGGCAATGACAAGGGATTCTATAAAGTTCTAACCGGTAATGCCTGTTCCAGGCTCCAAATTTCTTTCCTTTGGATCTCAGCTGCTCAGTTCTACTCACCCTGCAAACAACCGCCCGCATTCTCTAACTGGGAATACCAGAATGAAGCTTTCCATCATGTGTTAGTATGAGTGACCCAAGTATGGTCTCTTTTTTTGGGGGGGGGGGGAATGCAAAAATGTAGCTTTCTCAGACTAGCCCAGAGTTTTACAAGTGCAATTAACCGTTAGCTGTCCTAAGCTCTATGTAGGAATCATATGTCAAACGTTGTGTGGTCAATGCAAGGTGTCTTCCATGTTGGACCCCTAACCTCCCTCAAACACAGAGAACCCGGAAAGCTGCCTGGAAGCTCCATCAACACCAAGAGTCTGCCACCATCCACAATGGAACTGTAGTGGGATACTGGTCTGAAGCCGATATAATTCTACAAAGGACATTCACAGCTGTAGTGGTATTTGCTAGCTAAGGAAAATGGCAGCTGTGCTTCACTATACCAGTTTACCTTACTGGAGGAGGCACATCCCCAGGGTCCTCATGAACCTCCTTAGAAATCTATGGGAAGATAGGAGTAAGAGATACATGGGGGCCGAGTGTCAAGTTTAGAAAATTGCGCCTGGGGGGCTGCAACTAGGTCAAGTGGGTTATGCAAGGTGCAGCTTTACAGATACAGTGGTACCCCGGATTAAGAGCAGCTCGACTTAAGAGCGGAAAACTGTTGGCATTTTAACTGCTGCCTTACAAATTTTAGATATGGTCTGCTTGACTTACAAATATCTTTTCGCCTTTTTAAATATTTTTTTAACTTATTTTTCAATTTTTTAGATAGGTACCCTGACTTGAGAGGAGTTCAACTTAAGAGCATGCATTCGGAACGGATTAAATTCGTAAGTCGAGGCGCCACCGTACAGGCACCTGTGTGTGTAGGATTTCTATTGATGTACTGCTTGGGTATCACCAAGGTACAAAAGATATATTAAAACCCAGGTGAAGACATTGCTACTGACTTGGGAGGCAGAATTTCTACCACTTTTTTTTTTTTGCCCCTCAGGCTAAGATCTATTACCACAGCGACAAAATAACAACACATTCTCTCGTTTGCTGGAGAGATCCATTTCTAAAAGCCGTGCCATTCGGGGTAGGAGGGGCTGGGAGGAGAACAAAGTTATGAAATCGCAAAACCCTTTATTGGTTCTTTTTTTTTTTACATTCTTAAAATGAGACACCCCCATTTCTTTGATATGTACAACAATTTGAATAAGGCTGCATTTATTTATTTATTTAAAAAAAGAACCCTGGAGCGCGTTCCTGCTTGACGTTTACCCCACAAACAGCGGTTTTATGACCTAGATCCAGTAGTCCTGGAAAGAGCACCTTCCAAAACCTACTCTTTTGAGGTCTGATCTGGATGTTGTTGTTTTTTTTGGAAAAGGGGGAGGGTCCCCCCAAGTACCCCCCCACACACACACATTTGCTGAGAAATGGAAAATATATTCCCAACCTGAGCAGGGGAACAGCGAGAAAGCAAGGCCTTGACTGGCTTGGAGGACCCTCCGGAGGTACATGGGAATGCTGGCGGGGCGGGCAGAAACCCTACTTCTTGTTACTCCAAGGCACCGCTACCTTCCGGCCACTCCGACTGCCTTCCCTTTTTAAAAAAAAAAGATGCAAGGGAAAGTGGGTGGGGGGGGGAAGAGAGAGAGAAGCGGGTGGTTCCAGACATTCCCCTCCTTTGGGAGTGAAAGAAGCGACTCCTTCAATGCGGGGCGAAAAGCAGTAGCAAAGTTGCTTTCGGGGAGGTAGGAAAATACCCGAGTTAGGGGTAGGAGAGAGAGAAAAAGAGAAAGAAAGGAGTGCCCACTCCCTGCTTATGTTCCCTTGGAAACAGTACTTCAACAGGCACTTAAGAATCCCCTTCAAATCCCTCCCCAACCCGATAGTGGGACAGGCTGGGGGGGGGAGACGCACCAGCCCCAAGCCCACACCCCCCTCTCTCTATCTCTCTTTCTTTTTTGGTTACATAAAAGCAATGCATGACGAAGGAGTTTCTTTGGAGGGCCCGGGGTGTGCAGGGAAGAAGCGTCCTTCCTCACCGATGGCTTTCTATCCGAAGGATTCCACCCACGGCTTTACCCACGAGAGGACAGGGAAAAGGTGCACAGGAAGGAGGTGAGGAGAGGTTGGCCCCGGGGAAGAAAAACACATACCTTGCTTCCAGGTCAACGTGGCACGGGGCGTCTAGGGGTTGTTTTTTTTTGGGGGGGGGAGGGATGGGGTGGCGAGGCGGAGAACGGCGAGATGGTCGATAGGAAAGATTAGCGGCCCCTCCCACCCTAAGACACAGCACTTCCAAGAGTGTTCTTCGGGTGAGAGAATGAAATGGGGGAGGGCGGGGGGGCGGAAATATATGGCTAAGATCTTTTTTCAACCCGTCTGGGGCTGAAAAAGTGTATTGTGCTTAAGCATGTCAATTGCAGGGCAGGAGAAGAAAACTACTGGGGAGGTAGTTTTCTAAAGGACCACCATACAATCCCCTTAAAAAGGCAAAGAAAAAGGAGGATTATTTTCCTCCTTGCATTTGTATTTAGTCTCTTTTTAAAAAGGCCCTGGACTGTATACCTTAAAGGATTCTGAGGAAAGGGGGGGTAACTTACAAGTAAAAGTTGCACTGGCATACAGTATTTTTAGAAATCCCCCCCTTGCAAAGAGTTTATATATATATATATATATATATTCATATTTATATTTATATATGCATATAGACAAGTAAAAACTGTTCAATATTTTCCCCAAAACCCCTACAATGTTTTTTTCCTGGCATCCAGGGAGGGGAAAAAAAAGGAAGAATAAAATTTACAGGATTTCGAGATAAATGGGGGAAAGAGAAAGAGCGGGGGAAAAACAGACGAAAGATAAAAAGATAAAATCTCTGAGTTAAGGCAGCAAAACCAGCCCCCCCCCCCGGCCCCATCCGCTTGTCCATCTGTTCCCCCGGAAATGGGGCTGGAGGGGGGCGTGGGAGCGTCTCCTGCCAGCTCTAGGAGTCCCGGTTCTCGAGGGTCAGTTCCGCCGTGGCCCGCTGGAGCTCGGTGCTGATCCGGCGGCCTCCTTCCCCGAAACCGCCGGCCTCGCCTTCCCCTTTCACCTTCTTGTCGTCCGTCTCTTCGGGCCCCGCGCCGGCTTCCAGGCGCTGGTCCTCGCTCCAGCGGCGCTTGAAGCGCAGCTTGATGGGTATGCACTTGCTGCGCTCCCCAGCCCGAGAGAGAGGGGGCGCCACCGCCGGAGCCTCCTCCTCCTCAGCCTTCTCCAGAGGGGCCGGGGGCATCTTGAAGACCTCCTCGTCCTCGTCTTCGCTGATGTCGGTCACCTCCACGGTGAGGTCCTCCTCCGACTCCCCCTCCGAGATGGGCTCCACCTTGATCTGCGGAAGTGGCGCCGGGAGAGGAGGCGGCGGCGGCTCCGTCGCAGAGGCAGAGGAGCGGCAGAGGGCGCTGTTGCTGCTGCCGCCGCCACCACCACCGCCGCTAGGCTCCCCTGAGGGCGTGGCGGCAGCGGGGGGCTGCTGCTTGTCGCGGTGGCGGCGCCCCAAGGGTGGCGGTTGCAGCTTGAACTTGAAGGGGGTGGGGGGCTCCTCGGCCTGAGGGGGCGGTGGCGGGAGAGGCGGCTTCTCCAGGCGCTGAGGCTGGGGGATGACAATGTTGGGATAGTGCAGGAAGGCTCTGGGGCTGAGGTGGTAGTTGTAGACGCTCTGGGTGTGGGCTTGGAGGTAGCGCTTCATGTCCTCAGGGTTGAAGGAGAAATGGGAGCCGCCCGGATACATGGGGCTGAGGGTGGGCGAGGGGGTGTAATTCATGTGGGTGGGGGTGAGGGGCAGGGCCGGGGACAACTGAGGCGGGAGGAGGGCGGCCGGTCCAGCCATGGGGGACACGGGGAAAGGGCTGAGGGGCTCGGGGACCCGTGGGCGAGGATAAACCCTGAAGAGGCTATCGTGGGCCAAGCGCGGGTGTCCAGGCACCGAGGAGGGGCCGCGGAAGCCGCCACCACCCGCCTCCCCTCCGCCACGCCTCTGCTCCTCCGCCAGGGACTCCTCCACCTCCGAGTTCGCCGAGGTGCCGTCGCTGCAGTCGCTGACCGAGCCGCGGGCCAAGCGACGAGCCACGGCCGAGAAGACGCTGGGCGAGCGGAGGTCCTCGGCCGGGGACAGGATGTCGGACGGCGTCGAGGGAGGGAAGCGGAAGTGGGAGCCGCCTGAGGGCACGGGCGGAGCGCTCTGAGGCACGGCCCCACCTACGGGCGTGGGAAAAAGGTGTTAGGAAAAAGGCAGCATTATGATATAGAAAGAAAGAAACACACACACACACTCTGAGCTGATCTCACATTACCACTTCCTCACAGTCCTATTACGGAGCCTGTAGCATAGTGGTTAAAGTGCAGTATAAAACTGAGACGTTAAAAAAAAATAAAATAAACCGTATGTAAATCCCAATTCATTACATCTATATAATGTCTCTCTTTCTGTGTGTGTTTGTGTTTTAATTGTCAAAACAACCCCCACATGTTCCTCAGACACAATCCCTTCAACCACACTTTTACAAGCAGGCTGTTGCAGGGGTGCTGAACACTGAGCCCTGGAACTCCCAGAATTCCTAGAGTCTGGCGATGTTGGCCAGGCCTTTGGAGACTTGACTCTCAATGGCATCGAGAGATACACAAAGTTCAAAGGCCATCGAGCCATTTGGTTTCATCAATGCTTTAAATGTAGCTACTACATAGCAAGGTAATAATATGCATATAGAAGCATCCTAATTACTGGGACACACACATATGGTACTGCAACTACAGTAGTACCTCTGTATCAACCAGGGATTAGTTCCAGGCCTTCCCATGGATAATGAAAACCGTGGATAAAAGAGAACACCCCCCAAAAAACCCTGCTGTTTTGCAACAGTAGCTTGCTTTGTGCCTGCTGCATTACTTATTTAATGTTTTCCTCTGCCGACCGTAGATAACTGAATCAGTGGATACAGGGTTCCTACTCTCTTTCCTTATCTTGAAACTAATTTGGGGGGGGGGCAACCCCTGCATTCCAGCTGCTGTTCCACTGCACTTCCAAATGTCCAAAACATCCAGATTACTCAGAGCAAAGTACGGTGGAGCACAAAGCTAAGTCAATCTGTGGACCTTTCTTGGGGCTCCCATTTCGGGAGTCACACCCCAGGGGTCCATTTCCAAGCCTCATCTGCTTCCCAGACGCTCCCACCGCTCACCTGCCATGCCCATGTCGATGAAAGGATAGTTGACCAGCACCAGCTTGTTGAAGTTGAACTTGTAAGTGAAGCGTTTTCCTTTGGTCTTGTGCAGGATGCGCTTGTTGTAGTAGTACCTGGAGGAGGAGGAGGAGGAGGTACAGGAGGCCAGGTCAGTGACTCACAAGTCCTCCTTGAACACCCAGTACCGAAGCGCTGAATAAACACCGTGGGTGGCCTGGGGTTACTGCAGAGCTTTGGAAGGACGGAGGTTTCTAGCTTGGTTGTGGGACAGGGTCTATTTCCATTTGGAAGAGCTCAGTTATGGCTCGTACAAAATACGTTATGGCTCGTACAGAATAATGCAGGGCATGAGTAAAGTGGATAGAGGGATGCTCTTCTCCCTCTCACAAAATACCAGAACAAGGGGACATCCACTCAAACTGAGGGCTGCGGGAGTAAAAACAGACAAAAGAAAATATTTTTTTTTACCCACCATGTTGTTAGTCTGTGGAACTCCCTGCCAAAGGAGGTGGTGATGGCATCTAGCCTGGATGCCTTCACAAGGGGATTGGACAGATTCCTGGAGAAGTCCATCACAGGTTACAAACCATGATGGGGATGTGTCATCTCCAGGCTTAAAACCAGGGTACTTCAAGGACCAGATGGAGGGGAGTGGTATCAGGAGACAGATATCTAGTCTCATGCGCTCCCAGACACATTTGATGGGGCCACTGTGAGATACAGGAAGCTGGACTAGATGGGCCTTTGGCCTGATCCAGCAGGGCTCTTCTTAGGTTCTTAAGCGAGGGATTGAACTTGAGTGCTTTCTGGATTACACCTCCCAGAATTCCCCAGGGAATTACTTCTGCGTGGGGAATTTGGGGTATCGCAGTCCAAAATTCACAAAACCACATACCTCTGAACTAGAAGCCTCTGGCGTGAAAGAGCATCTACACTGGCCCTGAGACACAGTGTTTTTCTTCCAAAAAATACAAATCCCGGATCCCTTCCTTTGGGATGCCATGGTATCAGCACAATCACAACCCTGCAGATTTGTACCCTTGGGAGCAGTAAATTCTGTTGTATGTTATAACCCAATAAAGCCCTTTATGGTAGCGAAAGGCTCTTATTTGCTGTGTTTAGGTGAATGCTGAATGGATGTAGCTGCTTCCTGAGTTGAGAAAGGAACCAGATTAGATGTCTTTTAAAGTCTCATCCAACTCTCAGGAAATCAGGATTTTAGGTTTTTACCCCAAGCAATCCCTAATGTGCCGAAAGGCTACATATTCTGTTTGCTCAAGAGAAGAAACAAAGGCCAGTGTCTTATATCAATTAGGAGTATTAGTTCAATGAGCTGAATATTGGCCAGCCTTCAGCAAACCAGAGACTCTTTTTTGCCTATTTGCAAAACACCAGAAACAAAGATCTACCATCCAGAGTTGTTGTGAGACAGTATTCCTTGAAAGAAAGAAAGAAAGAAAGAAAGAAAGAAAGAAAGAAAGAAAGAAAGAAAGAAAGAAAGAAAGAAAAGTTTTCTGCTTATATACTGCCCCATACCACTTCAAGTAGTCCCTGGGCGGTTTACAGTTTTTAATTATGCAGGTTACACATCTTTTCCCCTAAAAATCCCAGATTGTGAACCAAAAATAAATGATGCAATAACTGTCTATAGCTGCGTGTTTTCTACCATTTGTTTTTCCTTCCCAAGTGCTGTTTGTTTTTACACTTTCTTGAAGAGCAGGGCAAAATATTTAGCAAGATCTCCATATAAGCAGGTCTGGAAAAAGCAGCTGGCAACAGTAAGGCGGTGACAGCAAGCTGTTGTCACAGCCTCAAACCTGATGGTTTTTGCCACTGGGATGTTCCTGGAGATGGCCTATACCAGTGGTTCTCAACCTGTGGGTCCCCAGAAGTTCCTGGACTGCAACTCCCAGAAATCTTAGCCAGCTCAGCTAGTGATGAAGACTTCTGGGAGTTGCAGTCCAGGAGCATCTGGGGACCCACAGGTTGAGCACCACTGGTCTATACAAACTTCAAAATCTTGGAGGAATGAGCCATGTTTAAATTTATTTTTTAAATGCCATGGGATTCTGGAGCCTAAACGAAAACACCAACCCTGCAGGGACACTCACGCAAAGCACACCCTGTTTACAACAGGCCGGGGACAGGGGGAAAAGAAAGGACTGAGGCCATTTCCCACCCAGCCCCACCCCCAGGTGTTTGCTTGTGTTGGCCCTTAAGAACATAAGAAGAGCCATGCTGGATCAGGCCAAAGGCCCATCTAGTCCAGCTTCCTGTATCTCACAGTGGCCCCATCAAATGTGTCTGGGAGCGCATGAGACTAGATATCTGTCTCCTGATCCCACTCCCCTACATCTGGCCCTTGAAGTACCCTGGTTTTAAGCCTGGAGATGACACATCTCCATCATGCTTTATAACATATGGTGGACTTCTCCTCCAGGAATCTGTCCAATCCCCTTTTGAAGGCATCCAGGCCAGATGCCATCACCACCTCCTATGGCAGGGAGTTCCACAGGCTAACAACGTGCTGGGTGAAAAAATATTTTCTCTTGTCTGTTCTTACTCCCCCAGCCCTCAATTTGAGTGGATGTCCCCTAGTTCTGGTATTTTGTGAGAGGGAGAAGAGCTTCCCCCTATCCACTTTACTCATGCCCTGCATTATTTTGTACGTCTCAATCATATCCCCCCAGGGCGATCCCCCCCAAGCCTCTCACCTTAAGGCTCGGCTCAGTTTGTCGTAGTTCATCTGGGGCTTGCATTTCCTCACCCCCCACAGCCGGGCCACCTCGTCCGGATCCTTGATGACAAACTCCCCGTAGTCCCCCTGCCAGGCAATGACGTCGTGGTATTCCTCTTTGCGCAGCAGCTCCAGGATAAAATGCCACAGCTGGATCTGTCGCGAGCCAGGGCTAGACTCCGGCTTGTAGGCCCAGTCGGGAAAGGCGAACCCTGGCAGAGGAAAGAGCAGAGTTAGCCAGCTCGGGGTAAAACACAGAAGGAGGGAAGGAGGCGGCCAAAAGGAGGAGAAAAACTTTATTTTTTTTTTTAAATAGGGGGGGAGAGAGAAAAAGAGCTGGAACAAAGGTTGTGCTATTTCCCATACTCGGTTCCACTTCCTGCATCTCGTCCATAGCCGCTGGCAGTGTCTCTTCCATCAAGGTAAGGCTGAAACTTCCAGGAACCCCTGCACGCACCCCATCCACGGCACTGCAACAACGGCAAGGCAGGGCATGTGGATTCTAATCCCCCCTTAATTCGCCAACATGGATGAGGGGAAGAGAAAACAGGAAACCGGCCGTCGCTGCTGCCTCTCCCCTTGTGCAGCCAGGCGGCTGGGAGACTGGCCAAGCCGCCTTGCGACTTCCCGGCTGGGTCCCAACGAGAAAGAAACTCCTCTAAGCGTAGGTGGGAGGGGAGGCGCAAACGAGGAGGCTCGGCTCTTCAGCTCAGTCTCCATCCACTACCTGGAGGAAAAAGGGGTCAGGCGCCAGCAGAACCTCTGCCTTGGCTCCTAACTCCAGAGCCAGGACCAGGAGGCACAAGCCTGGGCACCCAGTATACCCCCTACCCCCCACCACCACTTTATTTATTTATTTATTTCTTACATTTATATACCGCCCCATCTTCCGAAGCCGAACTCTGGGTGGTGTACACTTAAAAACAGACAGCAGCAAACCAACATGAGAATCAGAGGCAAACTACCATTAAGAATAGGGGGGGTGCAACACCCTCCACAAAGGATAGTGTGGGCTGTTGAAAGCCCCCCCCCCCCGCAAAAAAAAAAAACAGAACAACAGGACACAGGAAAGAGATGTGCAGAGAGAGAGAGAGCACGGGGAGGGGGGGAATCTCAGAACTGCAGCTCAATGAAGAAAACTCTTGGAAAGAATCGGTCCCTTTATGGCCGAGATGGAAGCCTCAACATGTTAGGAAGCAAGCAAGCCTGCATGCATGCGCTCGTGTGTATAGAGGGGGGGTGTCTTTGTGCCATGTTGTCACTAGGCAGGCTGGGGTGGTGGTGGTGGGGGGATGGTTAGCGGCTGAGGTCAGCAGCTCCAGACAAGGGGCCTTTTTTTCCAGCCACGAGGCAGGCAACGGCATCGCAGAGCCCCCCCCCCCCCCTCCCCCGCCGGGGGGGGGGGAGAGAGAGAAAGACGCCAAGGTCTGTATGAAGACCTCCTTTCCCCGTAGAACCCCATACGCAGTCGGAAGCCTAAGCCGACTGGGTGCAAGTCCGCACCAGGCTTTCTCTTGTGTCGTTACAGTCGTGACTCCATGTCCATGGAGTTTTCTTGGCAGGAATACTGGAGTGGTTTGCCAGTTCCTACTCCAGGCGCCAACAGCACCCGGTGTTTCCTGGTAGTCGCTGATCCAAGGGCTAACCAGGGCCAACCCTGCTTAGCTTCCGAAACCAGGCGAGATTGGATGTGCTCAGGGCATCTAGGCAGCTATTAGCACATAAAGACCTTTTAAAAAATTTAATCCCCTTATCAAAGACTGAAATGGCTGCAGAGACGCCCTGTTTGCAGCGTCACTTGAAAAAGCAAAACAAAACAAATGCAAAGCAAAAAACAAGCCTACACAAAGCCACTTCTTCAGGTGGGATAAGCATAGTCCAAAACACCCACGGCCTCCCAAGTACAGTGTGTGTGTGTGCGCGTTTCCTACTGGTCTCGGTGCTGCAAATTTTATATCCTGATGACCTAGAGATGCCTCAGCAGTTTAGACCCCAGTCTAAACTCCTGGGGATGAACTTGGGTGCACAAAGGCTGTCGATGTCCCTCAAAAAGCACACAAAGTGGCAACCTTCCCATCCTACTTTGTGTGTGTGTGTGTGGGGGGGTGTCATTACAGTCGTGACTGACTCTACGTGACCCCATGTCCATGGAGTTTTCTTGGCAGGAATATTGGAGTGGCTTGCTAGTTCCTACTCCAGGCGCCAACAGCACCTGGTGTTCCCTGGTGGTCTCCCATCCAAGTACTAACCAGGGCCGACCCTGCTTAGCTTCCAAAATCAGGCAAGATCGGATGTGCTTAGAGCAGGCATGTCCAAACTTTGGCCCTCCTGATGTTCTGGACCACAACTCCCAGAATTCTAAGCTTAGATTGCCAATGGTAAAGGACTGTGGGAGTTGCAGTCTAAAACATCTGGAGGGCCAAAGTTTGGGCAGGCCTGGCTTAGAGCATCTAGGCTGTCCTACTAAGTAATAATAATCCCTATTTACTCCTCTCTTCTGAGAAGGGCAGGCTCCCTCCCTCCCACCTATCACTTTCTAAGCAGGAATAAGGACCACATGCTTCCAAGATGGAGCCTCTCTGGCAATCTGGCAAACCAAGCCCCCCACCGCACCCACATACTAGCCACAATGAAGCCAGGACAGTTGGGGTGTCAGGGCTAAGAGCTCCCATGGCGCAGTGGTTAAATGCCTGTCCTGCAGGTAAAACTGTGCTCACGGCCTGGGGTTCAATCCCAGGTAATAGGTTCAAGGTTTACTCTGCCTTCCATCCTTCCGAGGTCGGTAAAATGAGTACCCAGCTCATTGCGGGGGCAATGTGCAGCCTGCATACTGTAATTAAAAACTGTAAACCGCCCAGAGACTTCTTGAAGTGGTATGGGGCGGTATATAAGCAGAGCACTTTGCTTTGCTTTTGATGAGAAGGGGTTTCTGTCTCTTTTCAAATTAGATGAGTTGCCTGCTCCTCCAAAGGCAGACCACCCCACCCTCCTCAGGAAACATACCCCACCTTTCTTGCCTAGAGTCTTCACAACAGCCCTGTGAAGCCAGCCAGTAACCAGCGCACGGACCAACCGCTTCGCCCGCCACCAAGCCAGGAGGCCTTGCATTCAGGAGACGCTTCCTCCACACCATTGGCATTGTATTTCTTCCCTCTTTGCACACTTGTATGTCTTCTCTAAAACTGCTGAGCTTACACCCAATGCTTTGTGGGGTGGGGGTGGGTTCCTGAGCTTTGCCAGGGGGAAGGGGGGCCCTGTGGTTTCCCATTTCCCAAACCCCAGGCGCTCTCAGCCCATCAATAATTCAGGGCTTTGTAATGGAGGCCGGGGACGCAGGGCGCCAGCTCAAGGGCGCAGACGGAGCCATTAGGATGGTGATGTCATCTCTAAACAAGAGTGGGAGGCCTAGAAGCCAGCGAGCCCCACGCGTGCCAACCTTGGGGGGGGGTGCGTCTCTGAGCTGCGATCTGCTCCGCGCTACCCACCCACCCACCCCAAATGGCTCGCTAGCCGGCATGGGAGAGGCCCGAGATAAGAGCCCGGCAGGCAAGGAGTTGTGCGCTCCGACACAAGGAAGAGCTGAGCATCCTCTTCCCGGTCTCCGCGTCGCGCCTTGGCACCACAGGCCCTTTGCAAACAGCCAAACCACCCTACCCACCCGCCAAGTCCCAGTCTCCAGGCAACGGGCAACAGCAAGGGAAGACGGGCGCTAAAAATAAACCGGAGGAAGAGAGAAGAGGCAGCATGAACTGGGCAGCACCCCAAGAGGCGTCCGCCAGCACCCCCATCGCAGGAGCCCAGGGAGAGAGAAGAGACACCCTGGTCCAGGGAGGCAAAAGGGGTCCCCCCACTAGGATGCACCTGGCCATGATGGGACCCTCGCTGCCAGACTCTCCCTGCTTCTCCAGAATCAGACCCATCTTCGTTCCGTGGGGTGATTGTGGGGGGAGGAAATGTGAAGTTTTACGGAAAGCCGCCCTTCTTTTGAAGCTCTTCTCATGAGAGCAGCAGAGGCCGGAGTGCATAATTATCTAGTATGCATCATGCCTGAGTATCTAAGGCCATCTCTTTTTTTGGGGGTGGGGGGGGAGAGAGATGTGGAGCTGTTTCGACCAGGTACCTCTTACAGGTAAGGGAGGGAGGGGAGGGGAGACATCACGCATCACACAAACCGTGTCCCCATTCCTTTTGAGGTTGTGTGTGTGTGTGTGTGTGTGTGTGTGTGTGTGTGTTTGTTTCTCTGGCCTCCTCCGTGCTGCAGTTCATACCCATCTGCACCAGAGTGGGTGGACTTCATACTACCCCGCTCCCCCCCACACACTCCTCCCACAGGGCTGCAGCTTCTGAGTCAGCCCCACTTACACACACACAGGCCTGTTCTTGCTAATTAGCAAGGCGGTGGGGGGAAAGGGGGGGGCAGCGGCGGTGGCTGTGACATCAGCCGCCTGCCCAGATCCAAACACGGGCGGGCTGAATAGGTTACTGTTCTCGGGCTGGTGCTACCAGATACGCTGGTGTATTCGCCGACCCCCCCTCCCTGCCCCCATCGAGTCCTCCCCGGGTATAACAGAGACGTAATACAGCATGCCCCCCAACACACACACACACACCCCGGTTCAGAAGAGGAATCATTCCAACACTCACATGATGTAGACCAGGGATGGCGAACCCTTTCCGAGACCGAGTGCCCAAACTGCGATTCAAAACCCACTTTTTTTTTTTTTTTTGCAAAGTGCCAATACAGCAATTTAAACTGAATACAGGTGGCTATGAAGGAGCGGTCAGGTGCCCACAGAAAGGGCTCTGAGTGCCACCTTTGGCACCTGTGCCATAGGTTCGCCAACACGGATGTGCAGTAGGACCCCAGTATCCACTGGGGATTGGTTCCAGGGCTTCCCGTGGATAATGAAAACCGTGGATAAGAAAGAACACCAACTCTCTCTCCCCCCCAAAAAAAAACCCACTGTTTTGTGACAGTAGCTTGCTCTATGGCTGCTGTTTTGTGACAGTAGCTTGCTTTACAGCTTGTTTGTGGCAGTAGTTTGCTATGCAGTTGCTAAATTATTTATTTACTTTTTTCCTCTGCCAACCGTGGATAACTGAATCAGTGGATATGGCGGTCCTACTGTAGACAATCAGGACATACACACTTGTGCATCCAGAACACCTCAAACTAACCACCTAAGTCCAAAGACCGCTGCTTCTTACACTGTGCAATCTAGACCTTTTACAGGCCAAGACAAGGGACCCAAACAGCTGGGGACCCCTTCCCATAACTCTGTGTCTTCTTCTTAAGGGCTGTGCAATAGGAATCAAGGACAAAAGAATGAACACTTTTTGTGCGTTAGAAGAATCCTCAGTCACAGCTGGCAAAACAAACAAACAAAAGGTCAGCCCGCGAGGTGCCAACCGGCTCTCAGGATCGCTACCAACTGTTCTCTCTCTACCCTGCCTGACCAAGTGCCAGGTGGAGCACAAAGCTCAGGGCATCCACACCGCAGAAACCTGTTGAGGAAGGACAGGGAACACGACCATTGCAGCTCAAGCCCTTTTGCGTAGGCATGTGGACTGGATACCAAGTGGCCGGGTTGCATTTCAAAAACAGAGACCACCGACAAAATGTGTTCCGTTTTGGCATGACAAGGTGCTTTCTCTTTGGGGTGAGGGGGGACGCTGACAGAAGGGTGGCATGGATCGCAGTGATGGCCTGGCTCCCCCACACCCCCAACTCAGGCGAGCTTTCAATTATCTTATATTCCCGCCAGCTAACGCTGTTCCAGTAAAGTGCTGGGTACGTCCTTGCTCGAATGCTCGGCAGTGAGAGAGAGGAAGGAAGGAAGGAAGACAGTATGTTTCTAACCCATTCCTCTTTCCTTCTAAGGCACAATCCTCTTATCAATACACAACAACCAACCAATAACACCCCCACCAACTCAATAGCCCAACCCTCTCACTGACCAGTCTACAGCAGTGACTTAATCTTCCAGTTAAAAGGGCTTTATGTATCTAGCTCTGCTCCATTAAACAAAAATGTTATCCTCATACAAACAACTTCTGATTTCCCCTACATCCCTTCCTCCCGATCCTGGTTAAGACTCACAACAAAGAACCCAGGAATCCTGTGATGTCACTACTCTCCCATGGGCCTAACTCCTTTTTCTTTTCCAGCTCTGGATTTTGGGGTGGTGGTGGTGGTAATAACACAGCACTTCGCCCACTGGGGATACCGAACTTTTATTTCCCAGGGGTGGGCAAAGAGAGCTCGTGGTGTTTCGCTCCCGCCACCGCCCACAATCCACGGAGAACGCCAGAACAGCCTTATCCCAGGTTGGACTAGTACGGCTTCCAACCCGGCCCGGCCGCCAGCCGCCCACCCTCGAGGGCTGTTGCCACCATGTCTCTCCAAGCAACTGAGCCCTTTCTCCTTGCCAACCCCGGGGAGGGAGGTGGTAAAAACCACCGTCTGTTGGCTGGCATTGCCCCCAGGCCTGGCATGAACCAACCGCGCCCGCCCAGCGCCAAAGGGTGGAGAGGGAAGGCCAGACACCCGTCGCCCTACCACACAGACGGGTCTGTACCACCCACGCACCCTAAGCCGTATCCTCTCCAAAGTCCAACGGGGTGGGTGGGGAATGCTGGCGTGTGATCTGATCTTCTCCATCCTTCCCCCCCAAACCCAGTCTTTTATGGGTCCCAGTTGCCCCACGGGCACAAATGGCTTTGACTTCCCCCAAGCTAGCACCCTGCGACATCCCCCCCCCCAGTCATCTAAGCACAGGAATACATGAGCCTCCATACTGGGAACAAGCAGAATTCTATCCCAGATTGAGGATTGGGGGGGGGGAGAGGCAGGAGAATACCTCCCACTCTCTGAGTATTCCCCCCCCTGTACAGGAACGGCAAGTAACAGGAGGCCACGCATTGCAAGAGGCAAAGAACTGCATATACAATGCACGGACTGTTTGCAAGCCCAGCTCTCCTTTCCAACTTTCTTTTGCAAGACTCTTCCAGCCAAACTCGGTCCCCCCCACGCACCCCCTTTCACATTTTCCACTGCTTCCTGAGAGAGAGAGTATGTATATATATGTGTGTGTGTGTGCCTGCGTCTGGGGCCTGAAAACGGTTCTTACTTGCCAGACTTTGGTATATATATTTAATTTCAAAGCTCAGCTGAAAGGGGACTCCATCTTAACACACTTTACCTCTTTTTTTTTCTTTTTTTTTTTTGGTCTGGGTTACTAACTCAAGACTAATTCCACCCAACCCTCCTGTCTTTGTTGGTCTATTTTGGAGAAGGAGTTTTATTTGCAGAGGGATTTCCTGGAAGAGAGAATAAAGGGGGGGGGCTGGTTGGGAGAGGTCCTGGGGAGAAAAGAACGCTAGAAATTAAGTTGATATCTCTTTAAATCAGCTCCCCCCCTTACACACTCCAAACCACACCACCCCTGTGACTAATCCCCAGAGCTATAAGCTAAAAGCGCTGGAATTCAATCCCAGCTCTTCAGAAAGAAAGAAAGAGGAGGAAAAACCCACCCTTAATATTACATCACTCCCCAATGCCAACAGCTTCTTAAAGCCACATGCAAAGTATACTATTCTCTGGGTTTTAGCAAGCAAGTGGGGGGGTCAAGGAGGGGGGGTACATGCTTCTCCACGGTGGAAGCCACATCAGAGGCTGTCTTGGATTCCAATGCGCCAGTGAAGGGGTGGGCGAGAAAAAAATAGGAGCTAGTCAACTTTCTCTTGCACACACACACACACACACACACACACACACACACACACACACACAC
>JAHTLZ010000008.1:5025588-5035702 GCA_023846285.1 Phrynocephalus versicolor
CCCCCCCAATTCCACGCCGGGAGGCCCTTGCTCTGCCCAAGACCCCCGCCCACCCCACCCCCTAGTAAGGGAGACCACCCCCACCCCTCCCCTCCCCCGGCCCCAAATTTTATTTGAATGCACTTTGTCTCCCCGCCTCCGAGAGGACCCTTTGCTCCCCCCCCCCATAGTGGCGAGGGTGGGGGGGTGGAAGAGAGAATTGCATTTAAATAATGCACTTTGTCCTCCCCAGGGATTTCCCCGGGAGCACCCTTCCCCCTCCCCCCGTCTCCCGGGATGGTGGGGGTGGGGGGGTTCGAAGAAAAAAAAAGAGGATCCGAATGGACTCGAGATCCTTTTCCCGGCCGACGCCCCCCCCCCGCCATGGAAAAAAAAAAAGACCACCCACCAAAAGCGGCGGGGCCCCCCCGGGCCCCGCAGACCCCGGGGGGCGCGGGTGGGAACCGGGGACAGCGTTTGCTCTCCCCCCCCCCCCCCCCAACTCCTCCACTTTCTTCCCTCTGCAATCGCCCCCGCTCCAAAAACAAGAAAAAAAAAGAAGCACCGGGGGTGGGAGTTCCCCCCCCGCGGTTCCCACCTGCGTCCGCCGGGGTCTTCATGGCTCCTCCTGGCGCCGCCGCCGCTGCCCAGCCGCCGGGTCGCTCTCGGGCTCTGGCCCCCCTCGCGCGGCCCCCCTCGGCCTCATATGGAGCCGGGACGCCCACGCCCCCCCGTCGCACGTCATCGCCGCGTCGCCATGGACACGCTAAGCCCGCCCCCTCCGCCCCAGCCTCTCTTTCCCCCATCTCCCTCCCTCCCTCCCTGGGCTCCGCCCACCAGGCTCGGGAAGGGAAAGGAAAGGAAAGGAAAGGCGGGCGGTGGGAGGGGGGGGAGCTTAAAGGCGCCGCGCAAGAGAAGAGGCCGACGGGGCGGGCGGGGGAAATAATAAGTGGGGTGTGGAATGCAAGTTATGCCGTGAGGCGAAAGAAAGTGGGGCGGGGGGGGGGAAGGGGGTCCTCTCCACACCGGACACACAATAGCCCCAGAGTCCCCCTCTGGGGAGATGGGCAGTGACAAATAGGAATAAATTGAAATAAAATAATAAAAAGTAAAATAAAATAAAATAGATACTCTAAGATAAATAAATGAATAAATATATAAATAAATAAGGGGCTCTACCACAAGTATTGCAAGAGGTGTTACCTATATACCTGAACATAAATAAATAAATAAATAAATAAATAAGGGGTTCTACCACAAGTATTGCAAGAGGTGTTACCTATATACCTGAACATAAATAAATAAATAAATAAACAAACAAACAAACAAATAAATAAATAATCTCTAGGCCAGTGATGGCGAACCTTTTAGACACGGAGTGCCCAAACTGCAATTCAGAACCCACTAATTTTTCGCAAAGTGCCAATACAGTAATTTAACCCGAATACAGGTGGCTGTGAAGGGGCGATGTCGGGTGCCCACAGAAAGGGCTCCGAGTGCCACCTTTGGCACCCGTGCCGTAGGTTCGCCATCACTGCTCTAGGCTCTACCACAAGTATTGCAAGAGATATTACCTATACACCTGAACATAACTAAATAATTAAATAAATAAATAAGTGATCCTTAGACTCCACCACAAGTACTGTATTGCAAGAGGTGTTACCTATACACCTGAGCAGAAATAAATAAATAAATAAATAACCTTTAGGCTCCACCACAAGTATAGCAAGAGGTGTTACCTATACACCTGAGCAGAAATAAAATAAAATAAAATAAAATAAAATGCTTCCCAGCAAAGGATAGCACAGCCTTGTTCCCAGAGAAAGCTGTATCCTGTAAACCAAATAAATTATTGATTATTGATTATTGATTTTCTTGTTGCTGTTTATTAATTATGGTAATTTGTTTTAACCTTTGTCTATTGCTTGATTTTTGTTGTAAACCGCCCGGAGTTCCGCCTAAATAATAAATAAATAAATAATAAATTATGAAGGTGGGGAATGTAAGTCATTTATAGGAGGTGGCTGACTTTCCCAAATTTTATTTCTCACTCCCTGTAACAGGTAAACACAAATGGATGTACTGTAGTTTGAAAGGCGGTGCTGAAGGACAGCCTTGGACTACCGACAGACAAGTCGGAACTATATGTGGAGGCCAAAACATTTTCCCCCCGCCATCTGTAAAGCTATTCCTTATCGCTTAGTTTGGTTACCCGTGTTTAACCATTTTTAAATTGTTTAATTGTCTTACTTAATAGCTGTTATTAGTATTTCTTATGTTGTAAACCGCCCGGAGTTCCTTCGGGAAGACGGGCGGTATATAAGTCCAATAAATAAATAAATAAATAATAAGGCAGCAAGAAAAGAGGCAGGCCTAACAGGAGATGGACTGGCTCTCTAAAGCAGTGGTGTCCAAACTTTGGCCCTCCAGATGTTTTGGACCACCTCTCCCACTGTCCTTGGTCATTGGCAATCTAGGCTTGGAATTCTGGGAGTGGTGGTCCAGAACATCTGGAGGGACGAAGTTTGGACACCTCTGCTCCAAGAGCCCAGCAGGGCAATTGAGGACAGGAGACTTTGGCGAGATTGCTCGCTTGCTCGTAGGGTGGCCATAAGTCAGAGGTGACCTGACAGCACATCACAACGACAAAAATTGCAGGACTCGAGATGTGGAAAATGCCAGTGTTTCCACCACCCCACAAAGACATAGCTAGAAAGTCTAAAGCTATTTCAAATGGTTTTGAATGCTGTTGTTAGGTGCTTTCGGTGCTATTTTTAGGAGAAAGCAAGGATGATCATTATGCAATCTCTCTATAAAAATAAACAATACCTCTCTCAAGGGCTAGTAATAATAATGCCCAAACTGATTGCCGTTGATATATGCCTGAATAAAAGTTGCTAAATGGAAACAATGAAGGGAGGGCTTCCGATACTTTTGGTGGGCTGTGCTTGGCCATTGGACTGGCGTTGGCTGGAAACAGGATGCTGGATGTACACAGCACAATTCCTGTGCATGTTTATTAAGAACTGGGCCCTATTGTTCCCTTGCTTTGGCCTCAAACAAATGTGCATTGCGGGATGAAATGGATCTTTACTCTGATTAAGCGGGGGTGGGTGGGTGGGTGGGTGCCTTCCTATTTCCCTGTTTTTGTTTTTCAAGATGCTGCGCAAAGCGCTGTAGCCTTGTTAATTACTTAATTGCCTTTCTTTTAAAAAACCCAACCAACTTAAGCACAGGTAGCAAACACCCACACAACACCTAAAAGAAAGATTTCTCTCTTGGTTCCTACATCAGAGTTGCCCGTTAAATAATACACAATTCCAAGTCTTATACAGTGGACCCTCCTATAACAAACGCTTTGTATAACATAAAATCTGTACAACATAAAACATTCCGGAGAGAGGGGAAATTTGCTTAACAGACTCGTCTTTGGGGAGAATCCATACAATTTAATTAGGGATCACTCTGTTTTCAATGCATTCCTATGGGAAATTTGTATAAAGGAAAACTTGCTTAAACAGAATTTCATTTGGAACGAATTAATTCCTTTGTACAAGGTACCACTGTACTATTGCGCTCCCAGTGTGATCAGAGTAGTAACATGACAATAAGTCACTGTTCCAAGGAGCATACCCTTATAAATTCAAAGCAGTGGAAGACCATATTATTGTGTTTGTTGGGGCTGAAAGAGGTGAACGCTGGGTCTTTGCCGAGAATTGCTACTGTCCACAAAACGCTGACTTTGGTGCACAGTTATCATTTCTGCCCTTGCACAGTGAAATCACAGAACACAGACTCACCCCTGCCATGTTCTGCTGCCTTCTTCCAAAGCTTCTCTAGCGGTCTATTTATGCCCATTTCATGCCTATGAAGGCCAGCTGACAGATCAATAGTCACACCACAGATTCTACCTACTAAGCTTCGTTGCTGAAACAGCTGAAAGCGGCTCCTAAGATCTAAGCCCGACAACGTGTCACTCTGCACTAGACAATCTCAGAATAGTTTATCTGGAAAACCAGAACCAGGCTGATCAAGACTTTTTAGAAGGCAAAAAACTATGGCAATTTAAATACACCAACAGGATGGCTTATGAAATGGAAACCTGAAGAGTTTATAGTTTATTACAAGTTTCCAGAAGTTGGAAAAAGTTCCTTTTAAAATCTATTTAATTCCTTTGCTCCTTAAAGTGAGCATGAATTTCAATTACAGTGGTACCTTGTATAAAGGAATTAATTTTTTCCAAATGAAATTCTGTTAAGCAAATTTTCCTTTATACAAATTTCCCATAGGGATGCATTGAAAACAGAGTAATCCCTAATTGTGAGGATTTTTATGTTGTTTGGATTCGCCCCATAGGCGATTCTGCTAAGCAAATTTCCCCTATCTCTGGAATTTTTTATGTTGTACAGATTTTGTGTTATACAAACCATTTGTTATATGAGGGCTGGTCCACTGTATAATTAAAATGCTGAAAATGGTAATTTGTTAAATTACATTTCTGTCACTATTTTGGGGGGGGGGGACCTATGGATTGATAAGAAAATGATATAAAACTTGAAACATTCCTGTCAAATTATATTGTGATTAGAAAATGCAGCTTACAACACCAATAAAATTACTTTTATCCTGTTCAGTGTTAACGCCTCCAGAAACAGAACTTTTGCCCTACTCTCATTACCCCCACCCCCACCCCCACCCCCAAAATAACAAGTTATAGGTTATCACCATTTGTGACTCTTCCTTCCATATCTGCAAGCCCTCTGGGCTGTTTTTTTTTTTTAAAGGACAAAGAGCAAATATGCAAGTGATCCCAAACAAAGCCAGAAAAAAAAAACATCAGGGAAAAGGAAAGAACTAAAAACATTTGGTTGAATAGCCTGGAGGAACAAGGGAAGGATACAATATAGATAAGATGAGTGGGTGGTGGAAGAATGGACAGACAATGGTCTGTTAGGGCACATGATGTGATTATATTTGCTCAAGTTAAGCTTGAGACAAGCCCAGTGAGTATTTAAATGGAAAAGGTTGCCTTGGTCAGGGATAGTTCAGCCACCTGGGCAGCAAAATTCAGGAGACAACACACATTGAAGACTGCTCTGCAGGATAAACTCCTGCTGGGACACTGTCCCCCCCCCCCCCCCGAGGGCTAAAACATGGCGTCTGTGTGTTGTGTCGCGGACTCTTCGTGACTCCATGTCCATGGAGTTTTCTTGCTTGGTCTCCCCTAAAAGAGCGGGGTGTGGCTCATCTATCCTGAATTATTGGTTTCTCTCATTGTTCAGCACCCAGAGTTCCTTCGGGAAAACCGGGCGGTATATAAATGGAAATAAATAAGTACAAATAAATTTCTCAGCCTATTCTGCCTCGCAGGGTGCTTATTTATTTATATTTATATTTATAGTTATATCTCGCTAGATTTTCCCAAAGGGAACTCAAGGCGGCTAACAAGGACAAACTTGCGAAGAGAAGAGACAAAAGAGAAGACCCTTGAGAGCTATGAAGCCAATAGCACTGATAGTGGACTGGAGGTTAGCTGAGTCAAAGCCTTAAGCTTTTTCAAAGAGCAAGGGTCGTGTGGTCACCTGCCACCCCCCCCCAGCTCCTAGCAGATGGGGAGAAACATGGATCCCCCCCTCCAAATATATTGCTCTTCTTTTTGTTGACTGGACCAATCCACCACCACCCCTGAATTTTGGGGGCTCTCTTTACTGGGATGTGTGGCATATTTTACCACTTTACTGGGATGTGTGGGTAATTTTTTTTTACCCAGCATGTTGTTACTCTGTGAAACTCCCTGCCACTGGAGGTGGTGATGGCATCTGGCCTGGATGCCTTCAAAAGGGGATTGGACAGATTCCTGGAGGAGAAGTCCAACCCAGGTGACAAACTATGATGGAGATGTGTCATCTCCAGGCTTAAAACCGGGGTACTTCAAGGGCCAGATGCAGAGGAGTGGTACCAGGGGACAGATATCTAGTCTTGTGTGCTCCCAGAGGCATCTGGTGGGGCCACTGTGAGATACAGGAAGCTGGACTAGATGGGCCTTTGGCCTGATCCAGCAGGGCTCTTCTTAGGTTCTTATGTTACGGCGAGCATTGGTTACCTTCCAAAAGTGCCACGGCACCCCTAGGAAAGACAAGATGCAAACCTCACAAATGCACAAAGGTTAAAAAAAAAAAAAAGAGTAAGTGTGCATCGTAAAAAAAAAAGGACGAGAAATATTTTTTACTTGGGCCTCTGTGGGATTCTTTTAAGCTCCTGCCCAGCGGTGAACACTCTACCTGTCATTCTCGGCTCCCCATCAGTAAAGAAGGAATATTCATGATCTCACCACCCAGCACTATTTATGAGGTTGAGCGGGGCAATTATGGGAAAGCACAGAGCACCAGCCGCACACGAGGGGGAAGAGTTCAGGCTCTGAAAGGAGAAGGTGCCGGCCCAAAGAAAGGATGGGAACCACTGCGGTTGTTTGCTCCTAAGCCACAGGGCACGCAGGCAACAGGCAACGGCAGATCCGGAGGAATGTTGAGCAGGGAGGGAATCTGTGTTCAGGCATGTTGTGGAGTTTGGAAGATTCCACGCCGACAGGCAGGGCTCTGGGAAGAGACACGCAGGCTGAGGCCAGGGCTGGGGGTGGGGTGGGGGGGCGGCGGTGGGGAGCACAGCATGGGAATTCCCTGAGTGCAACAACAGGCATGATGTTTTCCACATGCACACACACACAAACACCCCGAGAAACAGAAAGCTCAGCACAACTTTCTGTTGAGGCCCACGCCAATTGTGCCCCTTTCACCTCCCGGGAACCTGCTAGTGGGTCGTGGGCCTCCACTGTAGGAAATGGCGCTCGACGAAGGAGTGGTGGAATTTGGCGCTGGAGCAGAGCTGCAAAGTCTAGGGAACTACGGCCGAATGGTCTCCCGAACGTACAACTAGGGAGGAGTGGGATATTGGGTGCAGGGCCAGGGGCGGCTCCCCTAGGACAGTGTTGGCAAACCTATGGCACGGGTGCCAACGGTGACACTAGTCAGAGAGCCCTCTCTGCAGGCACCTGGCATCGCCCCTTCACAACCACCTGTATACAGGTTAAATAAATAGCTGTACCGGCACTTTGCAAATAGTTAGTGGGCTTTGAATCGTAGTTTGGGCACTTGGTCTCTAAAAGGTTCGCCATCACTGCCCTAGGATGACACGGGCATCATGCTAGGGCCTGTTGAGGCTGGCACTGCCCACAGGGCTGGCCCCTTCATTAGGTCAAGTGAGGCAGCTGTCTGAGGCAGTAAATAACAGCGGGCAGGACGGTTTTGAAGGAACTGTGCAAACCATCTCATCTGCCTTGCTTAGATGGTTCAAATAAGGTTCAAATTTCATTTTGTTCCATAATTTGGTGGCTGAGTAGCTCCGTTTCCTTTGCTTCAGGCAGCAAATGTTCAACCTCCATAACTCCTTGCTCTGGCGCCCCTTTCTACTCGATCGGTCGCTTTTGCAAACATATTATTGGTGTAGGAGGGCAGACAAAGATAATTAGATGGTCATTTATAGAGATGGGCGCAAACTGCTGGTTCAGTAGTTCATGCCAGTTCGTTTTTCATCGAATCCGTGCTTGTCGCTTCTCCAGGGCTGCCTCTGAATGGGTGCTCGCTGGAGGCAGCGGGATGGGAAGTGCCAAACACCTGTTTGATGAAAAACAAACTGGCACGAACGGCCAAACCACTGAAGGCAGGACACTAGATTTTATCAATTTATTTACAATATTTTTTTAGTTGCCCCACTACCAGATTGCAGAATATAAACAGGCAAAGGCCTTCTCTTCTTGATCCTTACGGGTTCTTAAATCCCAAAGGTCTTAATAGTTTAAACTGCAATCCTTATCACACTTACCGTAGAAAGTCAGTGTGGACACTCCTTCTGAGGGAGCAAGAAAATCATAGAATCATGGAATCAAAGAGTTGGAAGAGACCTCAAGGGCCATCTACTCCAACCCCCTGCCATGCAGCAATGATTCTGTGTCCACCTCCTTGTTGGAGGTCCAGCACATCAACACAAAGCCCAGCTATCCTCCAGAACCGGCTCTTCCAGTTAAACAGATCCATTTATCATTGGACCAAGGGAAGACTCGCTGTGTGAGCGTTTTGCCCTAAGGACATGCAAGCTTTCCCCCAGCCTGGGACACCCAAGTTTCCTTTTGTGGATTCTCATAGCTCAGGCCGACTGCAGAACAGAACTCCAGAACATCCCCCCCCCCACACACACACCGTTTTTTGAATACTGTATTTTTACCCCACCTTTCTCCTTGGAAAAGGACCCAAGGTGGCTTACAATAGCGAGGGACAATATACAGCCCAGCACATTTAAGACATATTCAAAGTTAAGAACAGGGGATTGAGGGGCATCTTACAGCATTTAATGGCAACACTATAGTGATCCCCTGCCTATTGTGGTGGGTTAGGGACCCGACCCGACCCGTGATAATTGAAAATCCGCAATATGCGGATGCAAGTCAGGTCGGCCCTGGGGCGCCTAGCTGGGGGCTCTTGTACTTACCGGAGGCCTCAGAAAAGATTTTCAGCGATCCAGAAGTCACTTCTGGTTCGCAGGGAGGCCCTTTTGGGGCCTCCAGAAGGCCTGGAAAGGCCCTGGCAGGCCCATTTGGGACAGCGCCAGGTTGGGGGTAAGTACGGGAGGCCTGAAACAGGCCTTTTCCCCCTTAACCCAGGGGGGCTTTTTTCATATACTGTGGTCCCGCAATATAGCGGGACCGCAGTATATGAACCGCGAAAGGGCGGGGGACCACTATAAAGCGAAAAGAGAACGCGAGTAGTTAAAGAAACTGGTAACATTCCTATTATTATGAGGGATGGAGCTAACATGGAAAACACAGGTGTATTTAGGAAGTCAGTCAATATCATCATGTCAGACAATGTGAGGGATGGAAACTAAACATTGGAAACATACTGTAAATGCAATCATGCAAAGAGAGATATAAACACAAAGTTATAAGTGATTATAGTGAACCCTATATAACTTTTATGGCAAACATGTATAGGATTCTTCCATGATTGCCAACCTAAGCAAGCAACTCTTAGGGAGTACAAAAGGTTCTTTCTTTGTGGTTTTATTTATTTATTTATTGGCCCGCTGGTTTCAATTTTTACAGTTTAATCCCAGAAATCAGGGCAGATGTGCGTTATTATAGCCGTCTCCCTTGATACAAAAAGCTGTTATCCACAGACAGGATAATCTGTTTCAAAGCCATCTTTTAAAACCTCAGCATTGTCTTAGTTGCAGAACAGGGCTAGAGAAACCTGCTCTGCCAACTTATCCAGGTGCCCTGAGATCAGAAACATGTTTTTTTTTTTAAAAAAAAATTACACTCCCTCCTGAAAACTGCCATGTCGTTTCAAACAAAAAACCACCCCAGCAAAATATAAAATGCCTGTTCCAGCTACAGTACTGGGCTAATATGTTTGCCTTTTCCCAGCTGGCTCATTTTAAAGTTTAACTTATTTAGTATCTAAATTTTATTCAAATTTGGGAATGCATTTACTGTTTGTTGGAGTTTAAGCTATCCTGCCCTTTTCCTACAAAGGCTAGAAGCCACATATCACAAGTACCCCCTCTCTGTGTCTCCCGACCGACAACAACCCTGCAAAGTGGTTTTAACTTGGGGAAGAGGTCCAAGGACGGCCACCAAATGTCATAAATTAGAGGGCATTTCCTGGGGATGCTTATTTATATAACGTGGGGCCATCAAGTCAGCTGACTCACCCACTATTACTGCAATCTGGATCACTCAGTGCTTGAGGTATGGTATTTGGCTGTGGAGCCAGGGGTGGGGAGTTGGTGTGCTTCCATGACAGGAGCTGGACTCATATCTGTCTCCATTTCAGCTCTGCAGTGCTAAGATTAAGAGAACTTCCGGATAGCTCTGTGGTCTAGGTATCTATCAGAGGTCGGGAGTTCAATTCCCCGCTGGTCCTCCTTGATTCAAATGAGGGGGACTCAGTGATGGATGAGGTCCTTTCCGGGGCTGCAGTTCTAAGATTATTATTGATTACTATTAGCAGATGCTCACAAATCTTCTTTAGACAATGTATGTATGTATGTATGTATGTATGTATGTATGTATGTATGTATG
>JAHTLZ010000008.1:5050770-5074130 GCA_023846285.1 Phrynocephalus versicolor
TAGATAGATAGATAGATAGATGAGAACACTATTGTTGCAAATTCAGACAGACAGACAGACTGCATTTCTATCCCACCCCTCTGGCTACATGGCCACTTATTCCCCAAAGAAGCCAAACTGAACAACAAAAACACAAACTCAAATCCATCCATGCCTTGAAATATACTGTGTTCCATGGGAGCTGGTTTCTAAAATATGGATTATACCTTACATTCCAGGGCTACCATCACCATTCTTTTGTCAGGAACAGGAGCTAAGAGGAGCCTGAAGGACCAGTTCCAGCGGCAGCACAACTAGCCATGTCAAGGCCTTTAAACTGACACTGGGCCCACTACCTTAACAACAAAACATGGAACACTCACTCTTCTGGGACTACAGTTCCCAGAACTCCCTACTAGCTGGGGGATTTGGGCAGCTATAATCCCAAAAGGACATATTCTAAAACTATGCCTAACAGGGCATCTGTTTCCATTTTGCAAAAATGTTGTTGTTGTTGTTGTTGTTGTTGTTGTTGTTGTTGAGTTGTCCAGTCGTGTCCGACTCTTCGTGACCCCATGGACCAGAGCTCGCCAGGCCTTCCTGTCTTCCACTGCCTCCCGGAGTTTGGTCAAATCCATGTTGCTTGCATCGATGACACCGTCCAGCCATCTCATTCTCTGTCGTCCTCTTTTCCTTTTGCCTTCGATCTTTCCCAACATCAGGGACTTTTCCAAGGACTCCTCTCTCCTCATGAGGTGGCCAAAGTATTGGAGCTTCAGCTTCAAAATCGGTCCTTCCAGTGAACATTCGGGGTTGATTTCTTTCAGGATGGATAGGTTTGATCTCCTTGCAGGCCAGGGGACTCTCAAGACTCTCCTCTAGCACCACAGCTCAAAAGCATCAATTCTGCGGCAATCAGCCTTCTTTATAGTCCAGCTCTCACTTCCATACATCACTACTGGAAAAAAACATAGCAAAATACCTAGCAGCAAATGCAACCTAAGGGAATGCTCTGTTTGCATGGTCCACCTCTTCCCAGTTTGTTTGAGTGGGGTCTCCATTCATAGCACTGTATGAAGACTGGTGATGATTGTGGTGACTTTACTATCCCATTTCAGGACACTGAATATGGACTCAAACCTCACGCTACAGGCCTGACATATAATCCTACACTTGTTTACTGTATTCAAAAGCTGGTCCTGATTAACTCAGAGGCACCTACTTCCAAGTATACAAGCACTGGCTGAGCTACAGTAACACAATCCGTTATCTGGTGCACTTCAGCAAAGAGTTACATGCACACTCTTTTTGCAATTATTTCGTTCAGCTACTGTGTTGCCAAAAAGGATAAAGGACTTTTCCACTTTACCCGGGAACCGAGAGGACAACCATATACCTCTCCTCTAAAATAAGACCCAGTGACTGATACTAATACTAATCTGAACTAATAAAGGACTGTACATGTGTTCCCCAGAGCTCCAAGACCATGTGATGTTCCACTTACAAACTGGCATGCATATTAAGTAGACCTCATGAGTGTAGAAGATCTTATTTGTTTTAAGAAACAGATTGACTAATTTTTATCAGTTTTTTTGTAGTCAGAGCACTACCCTTTTCAGCCACTAGGTGGCAGACTGATCAAATTAAATATGTCTGCCAATTTAGGGTCATAGTCTATGCATCTGATGCACAGAACTTTGATCTATGACACCTTATGCTATGTGGACATTTGGCATATACAGGTACCTTGTTGCTTCCTCTCCCTTCACATAATAAAGCAGTGTTGCACACAATAAATGGATCAACAAGGACCAATGCCACAGCTTTAGAAAGTTAATTTCTGAACTATATCTCGTAGAGTTTCTCCAGCCAGCATTAGGTGGGGTCATTCAGTGAACTTCAATGGGTGGAAAAAGCCCTAACCTTTTAAACCTTTCTGTCCAAAACATCTGGCTTGATTTTAGGCAACTTCCTAGATTTTCCTGAATTTTGGGGTTCTCTCTATTGGATAGTCCAGTGATGGTGAACCTTTTAGAGACCGAATGCCCAAACTGCAATTCAGAACCCACTAATTTGTGTGCAAAGTGCCAATACAGTAATTTAACCTGTATACAGGTGGCTATGAAGGGGCGATGTCGGGTGCCCACAGAAAGGACTCCAAGTGCCACCTTTGGCACCTGTGCCATAGGTTCACCATCACTGGGCTAGTCCAATTCTTTAAAAAAAAATCAAATCACACCTTCCTACCAGTCTGGAAATTATCTTATAGAACCACAGGGTAGAAGCAGCTAGGTATGAACAGCAAGTTCCTGATAATGAATTCCTTTTATGCAAGAACAAGGACCTAACTATGGCCGCAACAAAATGAAGGATGACCTAATCCATTTAGTAGTATACCTAGTAAGGTGGTTTCTATCATCGCACAGCAATGCTTTGGTGTCTTTTGGCTTGTAGCATTCAGATGTTCTTCGGCTTTGAAGAAGATAGGTGAAAGTCAAGAGTTACCTTAAGGAAAAGCAATGATGGCATGGCAACTGCTTGGGATTGTAGCTAACTGCTTTTCAAAAGGAAACTAACTATAAGAGATGCATATGAATAACACAATTAGCTCATGGTGACAGACGTGCCCGGGGCCAAGAATCGACTCACGTCAGAGGCCGTGTGGACCTTCAGCCAGACCTGTGGCACCATCGTAAGAATATACCTTGACACTGGCATGTGGACCAGCCTGACGGAATGCAATAAACGGATGAATGCCAGCGCTGATGAACAAGAGAAAATCTGCACGGAGAGAGGAAGTCCAGCTCTACACAGGGATTGTCTATGGGCTCACCAAACTATAATTTCTAGGATTCCTCCAAAAGATGTTTCTCCCTGAAGGGCGGGACGCCTGGAAAACTCCATATTTGGGAGTTGGCACTCTTGCATAGGTTATAGTTATGATGCAGAAGCCTCTTTGCCGTGTTCTGTTTAATGATCAGTACCTACAGCTGGTTGGATAGGTCAGTAGTTTAGGTGTCTGGTTGTGTGGAGCCAGAGACAGAGAGTTCAATACTCCACGGTGCGGTGCATCCTGAAGAGAACAGCCAGTCTAGGGAGCCTTGGGCTAGCTGCACAGTCCCAGCCCCCCCCCCCCGGAAAAAGGGAACAGTAAACCACTCCAGAGTATTCTGTTCTTGGAAAACCTTGCCATAAGTCAAAATTGGTTTAAATAAGGAAAGGATTGGGTGCTTTTCCAGTCATGAGACTGTCAAAAAAAAAAGGGAGCCCAAAACAAAAAAACACCCCAAACAGGCCTCTCCGAAGAGCTGTCTGCTCCCTCTGAAAGTCAATACAGTAATCCTTACCTATGCACGACCAGACATGTTATGCAACTTAAATAAAATGCAGCCAAGACGTCTACAGGGCATTTTCCTGTCATGTGTGTGTTCTCATTCCCTTGCTCCTCCGTGTGTGTGTGTGTTTGTGTGTGTGTGTGTGTGTGTACAGGGCAATTTCCTGGCATGTGTGTGTGTGTGTTCTCATTCTCTCGCTCATCCGTGTGTGTGTGTGTGTGTGTGTGTGTTTTCTTTCTCATTCCCTCGCTCCTCTCTCTCTCTCTCTCTCTCTCTGTGTGTGTACAGGGCAATTTCCTGGCATGTGTGTGTGTTCTCATTCCCTCGCTCCTCCGTGTGTGTGTGTGTGTGTGTGTGTGTGTGTGTGTGTGTGTGTGTGTGTGTGTGTGTGTGTTCTTTCTCATTCCCTCGCTCCTTCTCTGTCAGGAATTGCTATGCCACAGAGCCCGGCAGAGAGAGAGAGGCGGGGGATTGCGTTGCAGACCGAAGGGCCTACGTGCGTTTCCTCCGTACCCGGGCTCGTTTTTAAGTCGCGGCGGAGGGTGAGAGCTGCCATCGCGCCCGGGGGGGGGGGGGGGGGGCCGGGTAACGTGTTTTGGTGTTGTTGTTTTTGTTTTGGGCAGGAAATCGTGCGTTACCTCCATCTAGCCAGTGGCATCACTCGCTCTCCTTCTGGCGCGAAGGCTACAACGGCAAAAGGGGTCCCCAAAGTTCATGTGGTCGGGAAGGGACGTGCCTTTCTTTCATTGCCTTGTGATTTGGGAGCGGGCTGGCTGCATTCACACGTGCGCGCGAGACACGCGTGTTCAGCCGAGTCCCCCCCCCCCCCCCCAAAACAGCCGCATTCTCTCCTCGATCCCGCGAATACCCCCCAAACTCGCGACTTCTCGCCTCTTCTTGTCCGGCACAAAGCGCCTTTCGATTGGCTGGGAAGCCTGGCAGCCGCGGCCAATGGAAGCGCTCCGTGGTGACCTCATTCCTCGGCCGCCCCAGGCACGGATTGGCGGCGGCCAGCCCCGCCTCTCCGGGCCCCACGTGGGGGGGGAGAGGGGGGGGCGATCCCGGTCCGGACGCTGATTGGCCGCGGCGCTGTCGGCGGCGGCTCCGCTGTTGCTGAGGGGAAGCGCGAGGGGTCCCGGCCGGAGCCCCCCCCAAAAAAGAAGCCAGGAGCGGACCCCGGGGGGGTGAGTGGACGGATATGCTAATGACATGCAAATGACATTCAAATAGGCTGCCCTCCCGAGGTGACGCGGGGATGGGAACGAAGTCTACCTCGCTCTCACCTCAGGAGTTGTACTTTGCAGTCCTGCGGGCGGGGGGGGAGGGGAGGGAGAGGGTGAAATTTAGCAGCGGGGCTTTATGGGAATTGTAGTCTTTCCTGGGGGAAATCCCCAGGACATCCTGGAGGGAGGGTCGCCTCTTTGGACTACAAGCCCCAGGAGACCTTGCGCGAAGGCTTTGCTTGTTGAGGCGGCGTTCTGCCCCAAAGCATGATGGGTGCCCTAGTCTTTTTCCTATCGCCTTCCTCAGCTTTTCCTAGGGAGAGCTTCCCGAAAACTTGCTTTCGCAGGAAGCCTCTGGCTCCGCCGCCCCCGCGGTGCATCCTGGGAGTTGTGGTTTTTTTCTCCCTCGTGAGAACTTGTTAGTTTCTTCCACCAACACTTTTAGTGAGCTCATAACTACTCGGGCCAGAAATCTTGGCGTGCCAAACTAGTTGCCTACACTTGGGTTTAGGCACAAGGCAAGATGGGGATTGCTGCTTTTGCCGGCTACGCTCACAATGCGGAAGACAGACTCAAAAACTACAAGTCCCATGAAGTATTGCTCCTTCCTGCCTTGGTTCTTTTTTTTTGCGCGAGGCATCATGGGAATTAAAGTTTTTTTCTCGGGGGCTGCACGGACTAATCGACTGGAAGCGATGGTCCGTGAGGACTACAAACCCCAAGACGCCCGAGGAAGCTTCGCTCTTCCTCGTCTTCCAGGGCCAGGTAAACAAGACTGAGTTCTTGCCCCACCTCTTCTCATCTATTGGCTACTGTATGCCTAGCCTCGCCCACTTCTTGGCCAGATCGTCTCTTCACAGGCTACTGTAAGTGCTCGTCTCCAGGGAGGGGCAGGGATTCTTTGAAGGTCCTCCCCGCTCCCTCTGGGCACTGATTGGCCGCGTTCCGTGTCTGTCCCGGGAGGTGGGGAAATGCGCAACCTGTGGGGAAGAGCGATTGGTCGCCCCGAAAATCTATCAAAGAGTTGTGGGCGCTGATTGGGCAGCGGTTCCAGCTGGTTCAGATTCATTCACCATTTTGTCTGTTGGAGTAAAAGGGGCTCGGAGGGGCCGAGAGGGGCTCGGACTGGACCATCCAGGAGAGGGGGAGGGGAGGCGCTGGACTGTACCAAGATTCCACGGATCAAGGTTTCCAGCTGGATTAAACTCCTTGGACGTGGGTGGGAGTCAGGTAAGGAGGGGGTGGGAGGCACCAACTCTAATGCGACCCCCCCCCGGGGATGGGGGGAGGGAGAGAGAGGGGGGAAATCTAGGATGGGTAAGATCTCCCCCATAGCTCTTTAAAGAAAGAAGAGGAGAAAGTGGGATGCACCAGTTTTGCAAAAGATAAAATTAAATTAAATTAAATCCCTGACGTCCCGGGAGGCACCAAGGGTGCTGTCACAAAATGGGGTCCCCAGCAATTGCCTGGGAGGAAGGAGCGGCTGCTTGCTTGCTTACTTTTCATCTGCTCATAACTTTTAACGCCCTCCCCGGAGGGAGTGAGGTGTCCTCTTTTTCTTCTTCTAAAAAAAGGGATCCAGCAGAGAGAGAGAGAGCAACTTTCCCCAGCTCCCCTTCCTTAGGGATTGTTGTTGTTCTTGTTGGAACGATCAAACTGGAGGGGGAAAGGGAAAAAAAAAGAAGAATATAGGTTTATATAGACTAGGAAGGCTTTCAAGCAGGAAGGATTCCAGGCTGGGAGAAACAGCACCAGTTATTATGGGATGGAGGGAGAAAGAGCGTGTGCCTACAAGGCCTGGGCGCTGCTGCGTTGCATGCATTTGGGAGTGAGGAGATGAGGCGGGGGGGGGGGGAGAAAAGGAGGAGATCTGGGCTGGTGAGGGTAGGAGTTGCATAACATGGGAGGGTCTTCAGGATCGGAGCCTGGAGGGAGGATGGAGGACAGAATGGAAGTACTGCGGTCTCCCCAAAAGCCTTTTTGTTGGGGTGGAGGAAGGTCATCAGATGGGGAATGCCGTTGGAAGATAAGGAGTATTGTAATTGCCACTGTGTGGCTGCTGGACAATATTTTGGAGCTTGTGGGGTTGGGGGGGGGGAGAGGAGGTCTGGAAGAAATGATAGCACGCATGTGCAGGAGAGAGAGAGAGAGAGAGAGAGAGAGGCGAGAACCCCAAAGATTTCTTGCAGGAGAACGGGATTTGCAGGAACCCCGAGTCAGGGCTGGGATGAGAAAGCCAGAGGTGTAATTGGTGCCGGGCCTGATCCAGACATTTGGGAGGTCCTAACTCTTCTGCCTCTGGAATCTGTCCTGATGGTCTAAGCTCTGCCCAGGAATATGTAAAAGAGAAAGTGTCTAAACATATGCAAAGCCTTCCTTCGCCAACCTGTCATGGAATGCCAGCCCTGTCCCTTGGGTGGGAGGGCTGCCAAGGACAATTTGTTTCCATCAAGAAATGCGGGGACCTAAGGTTAAAGGGGAGGGGTTTGATTTAACCCCCCCCTCCAAAAAAAAAAAAAAACAACACTTCCAGTGCTTCAAAATGGGGATCAATGTTAGGTACAGCTTTGAAGCATCTGCAAGGATCCTTTTTGAGAAACCTGATGTTGGGAAGGTGGGTAGGGAGTTCATAAGCAAAGCTTCAGGAACCCCACGGGGGTTGCAGGGGGGGGGAATCCAGTCCTTGAGATTCATCTGCATGGTCTTGTTTTCCCAGGAAGGCTTTTTTTTTGCCCCTCCCTTTTTGGAGGAGGGAGGGAGGAGAGGAAATTTGGCCTCCCTCCACTGAGTTAGCGGATGGGTTGGTTCAGCATTCCTTCGCCTTCTCCTGGCTTGAAACAGCAAGTGAGGAAAGATCCATGCACACACACACACACACACACACACACACGGCCTCCAAGTAAGTCTCTGTTTCTCCACAAACACCCCACGCAGACAGGCAGGCCGGCAGGACCAAAGAGGAAGTGATTGGGAGGGAAGGGGGCAACTCTCCCCTCCTGAATGGGGTGTCAGATCAGTTCTGCAAAATGTGCGGAGAATGACCCTATGTGTTGCCAAACTAGACAACGTCTTGAAGGTGTGTTGGGCTCGTGATCAAGGAAGTGCCTGCTGCATTTTTCGACGGGCTGCCTCTGTAGTGGAGGTGGACAGCTGGCTGTCGAGCTGCTAGGCCAGGCTTGTCCAAACTTCGGCCCTCCAGATGTTTTGGACCGCAATTCCCACAGTCCTTTGTCATTGGCAGTCTAAGCTGAGAATTCTGGGAGTTGTGGTCCAAAACATCAGGAGGACCGAAGTTTGGACATGCCTGTGCTTGGCCGTCTTGCTTGAGTTCTTGGGGACTTCCTTCTGGGTGATATCCAGGATCAGAAATACTCTCCCTTTCTTATTATGCACTTCCCTTGTTCTCCTATATGAGCCTTGGTTTCGGCAAAAGATCTGTTGGGTGTCTCCACCTTGCCCTAGGTTAACACCAGTCAGGATCTAGTGCAGTGGCTCTCAACCTGTAGGTCCCCAGATGTTCCTGGACTGCAACTCCCAGAAACCCCTTCTAGCACAGCAAGTGGTGGAGGCTTCTGGGAGTTGCAGTCCAGAGACACCTGGGGACCCACAGGTTGAGAACCACTGATCTAGTGGGAATATGCTGCACCAGGATTCTTTCTTTGGAGTGTCTACATTTAAAGGTGGGAATCTGCATATCTCAAAAGCTCGCTCCTCTAATGTTTAGGATATCAAATATAGGTACCTTTTGGTATGCCCCAGGCTGACTAACTACTATGGCTGACCTTCTTGACAGAAAATTCCTGTCTGTCTGTCTGTCTGTCTGTCTGTCTGTCTGTCTGTCTGTCTGTCTGTGTTTTGAATCTGCCTTTCTTATACTGGAGAATATTTTCCTGTACGCAGATAGTCTTATCCACATTCTTTTGGGCATGCATTCGTGTTGACATGCACAAGTGCATGTAGGTTTCATCAGGCTGAAGTCGGAGAAATTCTGATGCAAATGATGAGAGTGGAAAATAGGACTTGGGGCAAGAAAAATGTGGTAGCAGGGCAAGGCCATAGGAATCTGTAACACTGCCCTCTTGTGAAGGAAAAATAGGAGAAGAGTTACATTTTATGGGAACAGGGCTAGAGAAAGGGAAAGACAGAAGGATTGAGGATTTTTTAAAACTACAACATTCTGTAAAAGATATGGTATGCCACCCTTCCATTTAAAACAATAGTTCTTGGTTGAACAGCTAAAAGAGGTGGGAGGAGGAAGTATAGAAAAATTGGTCTTTAGGACTGCAGCATCTGAATCTCCTAGTGTGGCCCTTGGATGGTGTAGTTTTCACACAATGACGCCCCTGTGCTGCTCTCTTGAGCCACACCTTCCTCCACTTAGCCTTCCATCAAATGGGTTAGATGGGGAATGGCCACCAGGAGGTTTCTCCCATAACGGGGTGTTTACATGGGTGCTGGTTTAAGGCTCCCACCTTTACTCCCGACTGTTCTGCGTTTCCTTTCACGGCATCTCTGCACGACTCAATTTAGCAGGGGTTCCATCACTCGCCACCTGGAGCGACAAAGCAGAGGGGCAAACAGTCGGGGATGCCTTACAGGAGGTCATCCGTTAGGCCACAGGTCCATTTTAGACCCACGTTCTCAGCAGTGATCGGCAGTGGCTCTCCAAGGCTTTGGCCAGTTGGGGTTCCTTGCCCAATTTGAGAGCGCCAGAAGTCAGATCTGGAGTTTGCAGGGTACAGAGCGGATTTTCCACCATTGAGCTCCTGTTCTCCCAGTTTCCTGGCCGGATGGCTGGGGCTTTGATGCCCGGAGCCCAGGACTGTGGCTGGTAAACCCTCCCTGTCTTTTCTCTCCTCAGCTCCCTGGACCCACTCCCATCCTGGAGGGAAGATGAAACCAGCCAGGAAGGCTGCCAGCTCTTCCTCTTCCAGCAACAGCAGCAGCAGCAGCAGCCGCTCTCCGCCTTCCACCCGGGCCAAAGCCCAGAAGCGCAAGACTGCCCCGGAGGAAAGCCCCAGCCTGGAAGAAGGAGTGGGAGGGGAAGACGCTCCCGACCAACCCGCAGCCTTTGCGGGTGCCCGGCGGATGGAAGTCCAGATGGACCCCAGCTTGCAGGAACTGGCAGGCGATCACGAGGACCCTTACAAACTGCCCGAGGGGGGAGGGGGCCGAGAGACTGAGCCTTGTGGAGGGGAGGCCTCCTTAAACCGCAAGACTGCGGCTTTTAAAGCCAGGGCGCCGTGCCGGAAGTCCCCGGGGGCGGAGGAATCGAATGGGGGCCAGGGTCCCACGGCTCCCTCGGAGGAGGAACCCCGGCGCTGCCCCTCGTCCAGCACAGACACGGCCAGCGAGCACTCCGCAGACGAGAATGACAAAGGGGCGGGGGACGTGTGGGGCACGCCCCCCGGCGAGTACGATTTCCGGCAGTTGCGTTGCCAGCGCGTGCTGGCCCAGCGGGAGGGGCTCTTCCAGCCCGCCATTGTGAAGCAGGTCCGTCGAGGGCAGGACTTAGGGGTGCAATTTGTGGGGGACCGTGTGACCGCCTACTACGAAGGGGCCCTAGGCTCGGGCGCGGTGGACGTGGTCCTGGACGCCACGCCGCCGGCGGGGGCTCTGACCGTGGGCACGCCGGTCTGCGCCTGCATAGAGCCCGAGGAGACGGCTTACCGGGAAGGCACGGTGGTGGAGGTGAGCGCCAAGCCGGCTTCCTACAAAGTGCGGTTTGCCCGCCCGGTGGTCCTCCCGGGGGTCGGGGGAGCGGCCGCTCGGAAAGACTCTGCCTGGCTCCCCCGCTCGGCTCTCCGTCTCCTGCGGCCCCCCTGGAACTGCGAAGCCCCCCCGGAAGGCAACAACCCCCCTGAAAAGCCGCCCCCTTTGCCCGAAGACGAGGAGGGATCCATGGCCATTCCCTGCCCGGAGCCAAAACAGCCGGAAGATGCCGAGGTCTCCAAGATCAGTGCCGGCGTGCGGGTGGAGGAGAAGTCGGTGGTGGTGCCCCCCCAGATCCTCTCGCCCCCCAAATCGCCGGCCTTCCCACGCCTCCCCGAGCAGCCTTCCCCTCTGCTGAGCCCCGAGACCAGCGGGAGCCGCAGCAGCAGCGTGGTGTCGGTGGACAAGTGCAGCACGCCGGGCTCCTCGCGCTCCCGCACGCCTCTGACGGCGGCCCAGCAGAAGTACAAGAAAGGGGATGTGGTGTGCACCCCCAACGGCATCCGCAAGAAGTTCAACGGGAAGCAGTGGCGGCGGCTGTGCTCCCGCGAAGGCTGCATGAAGGAGTCCCAGCGGAGGGGCTATTGCTCCCGCCACCTCTCCATGCGCACCAAAGAGATGGAGAGCCTCTCCGAGGGCCGGGCCAGCGGGCTGCGGGAGGGCAGCACCGAGTTTGATTGGGACGACACCTCGAGGGACAGCGAGGCGAGCAGCGCCCGGGGGGACTCCCGCCCGCGCCTGGTGGCACCCGCCGACCTGTCCCGCTTTGAGTTCGATGAGTGCGAAGCGGCCGTCATGCTGGTCTCCCTGGGCAGTTCCCGCTCGGGCACCCCTTCCTTCTCTCCCGTCTCCAACCAGTCCCCCTTCTCTCCGGCGCCTTCGCCCTCCCCCTCCCCACTCTTTGGCTTCCGACCGGCCAATTTCAGCCCCATCAATGCCTCGCCGGTCATCCAGCGGGCCGCCGCCGCCCGCAGCCGCCACGTAAGCGCCAGCACCCCGAAGGGGGTTGGGGGCGCGGTGCTGAGCCCGGAGATGTTGCACCACGCCGCCTCCCGGGAGCGCCACCACTCGGGCATCGCCTACCAGACCAACCTGACCTTCACGGTGCCCATGAGCCCCAGCAAACGGAAAGCGGAGCCCCACCCCAGCGGGGCGGGCGCCAACGCCGACTTCCACAAGAACGACAGCCTGGACTCGGGCGTGGACTCCGTCTCGCACACCCCGACCCCTTCCACCCCGGCCGGCTTCCGGGCGGTGTCGCCGGCCGGCTCCGGGCCTTTCTCCTCTCGCTCGCGGCAGGCGTCTCCGCTCCTCTTGATGCCCCAGCCCACCGGGCTGACCTCCGACCCTAGCCCGACGGTCCGGAGGGTGCCCGCCGTGCAGAGGGACTCTCCCGTCATTGTGCGCAACCCGGACGTGCCCCTACCTTCCAAGTTCACGGAGAAGCCCTTGGAAGGGCGAGGGGGCAGCCCGAGAATGGGGAAAGCGGGCTCCAAGGAACACCTGCCGGGCAAAGGGCAACTCCAGGTGCCGGTGCCCATCAACGTGGGCCGGACTCTGCCTTCCAGCCAGCCCAGTGCCGTCTCGGCCCCTGAACAAGCCCTGCCTGCTTTCAGCGTCTCCTCCCCCTTTCAGCCTGTCGCTTTTCACCCTTCCCCAGCAGCCCTCCTGCCCGTCATCGTCCCGGGCGAATATACCGCCCATCCTGCTCCGAAGAAAGAGATTATTATGGGAAGGCCTGGCACAGGTAAGACGGCTTGGCCCGTGCACCTATATTTATCCGTTTTGGGGCATCCTTCTTGGCTGGACGACCTGCGGCTTTTCTATACTGAGCAAACATGTTTTTTTTATAAAAAAAATAAGGAGAATTTAGGAGGTGAGCCTCCCTACTTTCCCTTGCAGTCAGCTTTACTCCATGCGCCTCCTCTTTCCCCAGTTTTCTGGGTGATGCTGGCTACGCAATAGCAGCTTTGTTTTCATAGTGAGTCGTGCTGAGGATGATGCAGTTGCCTTTTGCAGAGCTTTGATCTGAAGTACTAGCCTGGTCATCACAGGTGATCCAGGATTGCATCTAGGCAAATTTAGGGAGCTGGTGGAAGAGAGTTGAAATATAACACACCACGACCACATGAGAGAGAAAGAGAGAGAGTGTGTTTGGTTTTTAACTACAGCTCCCAAAATCCCAGAGCCGACGTTGGGAATGATGTCCCGGAAGAGTTCACGGGAATGAAGGCCTGGAAGAGTTTGCTCCTTCTGCTCTGCACCTGTTGAAAAATCCAGGCAATTTGCTAGAGCAGAGAAGCACTGCCCCCATCTTCTGACCTGCCTGCATTGTTCTCCCTCCCTCCCAGAAGGTTCAGGGATCCTGGAAGTTGTAGTCCAAAGCTAATGCTTCCAGGTGCTTCTGCTGCTTTTTGCTGTGTACCGTTAGAGCAGCAGTTCCCAAGCTTGAGTCCTCAGATGCACGTGGACTACAACTCCCAGAAATCCTGGCCAGCACAGCTAGTGGAGAAGGCATCTGGGAGTTGTAGTCCAAGAACATCTGGGGACTCCAAAGGGTGAGAGCACTTCACTGAAGAATTCCAGTGGTGTTCCTTGTAAGAGTATGGATGGTCTCCTGTGTCTGTCTCAGGCAGCTGGCTTGTGACATGGGGGCCCGCCTTTGACTGGCAGTGTGACATGTACATGGCAAGCAAGGGGAAGACCAGAGGCTTGTTCGTGTATTCTTTTCAATCAGGAGGCCATTTTAGATGGACTGTACTGGAGGCAGATAAAACCCTTCACATAACACCTCGGCTGGATGAGTCCAAAGTTTCCTGCACCATTTATTTATTTATTTATTTAGCTTGTATGCCACCCACTACCCAAAGGTCTCTGGGCAGCTCACAATCAAAATAAACAAAATATCAGAATTACAATAAAATTAAAACAACAAAAAACATATAAATACAATAAATACAATACATTAAAAACACGACACTAAAAACTGCCATCGGGACCCACAACCATCAGTTAAAAAAAACTTCTAGAACAGGAAGTTTTTTACCTGGCGCCGAAATGTTATCAACGTTGGCGCCAGGCGGGTCTCGCTTGGGAGGGCATTCCATAGCCTGGGGGCAGCTGCCGAAAAGGCCCTATACCTGCAAGCCATCCCTTTCACCTCCTTGAGGGATGGCTCTTTCAGGAAGGCCCCCTGGCTAGATCTTAATTGCCGGGTAGGTTCATATGGAAGGAGGCGGTCCTTCGGGTATCTGGGTCCCAAGCCATTTAGGGCTTTATATGTCAAAACCAAGCATTTAACAAAACAAGCCATAAGGGTGGGCAGTCTGTGGTCTCTGAGATGTTGCTGGTATGCAACTCCCATCCCATCTGTTGAACTAGTCTTGATGAACGATGGGAGTTGTAGTACAGTAACATGTGGAAGGTTACACATTGGCCTACCCTGTCCCAGTGCCAGCATCCTGTTTCCTGCAGTGGCAGGTTGATTGCTTCAATGAAGGATGGTCGGAGGGCAGGACTCCTTCGCCTCTTATTTATCTCCCGACTGTCTAGGAGTTTAGTGTTGTTGTTGTGACTAACAGCTCTCCTCTCCGTGCGTTTCTCTTGGCCTCCTGATTTCCGTGGAGAGGCTACAGAGCGTGCCTAATTCCCTCGCTGGACTCAAACTTGGCTTGGGTTGGATTTTTCTCAAGGTTTCCAATAACGCTGCTTGGTAGACGATAGAATCTGAGCCGGGAGGAGAGAAAGAGACTGTCATATTTGCCCAGGGCTGTGATGGCTCAAAAAGGAGGACCAGTGGAATGCAGCCTTTCACCATAAGAACCTAAGAAGAGCCCTGCTGGATCAGGCCAAAGGCCCATCTAGTCCAGCTTCCTGTATCTCACAGTGGCCCCACCAGATGTGTCTGGAAGCGCACAAAGCTAAATCTCTGTCTCCTGATACCACTCCCCTGCATCTGGCCCTTGAAGTACCCTGGTTTAAAGCCTGGAGATGACACATCTCCATCGTGGTTTGTAACCTGTGATGGACTTTTCCTCCAGGAATCTGTCCAATGCCCTTTTGAAGGCATCCAGGCCAGATGCCATCACCACATCCTGTGGCAGGGAGTTCCACAGACTAACAACGCGCTGGGTGAAAAAATATTTTCTTTTGTCTGTTCTTACTCTCCCAGCCCTCAATTTGAGTGTAATTCCCCCGTCTCTCCCTTTGGAAAATGGATGGGAGCAGAGCCTCTACATTTCAATCCCTGTTCTTGGAAATTATGTGCAAGGAGACAGTCCTGCAGTCCAGCACTTCCCAACCTCGGGTAACCCAGGTGTTTCCGGACTGCAATTCCCAGAAGCCTTCCCCACCAGCGTAGGCTTCTGGGAGTTGCAGTCCAAGAACACATGGGTTGCCTAAGGTTAGGAACCACTGCTGTAGTTTGTTTCGAATTCCTCACGGGCGGCCGGTATTTCTCCCAAGTTCATTCTTGCACAGAGAAGAGCCCTTTTCAACCGATGGCCTGGGGAATTCTGGGAGCCGTAGCTCAAACCACAAACACTCCCCATCTCTGCATCCCACCGCCCCGCCCGGGGCTCTAGGCTGCGACGCCAGAATTCCCTTCTCCAACATGGCTGGCTAGGAGCTTCCATGAGCAGGTAGCCAAGATTCAGAAGGGTTAGATCAGGCATGTCCAAACTTCGGCCCTCCTGATGTTTTGGACCACAAGTCCCAGAATTCTAAGCTTAGGTTGCCAATGGCAAAGGACTGTGGGAGTTGTGGTCCAAAACATCTGGAGGGCTAAAGTGTGGACATGCCTGGGTTAGATTGTGGACCAAAAGAAGCCCCACCCAGGATGCAGGTTTACCCAAACATTGACAAACACGCCAGCTTTCACGGCAAGTAGCCGCGAATCTGTAGGACGACAACATTTTTTTTTTCCTCGGCCAACTAGGAAAGCAGGAGGCGGCCTCTTTTGGGCCAGGAGGGATCAAGGACATCAAATAGTTTGCTATAGCACCAGTTTGGGTTGGTTTGAGCTCGTTTTGTCGTTCTTTCATCCTGTGCGGTGGTTCCAGGCACCACTCCATCGGTGGTGAGAGTTATTGAAGGCTTCTACATAGCCACCTGCCTGTGGCACACAGGAACTGCCCCCCCCCCACCAGCCAGGGAATCATTTATGAACCGGGAGGCAACTACATTAGGACTCCGGTATCTGCTGGGGATTGGTTCCAGGCCTTCCCGTGGATAACAAAAACCGTGGATAAGAGAAAGCACTTGCCTACCCACCCCAAACTGCTGTTTCCTGACAGTAGCTTGCTTTATGGCCGCTGTTTTGTGACAGTAGCTTGCTTTATGGCTGCTGTTTTGTGACAGTAGCTTGCTTTACAGCTGCTGTTTGTGACAACAGCTTGCTTTACAGCTTGCTTTGTGGCTGCTGAATTATTTAATTTTTTTCCTCTGCCGACCATGGATAACTGAATCAGTGGATAATGAACCAGTGGATGCAGGGGTCCTACTGTATTTCTTTCTAGTTACCCGTGCTATCCCGGACTGGCTGGGGCATGTGTTGGACGTTGGAGTAGCATCTTTTATGCTTTTCTTCTCAGGGATGTTAGGCCAACATGCTACGGACAAATATCCTCTTCTCCCATACTGAGAAGGGTTTTGCATTGCCAGGCCTGATCTTGCAGCTTGCTGAAGGACCTAGGGCAGCCATGTCCAAACTTCGGCCCTCCAGATGTTTTGGACCGCAACTCCCACAGTCCTTTGCCATTGGAAATACAGGCTTGGAATTCTGGGAGCTGTGGTCCAAAACATCAGGACGGCCAAGTTTGGACATGCCTGACCTAGAGGCACGACAGGAGTGGAGCCCAGAACAGGCAATGCTAGGAAAAAGGAACCAGCTGTCTTAGAGAGAGCAGTGGCATAGTTTTCCTTGTGTTTACCTCACTGCAGCAAATTGTGGTGACCACAGCTTCTCGTTTTGAGAAATCTGGGCTGAAGCATCTGCAGTAAACCTATACCTAAGAGAGCCATTTCAGGTTAAACTTTGGGATAGGCACTGAGATGGTTCTTGCATTTCCACGGTCAGGATGACAGTGCAATGTGCGTGGTGCACGGGGTCAAGTTTCATGGTACATGTATCTTTGCAGACGTGCACACGACTCTGGTGTCGGGCACAGTTGTGTAACATTTCCCTGATCCACTAGCGTGAATGTCCTCACCCAGACCACTAAGTGCTGGTACCACCAGTCTGCATACATCTGTGGCATGGCTTTGATGGCTTTGCTGCTGCACCTGAATGCTAAGCACAAGTCAGGCGTCCTTGGGGTGTGTGTGAATGTGTCAACCAACCCCAACACAGAGGATCTGGCTGAGGCTGACTTCCCCGTGTGGCCTGTCCTGCGAATGTTGTTGGTCTTCACAAGCTCCAGGGACTCCGCTGTGCCGTGTCCGGCGGTGGTCATTGCTAACTTCATAATGGATGTTGGTGGCATCCCTATGAGGTTGTTCTTATCCAGATCAGCACACATTTTTTTCCGGAGGCCTTGCTGGGACAGGGGAGACGCCCAAAGCATGCAAGGTTAGGAAAACGCGTGGCATGTGCTTTCCTCATTCCCAAGGGGGTGCTTTCTGCTCCCTGCAGCATCACAAATACAGTTTGCTGTCTCTCGGCAACTGGTAACCAAGACTACCATCTCCCTGGCGCTCACTTGGAGCCCCGTCTCTATTTTTATCACGAATGGGAGGGACTCGATCCAGACTGGGAAGTGTATGTGTGTGTGAGAGAGAGAGAGAAAAAAAGAAAGAGAGGAGGGGTTGTATGTACAACATAAGGCTTTGTGCGTGTGAAGTGTGGAAGCTACAGCTTGCAAAGTCAAGTCTGACACTCCCGTATCCTTCCCATAAGGAACCTCTTGGGAGTGTTCCCGACAGAACACGGCCATACTGGACGCCGAGGTATTTGCTGGGTGCTCCATCTTCCTGTGAGTGTGCATGGGCCCCTTGCACGCTCGTGCGTTCAAACTTTGTACTCCGTCTGCGTTCACAGAGAGCACAACTGCGGTGCAACTTGAGCAAGCTTAGGGTGCCCGGTTCTACATTCTGAGTATGCTGATGTCACGTTTGCAAGTGGATGTTCCGTGCCTTATGCTTCAACAAATGATTTTTTCATTATGCAAGAGCATAACCCACCCACCCCACGCACATCTATTTATGACATCATCATCCCTGGACTGGAATTTACAATAGATTTAGACCAGGGGTCCTCAAACTAAGGGCCAGGGGGCTGGATGCGGCCCCCCAGGGTCCTGAATCCGCCCCCCGGGACCCATTGCAGACCCCCCACCTACCCCCTGCTTTGCAAGCAAGCCAGCCTCCGCAGCTGCTTCTATTGCTGAGGTCGGCTATAGCAGTGGTTTTCAACCTGTGGGCCCCCAGATGTTCCTGGACTGCAACTCCCAGAAATCCTGGCCAGCTCAGCTAGTGATGAAGACTTCTGGGAGTTGCAGTCCATGAACATCTGGGGGCCCACTGGTTGAAGACCACTGGGCTATAGAAGCAGATGATCAGCATGCTAGCTAGTGGGACAGTTCAAAGTGGGAGGGCCAGGGCAAGGTCTCCCGCTCTCCCACCCGCCGCCCAGATGGTCGAGGCGCCGGCTGCAGCCAAGCAGGGCAATTTAAAATGTCGGCCTTTTTTTTTTTTTTAACTGTGGTCCGGCCCCCAGTGGTGTCTGGGGGATAGTGGACCGGCCCTCTGTTTGAAAACTTTGAGGATCCCTGATTTAGACTGTTGATGTTCAAAGGGGGTTACAAAACCTTTTTCTTGCAACAAAATATCCGCCAACCCCTCTGGAGGTGCTTGCGGTGGGGAAGGGAGTTTTCACAATCTGCCAACTTGACTCCAGCAGTGCAAAGCTTGACAGAGAACTGCGGTGCTCATGCGGGTATCTTAGACCACGATCAAGGGCAAAACACATGCCCTGCATGCAGAAGAGTCTAGATCTGATCCAAAGCGCCTGCAACTAAAAGGATCTGGTGATAATCCATGAGGTAAGACTCCTGTCTCCTATCTTGGAGAACTAGTGCTGGGGGACATATTTGGGGCCTTTCAGATCCTTGGGACTCCATCTCCCAGAAGCCTCAGCCCTTACCGTCGTGAGAAACTAGGAGTGGTAGTTCTAAAAACAAACAAACCTGGAAGGTCCATGTTTCCGCCACCCTGCCCTAAGGTAATTGGCACCAGCCCAGGCCTTGTTCAAAAGCAAGGCTGGCCAACCAGCAAGGAATAAGCCAGGCATGTCCAAACTTTGGCCCTCCAGATGTTTTGGACCACAACCCCCACAGTGCTTTCTCATTGACAATCTAAGCTTAGAATTCTGGGAGTTGTGGTCCAAAACATCGGGAGGGCCGAAGTTTGGACATGCCTGGAAGAAGCAAATAGCTTGGACCACATCTGCCTCTCGAGCTGCAGGTTCGTCTGCTGAAATCGTCAGCTAAACCACAATGGGGGGGGGTGTTAGCTGCAACCGGGGAGATGCTGAGATGTAAGTACAAGGAATTAGCCGGCTCGCCCGGACTGTAGTGCACCGCGCATGCCAGCAGATCTCTGGAATTACATAATAGCCGTAGTTGTGCCGGGAATACAGAAGACCTGTGCAGCAGCTACCGTGAAGCCGGGGCCCTCCTGGTTTGTTGAAATCCAGACAGGAAAAGATGGAAGTAGCTGTTTACGGTCGCCCTCTTGGCAGCTTTGTGTGTACGTGACGGCTCAGCTGTTTTCCCTGCAGTCCCTGGCGTCATGTTATTATGAAGATGTTGCTTTATTAATATATCGGTTCCATTCAACGCAACTCCGCTTTGGGCTAGTTGACACTCGGAGGCATCAAACTGTGCCTGGGATGCACCCTTCAGATTGCGTCCGGAGGGCTCACATGACTAAGCGTTCCGGCTTACACTGAGAAAGGAATACTTGACTGACACACAGGCCTCGAGCGTGTTACGGAGAGGAGCCCTTGCCCCATTTCCTGGCATTCAGTTCTCTGTGTAGAAGGATTTTTCTTTCTGGGCAGGAAGGAGGAACAAGTGAGGCCCCTTTGCTTTGCTTTGTGCTGATGTTGATTTAGCTCAGAAAAAGGACTGCCCGTCTGCACAAATGGCTCAACAGGAATGGAATCAAAAAAGAGACACATGTCCTTGCTATTGGGTTTTGTAAGAATGCTACTAAACCGGGACTGTTTTTCAGCGCGACCAGGGCTACTGTCCCCCTAGTCCCATCCCCCCCGCCAGGGAAAAGCGCAGGAGTTAAGACAGGTTTCGTAAACCCCTCCTAACGTCGCCTGTTTGTGTTTGTGCAAATAAAACGTAGAAGGGCCTGACGGCTTCGGTTATGCTGCTCTTAACTCTTGTGAAGATAGGCTGGGATATGTAGATAATGCCGCCCTTGAGATTGAAATAAGTAATGAGTAATGGCTGTATCACTGACCATTTTTGTGTGATGTCACATTTTTGGAAGCCAGTGCAGGAATGAAGACGGGATTTTGGCAACACTGTGTTCGATACAACAGGGGTTGCCCGTTGGTGGCCTTTCTGCATCAGCTGCTTATCTGAATCCATATTAACTCTTAGGGCAGGCATGCCAAACTTTGGCCCTCCTGATGTTTTGGACCACGACTCCCAGAATACCAAGCCTATATTTCCAATGGCGAAGGACTGTGGGAGTTGTGGTCCAAAACATCTGGAGGGCCAAAGTTTGGACATGGCTGTCTTAGGGACTCTTGTGAAGGTCAGCTAAGCCAGTGGTTCTCCTTCGGGGAGAAAGGCGGCATAGAAATAAAGCTATTATTGTTATTATTATCAACCTTTGGTCTGCCAGTTGTTTGGGACTTCAACTCCCCAAAACCCTAGTCGGCATGGCCAGTGGTTGGGGCTTTTGGGGGGTTGATGTCCACACACCTGGAAAGTTAGCATTGAGAACCGGCGAATTAAACCCTTGGCTCTCGACTTTTTTCAGGTCAAGATTGACTTGAAAAGGTGGGCTATTCATAATAGCCAAGTAACCTGGGGTCTCACCACCACCATGTCTGTATAAAAAGGCATTTCAATGGGGTAAAGTCATCCTGTCTTAGAAAGCATAGTTTTCTTTCTTCCCCAAAGAGCATGTTTCTCATACATATGTACACGTGCTAAATTTGATATTACTCCACTCCAAAAGGTCAAGGAAACATTATTTAGCAAGGTTTACTACTAAGGGGGAAATCCAGCCTGGGTGGCCTTGAGGAAGCTGTACAGCGCTCTCAAAAGAAGGGACGGGCAAACTACATCTTGAGCACTTAATACTGTACTGAGAAAACCCATAGCATTTAATAACGAGAAAACCTAGAATTGACTTGTTGTCGTGCAATTAAAACGATAAGGTTAAATATAGCTCCTGGTGTTCTCTTTGAGACCCACAGATGGGGACCGAGTACACTGTAAGCATTTCTGCCACATTGGGTTCAATTTGGTTGTGTTGCGAAGGTCCTGTTTTTTGGCTGGCAAGGAGTTTGTAAACAACACAGGTTACCAACCATGATGGAGCTGCGTCACCTCCAGGCTTAAAACCAGGGTCCTTCAAGGGCCAGATGCAGGGGAGGGGTATCAGGAGACAGAGATCTAGTCTCGTGTGCTCCTGGACGCATCTGGTGTGGCCACTGGGAGATCCAGGAAGCTGGACTAGATGGGCCTTTGGCCTGATCCAGCGTGGCTCTTCTTATGTTCTTATGTTATCCTTCCCTTTGCATTGCTTTTGTGTCCTCTTTGCTTATCTTTTGCTCTCCGCAGGCATCACAGGAGAGGTGGTCAGGGAGGTTGTGTGTGTGACATCAACGGCAAGTCCTGAATGAACGTTTCCTTTGTCCCCTGTCAGACCCTGGGGGTTTGGGGTTGACAGGTTCAACTGTGGAGTGGTGTGGGGGGGGGCAGATAATGGTTTTCGCCACCGCGGCATCCAGAGAAGCAAGGAAAAGGCGCCCGGTGGTATGAGTGACCTGCATGCCAGTGGATCTGTGTGTGAAGAGTGACAGGGGTGGCACTTTTTAATGTAAAATGACCGTGGTCACTCCCCCCCCGCTGCCCGTGGCATAGTGCAGTGCGTGCTGGGAGTGGTATGTTTGTGTCCTTTCTTTCTCCCTCCACCCCCAACCCCCCCCTCCGATACTGCCACCGCCAGATCTCTCAACAATAGACTCCTCGCCCAGCCCTGGCCTTGTGCCTAGATGTAGTGTGTATGTAAGTCGGGGGGGGGGGGGCCCCCGCCCCCCCCCCCCCCCCCCCGGGGGCCCCGGGGGGCCCGGGTTGGGGTTGGGGGGGGGGGCCCCCCCCCCCCCCCCCCCCCGTGGTACTCAGAGAGGAGGAGACTGCGTGAGTCACCGGGGAGCCAAACGGAGACAGCCCTTGAGGAAGAGGAGGCAGGAGAGCAGAGCAATCATGGTTCCCTGTCTCACCCCCCCCTCCAAACACACACATGCATGCATGTCTCTGCCCCAGGGACGATAGATTATCCCAGGAATGCGTCTGCACTTCAAGCTCTTAATCCCCAGCCATGCTGGGCTGTTTGCCAGCCGAGGCAGCTTCGCTGGGCAAGTGTACCAAGGGAGGGAAAGAGAGGAGCAGCACTGGAGCATATATCCGTGTCATTGACTCGAATCCAGTGCCGTCTATACGAACACAGGGATCCCATTCCCCTTTCGACATGCCCTTGTGCCCCTTCGCGTGCTCGGCCCAACCGACAAAGCCACATCTGGGGACCTTGCAAGCACACCACGCCAAGCGACAGGCAGTGAATGCACTTCTAAAGTCAGTGCATAGATACACAACCTGCCCCCGGCAAGCAGCTTAGCGAGTGCAAGCGGGGGGGGGGGGGGTAGGAACCTACAGTGCTGCCAGCTGATTTGGACAAGGTGCTGTTTTGGTGGTGTTTGTTCAATTGACAAGGGCGGCGAATCCAGATCTGGTCGCCTTCTCTCCACATGAGCATAGATCGGGATAGTGTGCAGGTGTTGTTGTCTGTCAGGGCCCCCCGCGAGATGGAAGCAGGTGCCCTGGGCTTGCGAAGTGTACATTCTAGCAAGGGTCCCTCTCCAAACCTTGCCCATTTTCTGCGGCTCCCCTCATTTTGCAATTCCCTGTGCTTTGGTTTCCGTTTGTAGGCCCTCCTCTTCCTCTGTTCCTTAACCCACTAGGGCTCCTTCTGGGCTTTGCCCAGACCCCTTTTTTACTCTTTCTCGCCCTCTCTTCCACCCGGCTTTTACCCCACCTTGCCTGCCCCTTGAGAGCTGCTGGATAGCCCAGCGAAAGGTTTCAAAGAGTTGGGAGTTCGATGCCCCCCCACCCCACCTCCATGATAGGGGCTGCATTCCATGACCCAAAGGACCCCATTCTAAGGTTACTATTTAAAGGACTCTTAGATGGGTGTCTGACCCCAGAGCTGGTGTTTTGAGTTCGATTCCCCCACAGAGGCTTCCTTGACAAGGGCCCCCGGGACTCCCACGATCGATTGGGACCCTTTCCAGCCCTCCAGTTCTAAGGTTATCATTTCAAGAACCGCTGGAGAGCTCTGCAGTTTAGGTCTCCAGCTGCAGAGCCGATGTTCAGGAGTTCGATTCCCCCGTGCGCAGCCTCAACGGGTGGGTGGGGGCTGGGGCTTGATGATCCACAGCAGTAGTTCACAGCCGGTGGGTCCCCAGATCTTCCTGGACTGCAACCCCCAGAAATCCCGGCCAGTCCAGCTCGGGGTGTGGAGGCTTCTGGGAGTTGCAGTCCAAGAACATCCCCAGGTTGAGAACAACTGGGCTGGATGATCTACAGCAGGCATGTCCAAACTTCAGCCCTCCTGATGTCTTGGACCACAACTCCCAGAATTCTAAGCTTAGATTGCCAATGGCAAAGGACTGTGGGAGATGCGGTCCAAAACATCTGGAGGGCTGAAGTTTGGACATGCCTCATCTACAGGGTCCTTTCCATCTCTGCAGCTCAAAGGTGGTGGTGGTAGTGGTGGTTCTCTTTCTCCTCCTGCTGCCTCGCGTTCCCCTCCAGGCTCTCCTTTCTTTTTCCTCCTTAAACCTCCTTTTCCTCCTTTCTTTTTC
>JAHTLZ010000008.1:5087384-5104536 GCA_023846285.1 Phrynocephalus versicolor
TTGATTGATTGATTGATTGATTGATTGATTGATTGATTGATTGATTGGTTTCTAGACCACATGAACCAACTGGCCGAAAAGGCTACTCTGGGCAGTGTACAAACATGTTAAAATGCAAAACAGGGCAGGCAAAAATAGAAGCATAAGAATCAAAAATCAAAATTAACACGCATGTCAGGACTAACAATACAAATCAAATAATAAACCCAGGAACAACAATGATAACGAGATAAAACCGAATTGTCCCAATCAGTAAACGTGCAAAAGAGCTTAAGATAGTATAGGTAAACCAAAAGGAAAATTAAAAGAATAAAGAGACCAAGGATAACAATTTAGACCAAAAGAGCTATAGGAGAAAGGCTGGCGTTTGGATGGTGCCCGAGTCCCTGTATCCAGACCCAAAACCTCTTGGGTCTCTTTTGGGGAGAGACCCCAGGAAGACAAGCTGATCATATACTTCATCAGCTTGGTTTCCTTGTTATGTAGTGTGTGTGTTTTTTTCCCCTGCCATCCGCCACATCTTGCTTCTGTGAGAGGGGTGTGCCGTCACTTACACTGTGACGCTCAGCTTGATCGTGTTCGTTTTCTGGACGGTGACTCCCAGAATTCCCAGTGGCTAAAGGATTCTGGGAACTGTGGTCCATCCCCCTCTCCCCCCCCCACCCCCCCAAAGAGTCACTTGTCCAAGTTGTGGGCCAAACCTTCCACTCTCTTGTTCTTTCCCTCTACAGTCCAGTCGGCGTCTCCGGTCCAAGCGCCCTCGCCCGGCGGTTCAGCCCACTTGGTATCTGGGCAGGTGATGCCTTCTGCTGGACTCCAGATGCAAGGCAAAGTCCTGGTGCCCATGGCCGCCCCCCAGGTGGCGGTGCGGACCACCACCGCTGCCCAGCTGCCTCTCGTGACGCCACCGTTCCCCGTTCCGGTGCAGAATGGTAGCCAGACGGCCAGCAAGGTCAGTGTACACAGAGGGGGAGGACTCATAAGAACATAAGAAGAGCCATGCCGGATCAGGCCAAAGGCCCATCTAGTCCAGCTTCCTGTATCTCACAGTGCCCCCACCAAACGTGTCTGGGAGCGCATGAGACTAGATATCTGTCGCCTGATACCACTCCCTGCATCTGGCCCTTGAAGTACCCCGGTTTTAAGCCTGGAGATGATACATCCCCATCATGGTTTGTAACCTGTGATGGACTTTTCCTCCAGGAATCTGTCCAATCCCCTTTTGAAGGCATCCAGGCCAGGTGCCATCACCACCTCCTGTGGCAGGGAGTTCCAGAGACTAACAACACGCTGGGAAAAAATATATTTTCTTTTGTCTGTTCTCACTCTCCCAACCCCGTTCATTTTGTCTTTCTGGCAGCTCCCAGTGGCCTTCAATCTCCCCTTTAATATCATCGTTCAAATGAATCGATGGTTTTGTTTGTGTGCCGATAATGGCAGATTCTGCAAACGGCATAAATTGTGTCAAGCTATCTATCCGGATCTCTTTTGCCGTGTGAAATTCACAACGCATCCCTTGGGATAATGGAAGGAGAGGTCCCAGAGATCTATAGCCCTGTTAAATAAGCACAGGAAGGGTGATTGGGATGAAGAAATCCCAGCCTTCCCTCTTCCCTTTCTCCTTTCCCGTTAAAAAATATTATCACCCATCCTGGCCTCTTTCTAGTTTGGAACTGCCTCCCAGCGAAATCGGTGCGCCTTATTTCAGATACTTACCAGGCACCACAAGAGGGCAGGCCATCCGCTCCTGAGGTGTCACAAAAATTCGCAGCCTGGAAGAAAGCATTCTATTCTGCTCATCGCATTTTTCAAAACGTAACCAAAGTCTAGCACATGTATTTTCTGTTCATCCCTACATGAAGTAGCCAAAAAATCGATACCTGGAGGGAGGGAGGGAGGGAGGGAGGGAGGGAGGGAGAGAGAGAGAGAGAGAGAGAGAAATCTGATTGCCCCAAAAACCATAAGACAGCAGCTTTATAAACAAAATTGTGGATTTATTTAGTTGTTACAGAGGTGATGTGCATCGTGATGTTTTTCCAGAGCCCCCTATCCCAGTTTTTGGTATTCGAAAAGTAGAAAACAATGCTCATTGGGGGGAAAAGAACACCATGTGTTTTAAAGAGGTATGGCATGTCCAAACTTCAGCCCTCCTGATGTTTTAGACCACAACCCCCAGAATTCTGAGCTTAGATTGCCATTGACAAAGGACTGTGGGAGTTGCGGTCCAAAATATCTGGAGGGCTGAAGTTTGGACATGCCTGGCCGAAATAGTCTCGCCTTTCCAATGTTCTGAAGAGCATTAGAACATTTGGATACCACGTTACACTGTGTAGAAACACTGAGAATGTTTTCACTGGTGCATATTCACACCATTTATAGATAATTCTTATTCCTTAATGCTGCAGATTTTCTTAGATTGAAGTCAAGTCTTTGTTCAACACATTTTACGTTGTTTTAAAAACCATGCCATTTGTTGGAACTAGGACATTGAGGGGTGGTTGTTTTGTTGTTGTCATTTTATAAATCCTTAATGCAACAGCTTTCATATGCTGTTACGGCCGTTTCTGACTTCTGCAGATGCTGAATAAGGGATGGGCACAAACCTTGACTCAGAAGTTTGTGTCGGTTTGTGCGCAAAGCACCAGAGGTGCCACGCATTTCCTTGCCGCACCTCCCTGTCCCATGACCCACTCACCAGCCGGCTTGCGCGCCTCTTCTCCTCTTTGGCTCTTCAGCGAGGCCCTGGCAGGAGCGTGGCGTTTCCTGCCGTACCTCCTTGGCTGCTTGCACACTCGGACAAGGAGTCAGGCCAAGCATAACTGCGCTCCGGCCAGGACTGGTGGAAGAGCTGGAGAGGAGGAGGAGGAGGAGAGGAGCGCAACCCAGCTGGTGAGTGGGTCACAGGACAAGGAGGCGGGGGAAGGGAACCCATGGCACAAACCTCCGAACCGAGGTTCGTTCCCGTCTCAATGGCTGAATTGAAAACGCGAAACCGAATGACTTCAACAGTAGCATTTCCAAACCGTTTTACAGCGTGTGGATAGCATGTGGATGCGTGCCAAGGCAGAATCAGGTTGATGGACATTCAGCAGGCTTCTGGTGGTGGTGGGGGCTTCTCCTCCGTCAGCTTCTGCTAAGGCCGTCTTCCTTCCTTTCCAGATCATCCAGCTCACGCCAGTGCCAGTGGTGCAGCCTCAGTCCTCTTCGCAAACCACGGCCACCTTGGTCCCCCCGCTAAGCCCAGCAGCTCTGCCAGGCACCGTCGCCACGGCCGTGGTGGGCTCCCCGAGCCAGACTCAGAAGGTGTTGTTGCCGTCTCCGTCGACCAGGTACAAATCGGTGGCGCTTTCCCGCTTGCCGTGCCGGATCCTGGGGGCACATGGTGTGTGTGTGTTTGGGGGGGGGGGATGTCCTCTGGATTCCCACCAGGGACCCTTATTTATTTATTTATTTATTTATTTATTTATTTAATTTAATTTAATTTAATTTAATTTACATACCGCTCCATCTAGCTACATGACTACTCTGGGTGGTTTACAAAACCGAGCAGAAATCAGACCCGCAAACAATGCAATGCAATGCAATGCAATGCAATGCAATGCAATGCAATATATAAGCAACAAATAAGTAAAAACATGATAACTTAGTAAACAATATGTATCAAAAACTCCTCCCCCTCTTCCCTCCCCCAGGATCACCTACGTGCAGTCGGCAGCCGGGCACCCCTTGTCCCTGGGCACGTCGGCCTCCCACACACAGCCCAGCGGGCCCCCGGCCGCCCCTGCCACCACCTACGTCCAGTCCCCCGTGGGCTCTGCCCCCATGGCGCTGGGTTTCGCGGCCATCGGGCCAAACGGACAGGCCATCGTGCAGCCGCTGCTCTCGGGTAAGGCGGAGAGGCGGCCGGGGTTGGGGCGAGGTGGGAGGTGGGAGGTGAGGTGATGGAAAAGGTGCCAGGCTGGCTTAATGTGTCAGAGGAAAGCAATGGGCTCAGGATGGGGGTGGTGGTGGTGGTGGTGGAAGCTGGCAGCCAAGGGGGCTGGTTTAAGTTCATAAGAACATAAGAAGAGCCCTGCTGGATCAGGCCAAAGGCCCATCTAGTCCAGCTTCCTGTATCTCACAGTGGCCCCACCAGATGCGTCTGGGAGCGCACGAGACTAGATCTCTGTCCCCTGACACCACTCCCCTCCATCTGGCCCTTGAAGTACCCCAGTTTTAAGACTGGAGATGACACATCTCCATCATGGTTTGTAACCTGTGATGGACTTTTCCTCCAGGAATCTGTCCAATCCCCTTTTGAAGGCATCCAGGCCAGATGCCATCACCACCTCCTGTGGCAGGGAGTTCCACAGACTAACAACTCGCTGGGTGAAAAAATATTTCCTTTTGTCTGTTCTTACTCTCCCAGCCCTCAATTTGAGTGGATGTCCCCTAGTTCTGGTATTTTGTGAGAGGGAGAAGAGCATCCCTCTATCCCCTTTACTCATGCCCTGCATTATTTTGTATGTCTCAATCATATCCCCCCTCAGGCACCTTTTTTCCAGACTAAAGATCCCCAAATGTTTTAGCCTTTCCTCATAAGGGAGGTGCCCCAGCCCAGTAATCCATCCCCACATCTGACCTCCTCCCTTGTTCTGCCTTCTTCAGGTCAGAACCCGCTGTTGGCTCCAGGGCCGGTGGGGGTGTCGCCGCTCCAAAGCCCCCAGCTCCCGGCTTCCTGCCCTGGGCAAGGTCAGGTCATCACTGCCATCTACCCCAGCCCGACGGGGAACAGTCCTGCTCAGACGGCCAGTCACAGCGTGGTCTACACAGTGGCTGCCACTAACACTGCCCCGGTCTCCTCTTCCACCACCATCCTGCCCAAAGCGGGTGGCATCAGCAGCAGTGGCGGCACTCCGAGCTCCGGGGCCCCCAGTCAGGGCCTGGTTTCCACAGGTATGGACTCAAGGATAAAGAATGTGCTGTCGAAGGGCGTGCTTGTCCTGTGGAGAAAGAAGCGAAGGCAACCCCGAGACATGGGGGTAAAATGAAAACTTCTGCAGCCTGGGTGGTTCAGTAGAATGGCAGCCTGAATCTGCCTGTTCTTTATTTCAAGAACAGGGAGCAGAATGATGTTCTGTTCCTCAGTGTAAACTTTGTTGGAACGACAGCGATTTTGAAGGTTTCCACAGATGTTCCTGACAAGTTTTCCAGCCTTGTTTCTACCATTTGGATGGGGGGGGGGACTTATTTCTAAAATACTTACTCACTGACGCACTCCCAGGATCTTGCTGTCTTTCTCTTTCTCAACCTGTTGACTTGGCTCGTAGTGCAGCGTTGTGGGGCTTCTTTATTTGTTCATTTTATTTATAGGCTGCCTTTCTTCTGATGAGGGGACCCAAGGCGGCTCACACTGTTAAAAGCAACAGAATTGGAAACAGAAAAAAAAAGTTATAAGATTTAAAAAAAATTGAGCGTTGTCTAAATGAAAATACAATTGAATAATTAAAGGCAAGTCAGACATTGAAAACCATCTAGACCAGGCATGTCCAAACTTTGGCCCTCCTGATGCTTTGGACCACAACTCCCATAATTCTAAGCTGAGATTGCCAGCGGCAAAGGACTGTGGGAGTTGTGGTCCAAAACATCTGGAGGGCTGAAGTTTGGACATGCCTGATCTAGACTTTTGCAAAGGCGACTCAGTTATGATGATTAAAAACCCCTTTTGTGCCCTTGTCTGTGATCCTGATATTGGGGTTTGGCGAGGGGCTCATCTCGCCAGTCGGGGAGAAGACTCGAAAAGTGGTGGCCATTCCGTCACGGGTGTTGCCTTTCTGCATTTCTCGCCTCAGCCACCCAGGCGGTTCCTTCGGCTGTCGCCCGGCCCCAGCGCCCCTCCCTCAAGCCCCCCCAGAAGGTCAAGGCCGCCGTCGCCAGCATCCCCGTCGGCTCGTACGAGTCATCTCCCTCGCCAGGCTCAGTTCGGTCGCACGCGGGGCCGCCGCCAGAGCCTGCCGGCTCACGATACCCCCGGGAGGCTGAAGGGACAGAACGGGCCTCTCGGGAGACTGGGAGCTCAGAGCCTCCTGCGTCACCTGCCTGCCGGGCGGCTGAACCCGGCCCGGCCAAGACCCAGGAGCTGAGACAGGAGGCCTGGGAACCGGTCTCGCCTCCTTCGCCCCATCAGCAGCGCCAAGGGACCGAGGGACCCGCCACGGAAGCCTGGAGCCAGCCGGAGACAGCAAGGGCTCCCACAGAAGAGAGGGGAGCCAGCGATCCTGTGCCCGTCCCTCCATCAGGCGGCAAAGGGACTGAGACGGTAAAAAAGCCCATCCCTCCTTGGCTTTTCTCCTCCCGCTTGCCCTTCCCGTTTCTGTCCCGGCAAGGGAGGCTTGACCTTGTACAGTGGACCCTTGTATAACATACAGCTTGTATAACATAAAATTTGTACAACATAAAAAATTCCAGAGATAGGGGAAATTTGCTTAACATAATCGTCTATGGGGCAAATCTGTACAACATAAAAATGGGATCACTCTGTTTTTAATGCATTCCTATGGGAATTTGTATAAAGGAAAATTTCCTTAACATAATTTCATTTGGAACGAATTAATTCCTTTATACAAGGTACCACTGTATTCCCGAAGGCTTTCATGGCCGGGATCTGATAGTTGTGATTTTTAAGGGGTTGGACAATGTGGCACAGAATCATAAGAATTGCGGAGAGTATTGTGGGCTGTTCACTCCCCACACTAGAACAAATTTATACTACCAGGTGCCACTATAAAGCATTAGATATATTAAGAGATCCATCACATCCTGGGCATCGTGTCTTTGAGTTGCTGCCATCGGGATAGAGATATAGAGTACTGAGGGCGAGAACAAACCATCTCAAAAATAGCTTCTTTTTTAGAGCAATGTTGGCCTTAAATGGAAATTCTGGACTTTGAAGTCAGCTTATTTTATATGTCATATTTATGCATTGTAGCTGTTTCTAAACCTATGTGGAATATTTTATTTGAGTTGAATATAGCAACTGTGAAATTTCGTTGTTCCTGCAAGGGGGCAATGCCAATACAGATTCCTATTTCTATTCCTATTTATTCGGGCTGTTTGGCCGCCTTCAGGAACTTTTTCTTCCTGCTGTTTCGCCTGACTCTGTGGCCAGCATCTTCAGAGGGCAAGGAGCTCAGGGAACTAGGAGTTCTCTCTGTGCTCTGGGTTATAAAGAGTTGGTTTATAGCACAGAGCACAGAGAGAACTCCTAGTTCCTTGAGCTGCCGGCCACAGAGTCGGGCGAAACGTCAGGAAGAAAAATTCCCAAAACGCGGCCAAACAGCCCGAAAAACATCAACGATGCTTAACCTTGCCTTTCTAATGCCTTATGTTGCATTCCACGTGCCCTTAACTTTTTGTCTCTCCTTTTCTGCCCCCGGACCCCCACCCTTTGCTCAGACACTCAAGTTCCCCGCGTCTCCCGACTGGAGAACCTCTGGCCCTGAGGGCCGCTCTGAGTCTTCGGCGCCCTCCACGGGGCTCCCCATCTCCTCCTCCTCCTCCTCCTCGCTCAGCCCCGGCCCCCCGAACTCCGGAGAGGGCTCCAGAGGAGGCGGTGCGCCTGCCCTCCCACCAGCGGCTGCATTTGCCTCCACCTCCGAAGGGCCCGAGCCAAAGGAGGGACCCGCAGCGGGGAAGAAAATCAAAGTCCGGCCCCCTCCTCTGAAGAAAACCTTTGACTCCGTGGACAAGTGAGTGAAGGGGGAGAGGAGGGGGTTGAGGGAGGGGGGGGTGGGCCGGCGAAACTCCAGGAGAGGCCCGTGGGCAGTTTTGTGTGGGAGGCTTACTCCGGCGTTTTAAAAAAAAAAGCTATCAACAACACTGAGCAAGCTTCTCCAATAGACACGTTGCCCGTTGTGATAAATTTATTTATTTATTTTTAATTGCATTTCTATACCGCGCTATTTCCCAATGGGACTCTAGGCGGTTTACAATAAGAACATCAATAAAACAATAAAACACTAAAATATCTTTAAAACCAGCAATGAGGGGGCAGCAAGAAGGTAGCAGGGTGAAGGGGGAACCCCTCGACATGCAGCAGCGGGCAAAAAAAAAAAAAAAAAAATTAACCAGAAATAATGTTGCCGTAGGCCTCTTTAAACAGCATTGTTTTAAAAGCCTTTTTAAAGGCTGGCAGGGAGGATGCAAGGCGCAGCTCACTCGGGAGATTGTTCCATAATGAACAGCCAACAACCGAGAAGGCGCGGCTTCCAGCCTCCGACTAGGTTGTGCAGCTTCTGATCAAGATAAACCCTAACCCTAACCCTAAGACCAGCCTTCCCCCATTTGATGTTCTCCAGATGGTTGGGGCTGCCCCTCTCCATCATCCCCAACCATTGGCTTTGGCTGATGGGAATTGTATTCCAAGTCCTCTCAAGCTGAGTGTGCACGTCTAGCCATGTGTGTGTGTGTGGGGGGGGGGGGTTGGAGGGTCTCTTTCCGGGCTGCCTCAGGCGGCTTTTAGTGACCCACACCTCATGCCTCCCCCAGCAGGGTTCTTTCCGAGGTGGATTTTGAGGAGCGTTTTGCCGAGCTGCCCGAGTTCAAGCCGGAAGAGGTGCTGCCCTCGCCCACCCTCCAGTCCCTGGCCACCTCACCCCGCGCCATCCTGGGCAGCTACCGGAAAAAACGCAAGAACTCCACCGGTAAGGAACAGGGCCGGGCGAGGGAAGGGTGGTGTGGTGTGTTTGTGTGTGTGTTTAGCAGTCCTTGCGTCACTTTCAAGGGGAAAACTTTTGGGAAGTGATCTTTTTTTTACAAAATTAGTGACTCACCTGGGTTTTAAAAGAGCACAGTTCATTGGGATTGATTGATTGATTGATTGATTGATTGATTGATTGATTTAATTTGATTTGATTTTTTTAAATGCTGTGCTTTCTAGCCTGAAGGCAACTCTGGATAGGTTGCAACAGATAACACAGCTAACAACGAAAGTAAATATATACAGTGGTACCTTGTATAAAGAAATTAATTCGTTCAAAATGAAATTATGTTAAGCAAATTTTCCTTTATACAAATTCCCATAGGAGTGCATTGAAAACGGAGTAATCCCATTTTTATGTTGTACGGATTCTCCCCATAGGCAATTATGTTAAGCAAATTTCCCCTATCTCTGGAATTTTTTATGTTGTACAATTTTTATGTTATACAAGCTGTTTGTTATACAAGGGTCCACTGTATATATAAATGTAAACTGTTACAGAATTATATCATAAACCAGAAAATAGCAATTCACATAAAGTAATAATACAATATAATCATGAGCGGAAAATGAAAAAAGTAGATATCAAAACCAGGAAATTCAAAAAAGACCCAAGCGATGCAAGCAAGAGGCAAAGAGAAGGAGGTTTTCAAGCATTATATATAGTCTGTTGATATGAAGAATGTCATTCTTCATTGACTAAATAAAAGAAAGTGAGGAAGTAAATTGTCTTGGTTGGAAGCGTACAGTAGGACCCCGGTATCTGTTGGGGATTGGTTCCAGACCTTCCCGTGGATAATGAAAACCGTGGATAAGAGAGAACACCAAAAATTCCCCAAAACTGCTGTTTTGTGACAGTAGCTTGCTTTGTTTATGACAGTAGCTTGCTTTGTGGCTGCTGAATTATTTATTCGATTTTTCCCCTCTGCCATCCGTGGATAACTGAATCAGTGGATACGGGGGTCTTACTGTAATTGGTTAAAATTTTGGGGGGAGCAGGATAGCTTTTTGCATGATGGGGATATTTGCATTCACTGCAGGAGGTGCTGGCAGGCCCTGACTTTTCCCCAGATGCATTTGAGGTAACAGCCATTGTGGGAGAGTCCCCTTCTCTTTCTCTGCCCCACCTTTCATATTTATTGGATGAAGTATAAAAGGAAGAATAAACATGTCTGTTTCCAAGTTCTCACTTAATACGCCGTGAGTTCCGTACATGCTGGGTCACGGTATGCTGACACGGACAGATAGCTCTCATTTGGGGCCGGTGGTTACACGTTTTCTTACACGCTGTCTCCTGGCCATCACACAACGTACGGGAAACAGCACTCCAGCCCGACCTTGGATCTTTGGGGTTCAGTTGGAAGGCTACCACTCCCTGGAGCTGGGCTGGGGGGGGGGGTGTCCCCGAATGGATGGAAAGATCACAATAAGAAAGATCACTCCCGTAGAAGTAACCCATTTGTGGTCCAATCCTGCGCACTCCTCTTCCACTACCCGCTCACGTCCTTTCTTTAGCCGGCACCCTTGGGTTTCCTCCGAGGTGGGCGACGGGAGACGTACGCTTTGGTCTCGGTGGCTTTGGCCAACGCGGCGTGGTTTCCCTTTTTTCCAGACTTGGACTCTTCCACGGAAGACCCCATCTCCCCCAAGCGGAAGATGCGCCGCCGTTCCAGCTGCAGTTCCGAGCCCAACACCCCCAAGAGCGCCAAGTGTGAAGGAGACATCTTCACCTTTGACAAGATGGGTGAGTGGGGCAGGTGGGCGGGCGGAGGGACCACGGATGCTCCTGTCTGTTTCTTTGGGCCACCTTGTTGCACCCATTGCAGAAACTGAAACTGAAACTGGCCAGGCAGCGAAAAGGTGCTGTTATTCCTGGTTGATGCTGCATGGAAAGTCTTCGGCGGTTGTAGAATCATAGGATCACGGCCGTCCTGTCCAACCCCCGGCAAAAGGCAGGAATCGGAACCAAAGCGGGTCAGACAAGAGGGCTGCCCGATTTCCTCTCGAAGGCTTCCAGCTTAGCTTGTCGTCGTTGCAACACTGGGGCTCCATTTCAAGAAACAGCAAGGGGGAGGAGGAGACCTGTGGGGAGGGTGGGGACCCTCCCGTAAAACTCTGCAGTGGATCGTGCCCACAGCACTGGTGGGGCACCACAGCCTTGTGGGATGCAGAGAAAATGGGTGGCAGTTTCAAAGAACTTGTGCCGTCTTTCTTCCTTCCCCACATCTTCCCGCCAGTGAGACATGCCACCTCCTGCTAGTGCTCCCTGCTGTCGGTAACCTTTGGCTACCGTAACGGTAGCTTTGGGCCGTCTTGGTTTCTCGTAGTTTCCCTTTGCCTCCGCCCACCAGGTTGCCCAAAGCAATCAATGGGATGTCTGCGAACACCAAACACGTTTCCCCTTTAGGTGCCGTGGCCTTTATGCCATGATGGAACTCTTTGGTTCTTTGAGAGAGGGCCATGATAGAGTTGAGAAGCACCTAGGTCAGTGGTTCTCCACTGGTGGGTCCCCAGATGTTTCTGGACTGCAACTCCCAGAAGCCTCCACTACTCGCTGTACTGGAAGTGGTTTCTGGGAGTTGCTGTCCAGGAACATCTGGGGACCCACCGGTGGAGAACCACTGACCTAGAGGATCAGTGTGTGGACCTGCTACGCTGTTTTCCCGAAAATAAGACATCCCCCGAAAATAAGACCTATGTACAGTTTTGCCTCTCGCTGAAATATAAGGCATCCCCCCCCCCCAATAAGGCCTCCCCGATAATAAGATAACAATAAAGGTGTACCATATTCTTCTTCATGGAAAAATAAGACATCCCCTGAAAATAAGACCTAGCGCATCTTTTGGAGCAAAAATTAAGACACACTCTTATTTTCGGGGAAACGCAGTATATCGCAGTAGCTGGGACCCCCAAGATATGCCAGCCCGTCCCATTCGTGACCGCGGGAGGATCTCCGCCGTTACAAGCCCCTGCTTCCTTTTAGGCACAGACACGGACGACGTTCTCGGGGAGCTTGAGTACGAGAAGGTGCCGTATTCGTCGCTCCGACGGACCTTGGACCAGAGGAGGGCCCTCGTCATGCAACTCTTCCAGGATCACGGCTTCTTCCCCTCAGGTAGGGAGGGCACGGGCCAGTGGCCGCTGGGGCTGGTGCGGGGCGTGGGGGCAAAAAAGGCGGTCCCTGGGAGGCGGGGATTCCTTCCCTCCGCCACCACCATCCCGCCACCCCGTTGCTGTTAGATCAGGGGTGCCCAGACTTTTTGTAAGGAGGGCCAGATTTGGTGGCTGAGAATGTGTCAGGGGCCGGTTGCTCCCCGAGCCTGCCATCCCACTGCAAGCCCTACCCACTGACCCATAAGCGAAGGAGGGGGAGGGAGGGGCAGGCCAGCCAGCCGCGGGCCACTCTGAATGGCCTGACGGGCCGGATTTGCCCCCCCCCGGGGGCAGACTTTGGGTAGGCCTGTGTTAGATGCTGCAAAGAAACTCCATCTCTGTAATGCTGGGACACTTCTTGGCAGCCAACGGGACATGACCTAGAAGGACTCCTGGCCTTCCTGGCCAAATGGGAGCTTTCCCTTTGGAAGAGGAAGTGGGGGGGAGGCTGCACGGGGGTGGGGGGTCCTGCACACATCCTGCCCCCGTATCTGTAGGTTACAGGCGATACCTTTATAGGCCACTATTACAAACAAAAAAGCATGGAACCTTGCAAGCTTTCGAGTTTACATAACTCTTCTTCAAAGCAGGTCCCAGAAGTTCAGACGTGGTAAAAGATGGGCTTTTACCAGGATGTAATTTTTAGATGTTCTTAAAATCCATGGCTACAGTCGATGGTGTCGCAGCCAGGGCAGAAGTCTTGTAAGAGGCAGGAAGGGCAGTTGTAAAAAGCTGCTTCTTAAGTCACATCCCCGTTCTTCAAATAAGGGAACATGGGTCACAATACCACCACCACCCACTCCCTCACCGAGCTCCATTTGGCGTTACGAGACATACAAATCCCTTTGGGCCTGGGGGTGGAGATGGTAGGAAAGGGTTAATGCAGGGGACCCATGTGCTTTATTCTGGGATTAGTACCAGTGATGTTCTTTCTGCCTGTGAATGTAGGAGTATGTGTATGGATGTTTTGTTGTTCTTAAATGGTAGATTCTCTGTCTTGGATTTTTATACTGGGGTGTGTGAATGAGCCGACTGGATGGCCCTTTTTAATCTCGTATTTTTATACAATGGCAATAAATTCCATTCCATTCCGGATTGGGGTCAAAATGATCTCTTAGCTTGCCTGGGGAAAAGAGAGAAGACCTCCCATCCTCTGCCTCTTTTCTCTTTTTGGTCGCCTTACCAGATGTTTCTCTCCCCCCCTTTTTTTTCCTCCCACGCCCCCCTCCCTGCAGCACAAGCCACGGCGGCGTTCCAAGCCCGCTACTCCGACATCTTCCCCACCAAGGTCTGCTTGCAGCTCAAGATCCGGGAGGTGAGGCAGAAGATCATGCAAGCGGCCACCCCGACCGAGCAGCAGCTGCCAAGCACCCCGGAGCTGACCAGCCAAGGTGGCGCTGCTGCCCCCGAGGGGCCGCCTCTGGAGCTGGCCTTCATGCAGGACTTGTCGGCACCGGGGGCAGAGGCGGTGGCGGGCGGCGGCGGCGGCGGGGACACTGCCGCGGCTACCGCCACCCCTGCCGCCGCCGCCACCACAGCCCCCCAAACCGCCCCGCCTCCTACCACAGCTGCCGGTTGGGACTGTAACCAGCAGTCTCCCCCAGTGGGGGGCGGCGGGGGCGCCGGCAGCAGCAGCAACACCACCAGCAGCAGCAGATGAACCGCCAGGCGAAGAAGCCAAGCGAGAGAGAGAAACAGCCTTGCGGACAAGGGGCCTCCTCGGAGCTTTGCCCCCCTCCCGACACACACATCTGTACTCTCAGCTCATGCCCTCTCCCTGCTAACGTCACCTCCTCCCCGACTTTGCACTCGCGCCCCCCCCCAATCTCACTGCTCCTCCCGGGACCGGGAAAAGGGAGCGCCCTCTGCAACCCTGGCGATTCTTCCTTCCGGCGCTCCTTTCCCTTCTCTTTGCACTTCTTTTCCGCCGTTCTGATCTGAAATCGGGGTGGGGGGTATGTGTGTGTCTGGGGGGTGGGGTGGGGGCTATGGATTCCTTGTTGGTCCCTCTGCCGTCCCTGGCCCCTTTTTCCTCGGGACTGAAGCCGCGGCGGCGTTTGCGCTGCTGAAATAACCATTCCAGGACACCGGGAAGCCTGAGGGCGGTGGGCACCTCTGGGGGAGGAGAGGTAAAAAGCTGCGAGAAACGAGAAGAGCCGCCTGTAAAGCAGCTGCTGCGCCATGTTCAGCTCCCTCTCCTTTTTAATAATGTTAAATATTTTAAGACGCCCCCCACCCCCCGGTATTCCTTGCTTCGGTGTCAATAAGGCGTGAGCAGAAGGAAGCTCATTTCTTCCCACGGGGCGGGGGCGGAGAGGGTCTCCAGCCTTTCCCTCCTGGGCAGGTGGTCACTTTCAGAGAGCCAGGCCATTAGAGGAGGAAGGGGGAAAAAAGAGGGCTGGGGGGAAGAGCAATCCTATGCAGACCACCACTGGGGTCAGCTGAGCCGTGACGGTGCCCCCCCTGTCCCCTTTCTCCGGTCAAGGACTCTTGCTTTTGCACAAAGACACAAGAGAGGAGGAGGGCGGGGGAGTTTGGAGCAGAGACTCCCACATGTGGTGCAGCCCAAACTTGGACAGGGAAGTGGAGGAGGTTGAAGGGGAGGGCCGCGAGGGAGTGTGTGGGGGTCTGGCCCAGCACTGGAGGAATAAGAAGCAAGTGGGGGGTGCTGATGGATGGATGGGGGAGGGGGGAATTGGGGGGCCACCCCCCCCCCCCCCGTGTGAGTGCCCTGGTGGCCGCAGCCACATGTTGACCATGTGTAACCCCTTCCGTCTTGGGGTGGCCCCCACCTCACGTACTATTAAAGCTCTTTAACAATCGGTTTTCTTTTTCTTTTTTTTCCGGAGTCTGTTGCGCCAGCAAAGAGCCTGTTGCGGATGGTGTGCATTCTGCCATCTCTCTACATAAGAACATAAGAGTTGGCTGGATCAGGCCAAAGGCCCATCTAGTCCAGCTTCCTGTATCTCACAGTGGCCCCACCAGATGCGTCTGGGAGCGCATGAGACTAGATATCTGTCTCCTGATACCACTCCCCTGCATCTGGCCCTTGAAGTACCCTGGTTTTAAGCCTGGAGATGACACGTCTCCATCATGGTTTGTAACCTGGGATGGACTTCTCCTCCAGGAATCTGGCCAATCCCCATTTGAAGGCATCCAGGCCAGATGGCATCACCACTTCCTGTGCCAGGGAGTTCCACAGATTAACAACGCGCTGGCTGAAAAAATATTTTCTTTTTGTCTGTTCTTCCTCTCCCAGCCCTCAGTTTGAGTGCATGTCCCCTAGTTCTGGTATTTTGTGAGAGGGAGAAGAGTGTCCCTCTAGCCACTTGACTCATGCCCTGCATTATTTTGTATGTCTCAAATCATATCCCCCCTGAGGTGCCTTTTTTCCAGACTAAATAGCTCCAAATGTTTTAGCCTTTCCTCATAAGCGAGGTGCCCTTAGCACCCCGTGGCCTTGGGCAAACAGAGGGGTCCCAAAACACCCACGGAAAGAAATCACTTGTGAGCTTTTGACCAAAAAAATCCTGGCGGGGGTGTTTGTCTTGTAAGTTGCAAACAACTTGAGGGACAGAATTATAATCAGGGGTGGCAAACGGGTGGCGTTCCCAAAGTCATTAGACAGCAGCTCCAAAGACCCCCCTGTTATTGCCGTTCTGCTGAGTGCGGCACATCTTCTCTAAACCATACATTTATGCCACCACCAAAGCTCACAACAGTGACCAAAAGTGTTCTGCTTACATACCGCCCCATACCACTTCAAGTAGTCTCTGGGCGGTTTACTGTTTAATTACGCAGGCTACACATTGCAGCCCCCCACCCCCACCCCAGCAAGCTGGGTACTCATTTTCCCGACCTCGGAAGGATGGAAGGCTGAGTGAACCTTGAGCCCGCTACCTGGGATTGAACCCCAGGTTGTGAGCACAGTTTTACCTGCAGGACAGGCATTTAACCACTGCGCCACGAGGCTCTTGAGAATCGCCAGACACCCACCCACTCCTTACCCATTCCCAGACCCCTCCTTACTTGTGGGGAAAAGAAACCGTTGAGGCTTAGCAATGTATGACGTTTTATTACATCACCATGGGCATAAACTCGCCCTGTGTCCCCCACCCCACCCCTTTCCTAAATTTTCTTGTTAGGCGCCTGTTGCCCCCTTTCCCCCTCCGGCTGCTTTTCACCTCCAAAATGGCCCCTGGAGATCCACGCCGAAAGAAGCGGAGGAGTTTAGAAGGTGAAGGGGCAGCGGTACTGGTGGCCTGTCCTGTGGGGCAGAAGGCAGCGGCGTTCTGGTTCCTGACCACGTGCCGCCACCACCCTTTACCCCAGCAGTCCCCCCGCGGCCCGGAACGTGGTCTCCCTCAAGGGGCCTGAGCGTGGCATTCCCCCAAAAGGCAGAGCAGCAGGCGGTGCAGGCCCGGGCACAGCCGGGCGTAGCCGTGACGGGTCAGGTGGAGGTAGTCGTACATGTCGTGGTGGCTGATGGTGCCGTCGGAATGCACGAAGCCCGGGTCGGCGTTGAGGAAAGAGGCGTTGGGAAGCTGCGGTATCTTCTCCTCCAGCAGTTCGTTCACCTGTCGGTTTTTCTCCCGTAAGGGGTTGGGGTTTTTCCCCCGAGGGAGCAAGCCCTACAAGTGTGGGGGAGCGGAAAAAAAGCCAGGCCCGTTACAGTAGCCCCCGTGACAGCCTCCTGCCTTCAACCGGCACCCCTCTTCCCCGGAATATCCCAAGGACGGGCACTCACCAACACAACCACTCGGGCCTGGGGTTGCTGCTGGTTGATGAGGCGTACGATGGCTTCTACGCCACCCGCCACCTGCTCTGGCGTGTGCCCGTGGTTGTTCGTGCCCACCCAGACGACCACGATCTACGTGGGAAAAAGAGAAAATGAAAGCTCGCCTTTGTGCTGGGTGAGGAATTCCCTCAAGGTGCTAGTTCCCATCAGTTCACCGCTGGTTAGGCCTCAGAACTGAGTCCCAAAAGGATTCTGACTAATTCAACTTGAGAATATCTGCTTTGTTAACAAAAATATCCAAACTTCAGCCCTCCAGATGTCTTGGAACACAAATCCCACAGTCCTTTGCCATTGGCAATCTCACCTTAGAATTCTGGGAGTTGTGGTCCAATCAGTTGTTCTGCACAGGACAATGACAATAAAGATCTATCTATCTATCTATCTATCTATCTATCTATCTATCTATCTATCTATCTATCTGTCTGTCTGTCTGTCTGTCTGTCTGTCTGTCTGTCTGTCTGTCT
>JAHTLZ010000008.1:5104546-5120260 GCA_023846285.1 Phrynocephalus versicolor
TCTGTCTGTCTGTCTGTCTGTCTGTCTGTCTGTCTGTCTGTCTGTCTATCTGCCTGCCTACCTACCTACCTACCTACCTTGATGGGTGGTGAATGATCCAACCCTGGAGGCATTCAAGAGAAACTGAAACAACCACCTTGCATTTATATTCCTGCCGTGAGCGGCGGGTTGGACTTGATGGCCCCTTCCAATTTCCGTTACTCCACGATTAAAAAGAAAAGTTTCAGACGCCACCCAGCATTCTTTTACCTTGGGCCGGATATGCTGGAGCTCTCCGTTCTGCAAACGCCACAGCACGTGTTGGGTGGCGTCCCCTCCGATGCCGAAGTTGAGAGCATGCAGCGGCGAGAAAAGCTCCCTCCAGATCTAAAAGGGGGGGGGGGGAAGAGAGAGATCCAAGCTCCTCTGTCAGATCACACAATGATTTTCCGCTTCCCCAATTCCGCTCCCTATGGGAGGGACTTTACCTCAAACTGGTGGAGTAGCTGCACCAAAGAATCGCCAATGAAGACCACCTCAGGCTCTTTGTCTTTGCTATCGGCAATGAAGCGATGATGCTGAGTTACAAGGAGAAAGAACAGGAAAATAAAGAGACAACATGTAAAGGGGGTGGTTACCTTACAGCAGTGGTTCTCAACTTGTGGGTCCCCAGATGTTTCTGGACTGCAACTCCCTGAAGCCTTCACCACTCGCCGTGCTGGAAGGGGTTTCTGGGAGTTGCAGTCCAGGAACATCTGGGGACCCACAGGTTGAGAACCACTGCGGGTAAGAAGCCACCTTAGCAATGCTGGTCCCATACACAGCTAGGTGCACTTATGCTGTGATAAATTCAAGAGGAAGTTAGGCAACTATCTGGAAGATGATCCTATGATGAGGCTCCCCTGGGTCCTAGAGCCCCCCTCCCTTCCAACTTCATGATTCTGAGATTCCCAATTCCGGAATGTCCTTAGCAAGATGTCAAATTCTTAAGCCAGCTGAATCTGCCCCAGCCAGATCCTAAAGCAAATCTGCCCGCAAACCCCATATTGCCATGTTTTTGGACTTAGGGATGGGCACGCAACGGAAAAATAAGTGCTTCGTTTCGTGCCTGCTCGTTTCATTTCAAATTTTAATTTTTTTTTAAAAAAAAATTAATGAAACGAAACGCTTATGAAAGGGTTTGTAAATATCCCCTTATTGCGTGTTGTTGTCGTTGTGTCCTGACAGTCTTGACCGATTCTTTGTGACCCCATGTCCATGGAGTTTTCTTGGCAGGAATACTGGAGTAGATTGCCACTTCCCACACGTTAAGCCCGTGCAAACTCAAGAAGTAGAGATGGGCACGAATTTAAAAAGTGGCATTTTGTTTGTCGTTTGTAGGGCCCGCTTCGGTTCATTTCCATTTTTCGTGAATTTTTGCAAAAAATTCGTTTTTGTTTGTTTCGTTACCATTTCGTTACCATTTATTTCATTTTTTGTGACTTTTTAAAAGGATTTTAAGCAATTCACTCATATTGCAGTAACGGAAACGAAACACACAACAAAATTTCCGGTGTTTCTGTTCGTCTCGTTTCATTTTAGAGACAAAATTCGTTTGTCGTTTCATTACGCAATGAAACGAAAAAATGGAAACGGAAACGGAAAATTGTTCATTTCGTGCCCATCTCTATCAAGAAGAGGCAGGTCGGTCCTAAGGAAGGGATCCGGAGGAGGGTCCCAGATCCCACCCTCCTTGCCGCAGAGCGCCCCCTGGCGTCCGATCCCCGCGCTGCTCACCAAAGACAGCCACCGCCCATCGCCTTGCACGTCCGAGACGGGCGTCGGGGTGCTGGCGGGGTTCTGGTCGCCGTCGCTCATGGTCCCTCGGAGCTCCTCCTCGGGAGGCAAAAGACACACGCAGGAAGCACCGGCTTGCACGCACACGCGCACACAGCACTGCTCTCCCTCCTCCCTTTCGCACGTGCACGCCTTTGCACCGCCTCTTCTGGACCCACCGCGCGGCTTGCGCCCAGGGACTCTGCACGCGCTCAGAGGAACCGTCCCGGGAACAGGCAAAGCTCGCTGAGCTGACCTGATTGCAAAAGCGTTTTCCTTCCGGAGCCACCCCTGCCGAGGGCGAGTGGTTCCGCCCTGCTGGCCCCGACACAAAGGAACAGGCGGCACCATTCTGCCAAGAAAGGGGGAGTGCCAGCCGGTTCCCCTGTTCCTTGGGACGGGGCGGGTTCCGTCGTGGGACACGAACGAGGGCAGCACCGGAGCGCAAGGGGGTTTTTCGTATTGGAGGACGGGGGGGGGCAGAGAAATACCTAGGGATCTTAGCAGCAAGGAAGATTTATCTGCAGCCTCTCCCCTTTTGACACAATGGTACCACCCACTGCTTCTCCCCTCGGTGCAACAATGGTATCAACCCCAAATGTCCGAAGGTCCCACCAAGGTGTAGTGGGCTGAACCAAGGAACACCACGGCAGGGGGGAGACAAATAACCATCGTCTGTGGTGTTCCCCAAGCGGCCAAAAAAGAATGGTTCGTAGCCCCATCCCCCCGCCCTTCTTTCAAATGTTCTCTTGGAACGACGGGCCCTACGCTTCCCTAAAGAAAGAAAGAAAAAGGGCTTACTCCACCTTCCCCCTTCGGTACGCGATGGTTCTTTCTATCCTTAGCCTTTCAGCATTGTAAGCAGCCCGTACCATTCGAACGAGGGGGGGACAACACTTACGGCGTAGATGGGGGGGAAGAAGTCAGTTGGTCCTGCACGGGCTCGACTCCGATCCGAAACCGCTGGCTGTTGCAGTCCGGACGAAACCACCCGACAAGGCACGCCGAGGGGGAGGCGGCAGCAGCGTCCGTTCCTTGACTCCCCTTCTCCGGGAGCGAATGGCATCGCCTACTCCGTCCGTTCCATTCATACATCTTCCCTTCCTTCCCGCTGTTGCCGCCTCCCTCCCCCTGCGACCGCTTCGGCTGTTCCGTCTCCCTCCCCCCGAATACTATCAAGCCGTGGTCTCCGCTTTCCCGCGAATCCCAGCAAGGCGGCGTTCATCCGGGTCGACTGAGGAAGCTGGTTTGGATGAGCAGCGAAACGTTTCCATCTCTCAAAAAAGAAGTCCAGTAGCCATGACTCAACTTCCAGATAAACTCACCTGGATGACTGAGAATCTTCACAGACATCCGGATGGATCCGCGCTGTGAGTGTCCGCTTGCGGTGCCATGGGAGGCCCGCCCGTCTAGCCATGCTGGGGATCTCCAGGTGGATCGAGGCGAAAATCCTGCCTGGCACGACTTTCAGCAATGGGGGAGTCGGATCCCCCAGCTATATGATTCAGGAGAGAGCAGCGTCTGATGTGACACTTAAATTAGTATGGCTTCCCATTCATCTGCTTTTTAGAAGGGTGATTTACACTCGAAAGCTTGCAATCTTCATTGCTTTTTATTTTTATTAGTGGCCTATAAAGGTATCGCCTTTAACCTGTTTTTGCAATCTGAAATTCAGAAGCCTGTGCTGGTTATCTTGGTTTCTTTGATTAGCTTTGCTTCGTTACATAGCAGTGATGGCGGGATATTTTTGCTAACCAGCCATCTCTGTAATCTGTGTACTCCCGATGGGGAAGCCCCATTCGATTTATAGCGTGTCTCAAAAGAGGTTTCACGATAAATCAGATATTTTAAGGAGTGGTTTGGTCCCGGCCAGTTGTCAGGATGGAGGGGACATTTAAACCCAGGCTTCCTGAATTCTAGCCCATCACGCTGTCCCCCTTCATTACACTGGGAATCCGAGCCAGCTGCCCCAACGCTTCCATGGTGGAAGCAGATGCATTTGGTAATCTAGTCATCAAGGATGTCCCAAAGCAGCCAGTATTTGATCCCTCCGTGATTTGCAGCAGGTAGGCAAGTGTTTCTGATGCCCTACTGAGATTAGGCTGTAGTGAGGGCAGTTTCAGAGCAACTGCAGTTTTTCAAGTTCAAGTCTGGAGCTGAAAATAAATGCCATCCTATCAAATTCCTTCACTAGAAGCATGTTATTCCTTAACTGTAAAGGCAATGCCTTTCAATCAATGTTTTCTACCTGCCTCTGACTGTTGGATCCCAGTCTTCTAATTTTGTTAACCATTTTGTCAGCAAAGCCTGCATAGCTACCCCTTGTGCTAGCTGCTAATATAGTACATGGATTTAAGTTCTCCAGACAGCTTGTATTCAAATATATGACTGCCTTCATTTCAGTCATTTAATTTCCTTGTTTCCTAACTTCCGCATTTTAAAGCTCATGGTGAAACTTTTTTTGCCAAATTTATCTGATTTACCAAAGGAATCAGCATTTTCTCTCTGCCCTGCACTGATCACTTCCTTATTTCTTCTGGAACATTTCAAAGGAGAACCTGCGTCAATGCTTTTGGGTTTGCAAAGGTATGTTTAAACAAAGGATTCTCTCTTAACCAGACCAGTCTTTGATTTTGTCACATATTACGATATGAAATGCATCTATCGGTTGGCTCCGTTCAAGCTTTGCGAAGCTTCAAAACAGTTGCCACTAAGAAGGTGTTTTTGTATAAGATCCCTGCATAGCTCTGTTACGGATAGGCAGGAAGGTAAATTATACCTCTAATAAAGCATGGTGTAGGAAAACAGTGATTTTTTAAAAAGAGCAAAGAAAAACAAAGAACCTATTTCTTCTATTCAGCACAACAAGAACAGGAGACCAGCACCCTAAGCCTCCCTTTGCTAATACACACTTGCCTCTCTTCTCAACGTTGCTCCTCCTCCTCTAAGCATCTGCTCTTGATGCTATTTTATTATCTCAAGGAAATCCCCATCTGCCCACTAGGAAGTGGGACCTGCTGTTTAACCCTTTTCAGCTTCCTATTGTCCTTCTCTCATTAGGATCTATTACAATCCCATTAGCATCCACAGCCTCACACCACCCATGCCTATATCCTTTCCTGGGGCTTGATCTGCTGCTCAGCCTTCTTGCTGCCTTAGTATTTATTTAAGCATCTGTGTTCCGCTTGACCGGCTTGGATGTGGCAGGGTGGACGTTGTTGACTCTTATTAGATAGACTCCCGCTGGGACAAAGGCTTGTCCAGTTGAATTGTTACAGGGTTAATTAGCCTCTGAATTAGGGCGGGGTGGTCTGCCTTCCAAATTGCACTGGGAAGTCTGACTGTCATGTTGTTCTGACCAATTATTTTTTCACAATACCTCCTTATGGCATTTTGTTGTGTGGGATGCATCAATTTATGCAGCGGATAATGCAAACCTTCTGAGGAGGAGCATACAAGAACAGTGGGGCCATGCTTTTTTGCTTGTCCATCCCTACCAAGCCTCGTGGCACAGTGGTTAAATGCCTGTACTGCAGCTAAAACTGTGCTCACGGCCTGGGGGTTCAATCCCAGGTAGCAGGCTCATGGTTGACTCAGCCTTCCATCCTTCTGAGGTCGGTAAAATGAGTACCTAGCTTGATGGGGGTGGGTGGGCAATGTGTAGCTTTCATAATTAAACTGTAAACCGCCCAGAGACAAACTGAAGTGGTATGGGGCATTATATAAGCAGAACACTTTCCTCTTATATTGGGAGCAAGGCTAAATTAAACCATAATAGTCCAATGTCAAGAGAGACTGCAATATTGCCAAATTTGGCAGAACCCTACTTTTAATAGATGCTGAGTAATACCCCCAGAAAGATTTTTAGGCTGCCAGATGCTGGGCGGTTTGGGGCTTAAGATAGGTTTCTGAGATCATGTGTAAAGAATCTCCTGCATGTTGCAGATCTTAGATTTTTCAGACATCTCCTTTAAATAAATGCTGCCTAGATGCCCTAAGAGTACTTCTGATCTCGCCTGATTTCGGAAGCTAAGCAGGGTCGGCCCTGGTTAGTACTTGGATGGGAGACCACCAGGGAATCCCAGGTGCTGAAGGCGCCTGGAGTAGGAACTGGCAAGCCACTCCAGTATTCCTGTCAAGAAAACTCCATGGACATGGGGTCACAAAGAGTCGGTCAGGACTGTAATGATGCAACACACACAGGCACCTTTAAATAATGTTTGTAGCACTTGTGGGGGTGGGATGTTTGAAATATGCAGAAGTGTTTATAAAAGAATTCAACATAAAGGAGAGAAATTGCTTAGCCCAAATTTCAATTAATTACTTGTATATGTCAAAGAGGCTGTCACCCCACTGTTAAAAACTCACTGGCTTTCTTACCAGCCAATCAACCACAATCTCTGTACCGTATTTTAATGCCATATATAAATATTTGCTATGTTGTATCTCTCCCTTATTATGTCTGAGGAAGTGCACTTGTCCACTAAAGATCACATTAAAATATATTCATCTTTACGGTGCCACTATTATGTCTTTGTCTTTTTATATAGATATATTATTTTGTTTTTGCTTGCACAGACTAACATGGTTACTACTTCTACACCTATATATTGTGTCAATGTCTGGGATTCTCTTATTTATTATGCACTCACTTGCCCCAAATTAATCTTTCTTGAAGTTGTACTAGATAACAGTGAGACACAAAATGAACATTTTTTCATACCTTTCAAACGTGCAGCCTTGGGATAAAATATAGACTATTGCTGTTCTTCTTAACATTTTATTGGCAGCCAACTGTGGGGTGGAGAATGAAATATATATTATCTTTTCCCGAGTCATGAAATCAGTAGCACAGATCTCCTTGGAAATGGATAACATTCTTCACAGGACCTCAAACCATCTCTGAGTCATTTATCATTTCAGTGTGATTTATTTATTTTAAAAACGGTGGAAGTGTATCTCAACATCCCATTTCTTAAAGAAGCAACAGAACTTTAAAAATCGAATTGATTAAAAACTAACCCCAAATCTATTTGAAACGTAACATTTGTTCAAACCTCGTTCACAAACTCGGCCCTCTCGTTTGGAACGGAACAAGTTGAAAATGAAATGAAGGTATTAAGGGTTCCTGGCTTTGTGTTGCTACAGATCAACTAACAGCTTAGGAGAATGAAATTTGCTCTTGAAAGTTCCATGGCCAGGAAGGGGATCTGCTCTTCTCTACCAGAAACTGGCTCACCCCTTTTCAAAGTACATCGTAGAGGCAGGAGGGTATACAACTGCCACTGCTCCTTACCTCCCACTCTCAGGAGCCAAGCTGGGGATGGAGAAGGGAGCCCATCTAACCCATGCTTAGAGAAACACAAGGGGAGGTGTTTGCCTGGACGGGGTGGTTTGGCTGCTGTTGACTCGGCGAGGCCGGATGGACAGATGGGCTGCAGATTTGTTTGGATGGGAGGAAGTCTGGCGCCGCTTCGGCCGAACCTGAACCGAACAGAGAAACTGCGTTAGGCTTCTGCCCCCCCTCCCCGTGCCCACCTCACAGTCACGCTGCTGTTTGCGTGACAGCTGTCCAGACAGGCCTCCCACCGAGTATCACTGTGGCGGGCCAGGTCAGGCCAGAGGTAAGCATGACTGCGGTGGCATTGCCTTCTGCCTGATCTGGAGTGAACCCAGGTAACTTAACAGCCATTACAAATATTACACTGACACGGCACAGGCATTGCTTCCGAGCAGCAATCCTTTCTGGATTATTTCCCCCAGACATCCTCGTTTTTCGTCAGATAGCTCACAGTGCCCTCTAAATGTGACCCTCAAATCCTGTGATCCTCAAATTGACTTTCATTGTGGCTAAGAAGCAAATAAAAGGCACTTTGGAAAATTGCCGTCTGGCTTGTGGGGAGTGAACCAGCGTGACCTTCCTGTAAGACCCATCAGATATCACAAACGGAGATGTTTAAGCAAATAATTCTAAGAAAGCTGCATTAAGATACCCAGGGACCTCACCTCTTTTGTAGTCTAGACCCTGTCCTGTAGACTGTTCTCAAAACGCCAGGCCAACACCTGTTCACTCCCCAACACTGAAATTGAAGTGGCTGTCTGGGGAAACTTTTCCCAAGAGAATTTCCCTGCCTTCTTTTTTTTTTTTTAAAAAAACCCAGTTGTAGTCTGTTGATGTTGCTAATTCAGGAATGCCTCCACAGAGAGAGGTTCAGAATCCTTTTAAAACACAAGGCAGATTGCAGAGCTGCCTCATAATGTTTCCAAAGACTTAAGACTTCATGTGTGCATGGCACTTCCTCCTGAGAGCTCTTCTGCTCAAACGCATATATTTGTGTTTAGTTGTCCTATAATCCTTGAAAAATCAACCAACACCATTATCTCCCCTAAGAGATTCATGTGCTTGCATACATTCTTCTAGCCTGCTGCTTAAAATGTTTACCAACTCTGTAGTTATATGATTTTTTCCTGAGCCAAACCGGTCAGTTTCATTGGGTCTCTCTCAAACAAACACAGTGTTAACTCTGCCTTTGGAAACAATACATCTTTTTTTTAAAACCACTGCTCCCAACATCCCCAGAAATCAGGGCAATAGAAACTGCTAGCTGGGGATTCTGGGAATTGTAGTCCAAAATAATAACTCCAAACTCTGCATTAAAATGAACGGCTTAAAAAAAATGAAATCTCGTAAACACAAAGCATCACTAAAATGAGAATTTTCAGTTGCCCGTTCTAAATTTCTGAAAAGGCCCAGGTAAGCAAAAAGGTCCTCGTGGCACTGAAAGACTCTAAATATAATGCTGAGGTTTGCATTAGAGAGGAGTCACTCACCAATAATAAAAAAATACCTGTACTGTACCAGTGACCCATGTCAGCGCTGAAGTACACTTGTTATGTGTGTGTGCGAGAGGGAAAGTACAACTTATCTACAACCCCTTTCTGCGCACAGAACGCAAATGGACTCTTTGGAAGCAGGGGTACTTAAAATATCTAACCCTCCTTCACTGATTGTAGCTGCCATCCGTTTCGGCTCTACCTCTTGGATCCTCACTCCCGGGTCGGTTTGGGTTGCTCTCTTGCTCCTCTTCTTCTTCTCCTCCCTGCTCTTTAGAAGAACTCCTTCCATCTGGGCTGGGCTGCTGATGGCAAGGTTGCGGTTTCTGCCCTGGGGGAGACCCTGGATCTGGGAAAGCTGGCTGAGCTATAAGGTAGGGGGAAGGATTCAGCAGGGACCACCTAGGGAGCAGGTGCATCTCCATCCCGGCCGGGCTGCACGGCATGCCCTTTTGGACAGCGACATCCATTGGCGGGACGCAGAAAGGGAGCAGCGGAGGGCCCCCCTGGCTTGAGCTGGGCTGAGCCAGGACTTCAACGTTGGTCTCCGAAACCCAGCCTGCATCTAGAGTTGGTGGCATGCAGACGTTCCTTTGGGTGGAGCTGGAGGAAGACTGGTAGGCTGCCAGGCTGGGGCCAAAATGGTGGTGGCCGACGGTGGAAGACGGCCTGCAGCTCGGACGGACCGTCTGGATGCGAGAGACCATCAGAGAAGTGGCTACCTGGGGTCTCTGGGAGGGCGTCACGGAGAACAGGCGGAGATTTTTGTACTGGTGGTGGGGTAGACTGCTGCCGTGGAGGAAAGGCAAAAGGAGCCCGGATTCCCCACCGACACCAACCGCTTCGGGAGGGACGTGGCTTCCTTTGAAAGCGAGATCCCTGGAGGCCTTGATGGTGTGCGTGCCGTAGGAGGGCATGAAGTAGGAGGGATGCTGCAGGGAAGGAGGGGGCATCATCCCGGGAGGGTGAGCTGCTTGAGAGGGATGGGAGAAAGCCGACGAGGCCATCAAGGCAGGGGCGGAGCTGCCTGGGCTCAGAAGGCCCGGCGTGGCCAGCAGAGAACCCGACTGGGAGGCATTCCTCAGCACCATGAGGGCTTCGGCGGCCTCCTTCTGGAGCTGCTGTTCGGAAAGAGGCGACACGATGAATCCCCTGGTGGGCCAGACTGAAACGTGGGCAGAGGAGGTGGCCTGAAAGACAGGAAAGAGACAGTTAACCTCGTGGCTCGGAAACAGATGTTTAACAGGGGGAACAAACACAGCGTGAACAGATTTTCGCAAGCTAGGAACTGGGACACTCTGCATTCTTTATGACTTATTGGGAAAATGCTGGACCATCCTCCTCCTAATGTCACAGAGCTAAAGGCCTTGGAAACATGGATAGGATTGCGGGCTTCTCCTGGGAACCCCCTGTTCAGTCTTGCCCCAGTTTGGATGGCAGGTTGAGCCCTTGCTGCACTGGATCTTTCAACAGAGGTTGTGTTTTTGAGTGGGATGGAGATGCAAGAGTGAAGTACAGGCCAGGAAGCAGTTACTTAAACTGTAGCCAGTGCCAAGTAACAGCTCAGTACAGTAATACCTTGGATAATGAATGCCCCTGATAACGAAATTTTTGGATAACGAATCACAATTTCCAGGTATAGGGCTGCCTCGGATAACAAATTTCCCCTATGGGCTGCCTCGGATAACAAATCACAATTTCTAGGTATAGGTCTGCCTCGGATAACAAATTTTCTCTATAGGTTGCCTCAGATAACGAATTTTCCTATGGGCTGCCTCGGATAACGAATTTTCCCTATGGAATGCCTCGGATAATGAATTTCCAGCATGCATTGGTAAAAAAGAGTTATCCTGGGCTGCATCGCATCTGTACGTTTAAAGTGCACTTTATAAAGAGTTTTGAGCAAAAAACCAGGTGTCTGAGTCATTTTCCTAGGCTCTAGAATGGATTAATTGGCTTCCCATTCATTCCTATGGGGAACCGTGTTTCGGATAACAAATTTTTTCGGATAACAAATTGCCTCGGAGAATGAATTAAATTCGTTATTCGAGGTGCCATTGTACTTTAATGCCCCTAAGCTAGTCTCAACTGTTCTGTGTCAAGCGATTGCTTTGGGGGCTAGAAATGGTGGCAATTGGGAGAAACACCTCATCATACTTCTCTGTGTTTTTTCTTTCTTTCTCAGTGTACATGCCAAATTCCATACTCCCACAACTCATGCCCACTGCTTTCTTACACTTTCATGGAAATGGGGACTCCTCTTTTTTTGGAGAAGGACGCGGGAAAGAAACTCCAGCCCGTTGGCTCATTCTGTGTAAGGAGAAAGACCCCAATACCTGGCCTCCCAACGGTGCAGCTTTCGGACGTTTGTTCAGATCCATATTGCCACTCAGGGGGTTGAGGGCCATGCGGCTGGAGCAGGAGGAGGAGGAGAAGCAGAAGAAAACAGAGAGCATATGTCACTCCTGTTAATAAAATTCCTCAGTGCCAGGCTGTCTCCCGCTCACCTTCTGTCCTGGCTAAACCACAGGCTGCCGATGGAGGAGAAGGGGCCACTGCAGCTGTCATCTTCTGAGGCTCACTTTAAATTTCCACCCACAAGGTGGTGTTTGCAGTCAACACATGTTAGTAGAGATGGGCACGAATAAAAAAATGGCATTTTGTTTGTCGTTTGGAGGGTCCGTTTCGGTTCGTTTCCGTTTTTCGTGAATTTTTGCAAAAAAAATCTTTTTCGTTTTCGTTACCATTTCGTTACCATTTATTTCAATTTTTTGTGATTTTTTTTAGGATTTTAAGCAATTCACTCATATTGCAGTAACGGAAACAAAACGCACGACAACATTTCTGGTGTTTCTATTCGTTTCGTTTCATTTTAGAGACAAAATTCGTTTGTCGTTTCGTTACGTAACGAAATGAAAAAACAAAAACGGAAACGAAAAATTGTTCGTTTCGTGCCCATCTCTATATGTTAGCATAGACAGCTGTGGCTCTACTGATATCACAGAATACACGGCACATAATTCAATGGGCAGTCCCTTCCTCAGGAGCAATTTACATTGTTCAGTCTGTAGGAATCGGAGTTATGCAGAACTATTGTTCACTGGACAAGTACATAACTCTCATTCCAATAAATAAATGCATTTACAGCCCTTTTGTTCTACTAATTATGCTTTAAAAAGATTTTAAAAGATTTTTATTTTTAAAAAACATATATCTCATTTATATATATTTAATGTTTGTATCTTAGTGTGTTCACATTGGATTTGTTCCAGTGATGAAGTCTGGGTAACTGCTAGAGAGTTTTATTTTCTGAAGAGAAGTTGATAAAAAGCCATCACCTCCATTAAGTGGCATCTCATAACATTTCTATTGCAAATCTTGTTCTGTGTTGCACACTTGCTAATTTCTCAACTTCATTGCCATGGTAACTTTACCTTCCATTTACAGTAGATGGCAAATGGGGTTTATTCCTCAGCAACTCTTACCCTTAGGGTCGTTCCCCCCCCCCCCCCGGATAGCATTGAAAACTGTTGGCTGCAAAGTCGGCAGCTCAGCGGTTCGAATCCCAGGTGCCATGCAGTGGAGTGAGCTCCCGCTGTTAACCCCAGCTCCTGCCAACCTAGCAGTTCGAAAGTTTCTTTTTTTTACTAAACTGTACCATTATTATTATTATTTATCTGTGGGGCTACTTCTACTGATCCAGATCAACCATGCTTATGGGTTAATCTACATTCCTATTTTAAAAGCTCCTAGTCGCAGCCCACTCCTTCATTTAGCTTTCAATATTGCCTACACAGTAGGGTCAGAGATACCCTTGTACCTGGGCAGGTCAGCAGGTGCTGGTAGGCACCATGAAGTGCCAGAGGTCTGGTGATACATGTGTCCTGGTGCAGCCACATAACTGTCTGACATGTACAAAGCATCACTGCCATCAAAACCTGCAGGAAAAGGAAACAAGCTGTTGCAATTAAATCAGAGGACAACGAGGTGATTAAAGTATAAGATTCTGGACAATAGGAGACAACAATTCTGAGGCAACATATTTTTCTTTAGGACTGGCTTTAGAAGAATTTAGGTCTCATCTCAACTGATTAAATTCAGCTCTTGCACAGTGGTTTCTGTTACATAACAGGCATATGACCATTATGTACAGCAGTGCATTCTTAATAATACCTGTATTCATGTAAGTGATATGCAACTAATTTTTTTACGCTATCTTGCCAAGAATCTATTACTATATTTGTTCTTTGTTTTTATGAGTTTGATTTTGTTTTTTTACCCCTTATGCTGTTAACCGCCTGGAGTTCCTTTGGGAAGATGGGCGGTATAGAAATGCATAAATAAATAAATAAATAAAATTAAATAGACAACATCAATTAATTATAGCTATACAAACAGAGGCAGTTTACAACAAATTTTTAGGATGGTTTTCATGTTGAAGAAGCTTCCCTTTCGAAAGTCAAACCATTTCTGAGACAACTTAAAGCATTTACCAACACACGAGGCTTGAAGGAGACGACAGTTTGGATACCTTATTGCAAAGTACTTTGCAATAATGATTGTGCGTACCCTAATGCCACTTGTTCTAATACTCTGTTTCCCTGAAAATAAGACCTCCCCAAAAAATAAGCCCTGGCAGATTTCTATGCATTTGTTAAATATAAGCTCTACCCTGATAATAAGACCTAGTTGTGTGCAGGGCTGACATTCAAGCGTATTATACTTAATAAAATAAGACATCCCCTGAAAATAAGCCCTAGTGTGTCATCTTGAGAAAAAATAAAGATAAGACAGTGTCTTATTTTCGGGGAAACACGGTAATAGTCCTGTTAAATGGCATGGGTAGTTGCAAATGGGAAATGGATAGAAAGAGCCCGTGTTTCAGGCAGAAATTCAAGTCGATCGCTAGTTTTTCTAGTTCCAACTCTGAAATCTTTAGTCCCGTAAATCAACATGCAACATGAAGAGAGAAACCGTCTACCTACCTCTTGTTCCTGGAAACGGATAGGAATGCTCTTGAGGTAGGAAGGGGCAAAAGGATGTCGGGGGCATGGGAAGTGGTGGTGGGAACCAGGCCGGATGTGCTGGTTGAGAGACCCCACAGGTCCAGGGTGACTCTGTCACTTTAGGGCAGTGAGGCAGAGGCAGCCACGAGCTTTCCTAGAGATCAATGCACAGGATATATTTTAAAGGAAGCATTATGTCCACAATGATGCAAACAACATCAGATGCAATGCCATATATATTTCTATGTCCCCCAAAATAACCAAGCAACTTGTCTCTCAGAGAGCAGAAGAACGCTTGTGTCTGGGCAAATCTATGAATATGGAGTGTGTTTACAGTACAGTTGTCCCCCGCCCTTTCGCGGTTCATATACTGCGGTCCACAAACCAGAAGTGACTTCTGGTAAACCAGAAGTGACCTCCAGATCACTAGAAAGCACCATTGGGGCCTCTGGGGGACTGGAAAGCTCCTTGCAGGCCCGTTTGGGGCAGCACCAGGCCTGGGGTAAGTACAAGAGCCCCCAGAGAGCCTCCCCCCAGTCCCGACCTGACCCAGCATCCGCATATTGTGGATTTTCAATTATTGCGGGTCAGGTCAGGTCCCTAACCCCTGGGACAGGTGGGGGTTTACTGTACTTTACTGAAAACGTCACAATGTATTCTTAAAATGGCTCCTGGAAAACGAAGCCAGGATAGTGACCTTTCGTGTGATTCTCCGCCTTTGTCTTCGGAGGAGTCCCGAGACCCCTCTGAATCCATCCTCCGGATCCTTCAAGGGCTCTTCATTCTCCTTCTTTTCTGCACAATAAAAGGTCAGAGGTCTCCACGTTACCAGGAGCTGTAGCTTCTGCAGCAGGTGCAAAGAAAGCTTTGTGCCAGTTTTGAACGAGGATCGTCTCGGCACAAAGGTTTTGCCTTTTCCATGGGTTTCATGATGTAATTCCACCCACCCATCCCCCTTTGAAACCCTTTGCCTTCTCACTACCTTAAATCAACCCCAGGTCTGTGTCTTCCCTAGTTCTGAAGTGGTGATGGTGGAAGAGTCAGTGGCAGGAGGAGGAGGAGGGCAAGCAGCAGCGTGGATGGAGGTGCCATATCAGGGCACTATAATGATGGCCTTTATGTGCAAATAGGATGGGGGTTGAAGTTTACTTGGCTATTATAAGATAGGCGTGTGATTCAAAAAAGGTTGGGGACCGCTGCTTAAAACTGAAAAGGTTATGTAGTATGTTGAGGCGTTGGGCTTCATTTCTAAACATACTTAGAGCTGAACGCCAGTTGAGATCTAGATAGGCAGCCCATTGCTATGCAATGTTTTATAAATCCCATTTCACATATCAATGCCCCACTTCTTCCCTTCAACAGAATGTTCACAGAAGCTTACCCATTCCTCCTCTGCACATCTTGATCCCTTTCATTGGTTTGGCTAGATCAAGGGAGTCTCCTGAGTAGGTGTCCTGAAGCTGCAGCAAACCGCTGGCCAGCTGTTTCCTCAGCTCTATCTCTTGCTTTCTGCGTAGGGCGACCTGTGCGGCCATGACGCGGCGTCGTTGTCTGGAGAAAGAACCAATTCGATCAGAGAGAGAGAGAGGGAGAGACAGAGGAAACAAATAGGAACCATTTGTTAGCAAGGTTTCTTTCACCTTTTTCTCACTCATCCGTGACTCCTCTAAAAAAACCCACTTTGCCCCTCCTTGGTTATTCAGTTCCATGTTATATACTTAGCACCAGAAACTTGCTGACTCTCCAGTCCAAATTGTAGCCTCTTGTGGCTATAAAATATACTGCAAATTGCTTAGGCACCTTGGGTCTTTTTAAAGGGAAAAGGGCTCTGTGTGTGTGTGTGTGTGTGTGTGTGTGTGTGTGTGTGTGTGTGTGTGAGAGAGAGAGAGAGAGAGAGAGAGAGAGAGAGAGAATAAATAAATAAATAGATAAATAAATAAATATATAAATAAATAAATAACCATTCCCCCTAATATTTATTTATTTATTTATTTACATACATACATACATACATACATACATACATACATACATACATACATACATACATACATACATACATACATACATACATACATAC
>JAHTLZ010000008.1:5120270-5139690 GCA_023846285.1 Phrynocephalus versicolor
TACATACATACATACATACATACATACATACATACATACATACATACTGCCAAGCTTGATTCAGATAACACCTCCAGGTCGTGTACAGGTCAAGTTAAAACAGAAAAAAATATTTTACACAGATTAAGTAAACATAATAAACATAGAGTAAACAAATCATAATAGTCAGGTAGCAGGTAGGGGGTGAGCAAGGTGCAGCATGGCCAAAAGCCTCACGGTAGAGGCACGTCTTCAGAGAACTCTTAAACATGGCCACAGATGGAGCTAAGTGGATGTCAACTGGCGGTCTGTTCCAAAGAGCAGTTTTTCGGGCTTCCCTACGTGTGGCCACCCTAAGTGCCAACACTAACGAAGATCTAGTTGGATGGGTTATTTATTAATCTAAAGGCAGACGCTCCATCATATGCAGTGGTACCGCAATTTACAAGTTTAATCCGTTCCGAATGCATGCTCTAAAGTCGAACTACTCTTAAGTCAGGATGCCTATCTAAAAATATTGGAAAAAAATAAGTTAAAAAATCAAAAAATGAAAAAAAATTGTAAGTCGAGCAGACCATATTTAAAATTTGTAAGGTGGCAGTTAAAACGCCAACAGTTTTCCGCTCTTAGGTTGAATTGTTCTTAAGTCGAGCTGTTCTTAAGTCGGGGTACCACTGTGTCCAGGTCCCAAACCCTAGATCATATGACAAAACCCTTATTAATGGAGGAACAGTGCCACCTATTGATAGGTGCCATGCTGCCTGCAATACATATCCTGAGACACACCACAAGGGCCAGGAGAGCCCACTTTGAAATTGCTTTCCCTTCCAACGTACAGAATAAGGATACACTTCCCACACTGGCAGCCCTGGAACTGACAATTGTTCTTGTGGCCTTTCAGTGGGACCTGGATGCCATGGTTGCGGCAGCGGGCGCAGGTCGGAGAGCGTACAAGCGCAGGGAAGTTAAAATCTTCTTGGTTGCCGCTGTCCTCTGTGGTGGAATCTGAGGGATAGTGCTGAGCGCTTGGTTCTGTTGTACCATCAGAGCCCTCATTATCTTCCATGATAGAAGACCTGGAAGAGAGGGAAAAGATTTCAGCAGAAGAGGAGGTGTCACACCTTCCTCAATCTAAGCAGAGCAACTTCCCATCATAACTGGATATTGAACAGAGAAAGCAACTTGGAAAAATACAAACTTGTTCCAGTATCATCATGCTGTTTACCCTGGTGGCCACATCAAATGTAGGCTTAGTCCTTTTATGCACTTGAAAAGTTCCAGATCTTTCCAGATCTGGTGTGCTTTCAGATAAGGTTATCCCTACGGAATTGCCCTAGATCATTCAGAGAATTCTACAATCTGAAAACAATGTTGTTTTCCACTTGTAATTCTCCTGTATTTTACTCCCCCCCCCCCTTGCTGTGGATTTTGGCTGGCAGCACTAGCCATGCAGAGGCACCCTAGACATCTGCCTCATTCCTGTTTTAGAGGGCTCTGTGCTAATGGTGGAGCAACATTATGCAGAAAGGTGTAAGCACATGTGGGAAGCAAATAATTGTGTGAGGCCAGAAGTATATCTGCCTTTGGCATTTAGCCCCCAATGTAAAATTTTAAATTAATTCCCAAACATGATTGTGTTTTAGTGACACAAATACAACCCATACATTCAAAACAAGCCCTTCCAATTAGTTTTACAGACGTATATTTGGAATTGCAATCAAAACAGAGGTAGAAAAATGATGTCCCATCTAAAATCTGCTGGCCAGAATAACTACTTAATGGGAAAGTCTGGTCCTGTGATTGTCTGATCCAGTTGCTTCTAGATATCCCGTTTTAGGAGATGGAGAAATGTAGCCTTTTGCTAGGCTTGCATTCCTTCTGTGATACCTTTTTGGGTTCTTAGCCGCTTGGAGTGGAAACAGGGATTCAAGGGAAACCAGAATTTCATGTGAAATAGAGAAAAACTTTTATTGCAAACTGGCATTCAGTGGAAAATCAGTTTCCAAAGAGCTGAAGCAAAAATACATTGAAATCATACATGTTAAATAACATAGATTTCTCCACCCCCCAATACATCATCAGTGATCACGAGTCTAAGCTTGAGCCACTCAGGAGTGGGGACTGACATGCGCAGTAGTAGTTTCTGAGCATAGGCAGACTATTGTATTTCTTATCTGGTATGCTTTGCAACATGTAGAGGCTAATAGACAATGGCATCCTGTGCCATTTAGCTGAGAAATAGTAACTTAGAGCGAGGCACATAAGCAAGAACATTTGCAGATACATTTTGAAGCTTCTAAGCATTATTCTTCCCATGAGAACTAACTTCTGCCTAGACTGCAATTTGAATCTATTGACACAGACATTTTGTAAAGCATTCTTGGTTAGCATAAGAGAAGCCATTTTAAGACCCTAGTCTACACTTCCCCCTGTGATTCAAGGACACTCAGAAACCTGAGTCGTCCCAAGGAATCCTCCTGTAGGATGGGTCTAGTCTACAAAAAGGAACAGATGTTTTTCAGGGGATTGCATTAGTATCATTTCAACAAGGCTGAGAAAACATTTTTGGAGAACTGATGTAGAAATGTGTTACTCCCTTTAAGACAGGTTGGCCTCAGAATCCAAACTACCAGGAGAAATAGCAGTTGGAAAGGCATTTGCAGTGTCCAGGCGATGTTAAATCCTAATATTTATCTCAACCCAGAATACCCTGGCTTTCTTTTGAAGGAAAAGCTCTGGACCAGGTTTCTCAAGTAATGTCACTTGCAAGACTAGGACTGCTTATGGGGCATCATTTTATCTTATTTAATCTTCTTTATTTGTTTTTCCCCCTTTCTTTTCCTTTTTTTAAAAAATGTTGCACTTAGGTTGCTATAGAGGATTGAAAGCATCACTTCCTTGCACACAATAATCCTCCAATAATATAAAAATGTTAATTTGAGAGGCAATGCAGCCTTATGCCCTTTCCTTATTGCCACCTTGGGTCTTTTTCCAAGGAGAAAGGTGGGGTTAAAATATTCAAAATAAAAAAATAAAATAAAAAACAAATTACTGTACTAAAGCCACTCTCGGAGATATTGAGGCAATAATATTTTACCTATTAATTTTTAAGTTAATAACTATTCCTTTCCCTTATAGAGAAGCGAGACAAAAAGAAACACTGTAAAAACCTAGCAGCCTATATGCAAGCAGCACTACTAAAGTCTATAAAACGGTTATTAGCCATGTCCTCCCCTTTGACGCCGAGCGACCAATAGCGTCGCTCGTGACATCTTTCGCTTAGGTTGCGAGTCAATACGCAGCCGCCTTTTATCGTTCCCTTTCTCGCGGACCAATCAAAACGGCCCGTTCGTGACCTCCCTCCGCTGCCTACATATGCCTTTGATCTTGTCGGCTAAACTGCCACTTTTCATGGGGGGGGGGGAAGAGCCAATGAGCAACGGGAGCGCTTCGGGCTCGAGCAGAGGGCGGCGGCTTCAGTTGGGCGAAACCATTCTGAAAACTAGACAGGGGGGGAATGTATGGAAAGCAGTGAAATCGGGAGTAGACCCTACCATTGCGCGGCGGGAGTAGTTTGGAACAAACTTTGAAAAACTTTCAGATCAAAGGCCAAGCAAAATAGTTTTGGGATTCTATTACACTCCTTCCAGTGTTGTCATTATGTAACGTAGGGTATTCCCACCACACTGCTCTTCATCTCACCTATAGCTATTTACATAAACTGAATATATTCTAAGATGCCTTTTCAAATTCCCTGTTCTTAACTTGAATATGTCTTAAATGTTCTGGGCTGTATATTGTCCCTCATTGTAAGCCGGTTTGGGTCCTTTTCCAAGGAAAAAGGCGGGGTTAAAATACTCAAATAAATAAATAAATAAAAGGGATATTATGCATATAAGGCAGTCCTATTTTCGTATATATTCATTACTTACCATGACTTATAATGGATATGAGCAGATCTGTGCAGGATTCTGCTCTGTAGTGAAGATCAATTGTGCTGTATAGTGAGTATCAATTTACTAAACAGGCAAACCTGTAACGGAATTACTAAAATGTATTTTCCAGTCTTAGGAAATTAAGCAATTTTTATAATCTCTTTTACAAATCTACTTCATTTTATAATGTCTGGAAGTGTTATTTACAGTAACTAATGTTAAGAGCAGAAATGGTGAAACATTTCCATGGTTCACAGGAAAAAATCCATCACTGCAACACCAAATTACATAATTTTTAGGGTAGCGCGCTTGAACTACTTTTTCCTTGCATGCATTCTAGCAAATTTATCAGTAATCCAAAGAGTTGTCTTGTTTTGTTTTGGGCACTCCTAGGCAACAATTTGTCAAGATCTGTTGTCAAGTTCCAGGTGTTCATGGTTTGGGAGGTGCCTTAGAAATGGCACTGCGCTTACAGTTTTTATGGCTGGGCATCTCAGGAGACGCTTCATCTACCACTCCTTCTGCAACCCCCAGGCTGCCACTTCAAATTCAGAATGGCAACATTAAAAAGGATCAAAGAAAAAAGTTTTTATAAAGTATCATCTTAAGTAGGAGTGAACCTTTGTGTACTTTTCAGGGTCTGGGAGATATATAAAGACGGGCGTTGTCCTTACCATTTATACTTGATCTTGGTTTTCTTTGTATATATGTTATATTATAATGTTTGTACGTAGGTTTGCTGGTTGATGTTTTTACAATTTGCACCTTGGTTTGTTGTTCGGGGCCCAGAGTGACCTTCAGGGCCAAATGGGCGGTATATAAATCGATTAAATAAATAAATAAATAAATACCAGAGGCAGTTTTTATGGCTCTATGGATTTGAAGCAAGGTGTCTTGGAACGCTAATCCATCCCTATTTCTGCAACTCCCACGCTGGTTCTTGGAAATTTAGAATAAGGTAACTAAAAAAGTGCATGGAGGAAACACGAACCTGGCGCAGAAGAATGAAATTTCCAGCAAAAGCCAGCTCAGAACTATGCAAAGAAGGAGGTTTCGCTCCATCACCGCCAGCCTCCAGGACATCCCCAAAGCCAATGAGGTTGTAAAAAGAGGGGAGGGGGGGAACTAAGATGGATTTTCCCCTCCCATAACTAGGTCTCAAACTGGATCTCAAAAGAGATCGACTCTCACTCCACGGAGCCCACCCCCACCTCTGGTTTTTCGCAAACGGGGGAGGTGTCTTAAAACGCCTTATTTTTGTTTACATCCCCCCTCCCATGTTGCATCGCTGCAAACGAAAATGAAAGTGGAAGTGCTGAACGCCTCGCCCTGAATAGGACCGGCCGCTGCTTTTGTGCTGTGGGGCTGCAGCTCCCACAGCCTTCGCCAAGACTGGGTTTTTTTTCTCCTACGAGCCGGATCAGCTCCAGGGAATCAGGTTTGCTAAGGAAGGATTTTCCGCGTCCCGAGTTTTGCAGAAAGGGATTTAACGGGAGGGAAGGTGTAGCGGAGGAAAGTCTGGGTCCCGGGTGTCTGTGTAGGGCATTTATTAGGGGCAGAGCGGGCGATCAGCTGCGGCTAGGTGTTTATTGATTAATTAACTTTGGCGGGGCTGAGTTTGTTTTGTAGTCTGCCATGCGATCTGATTTATAACGACCCTAAAGCAGGCTTTACAAGGAAGAGTGATATACAGTGGTACCTTGTATTGTGACCTCACAAACAGTAATTTTACTGCAATGAGACTGGCAAATTGCATAAAGACAAACAGAGCATTTGGAACACCAGGTTCTTTCAAGAATATAGGCTTTTTATTGCAATAATTGAATCAATGCATTGATAGTGCCTCTCTAAAGGCCTTTTCACACAACCCCTAAAATCCGCTGGCCACTTAAACTCGGACCAGAGATCGTGGGGGTTCGTTGCTCTTCCTGCGTCCCCACCCCTCCGCACTTCCTTGCTCCTGTCTGCGTCAGGGGAGGGAGGAAAAAAGAGAGGAAAAAATGCAGGCTCACCTCCGAAGCCGCCCAGAGCCGGTCCTCCGGTCGTTCTCTTAAAGGGGCGGGAGGCAAAAAAACAAACAGAAGTGAGGAGAGCCCCGCACTCACCAGATGAAATCCGGATCTGGGGATTTTCACCCTCCCAGAGCAGGTACAAGAAAAGTGTGCTGGGAGGCGCTTAGGTGGGCGTGGTCGCACTTAATTTCCTGCAAACTCCGGAGCTGGTGAGGAAACAATTGTAAGCTCCGGAGCTGGCAGCCATTTGCTGCGGAGTTTAGGGGTCGTGTACAAATACCCTAAGAGAGGGACATTTTCTGGGATCTAGCAAAACCATTTATACGTTTTACTTTGAGTAAGATAATATACGCCATATTATTTCCACAGTGTCACATATTTCAAGTCAGGCGTGCACCCAGGTACAGCATGTAAAAACTTCCCCATTTCACATGAAATTGGAGCATTTAAAATTGGTGCATCTTGCTTACTCAAGATACAGTAATTGCATACCATCTATTTGTCAAGCACTTTGGACGACCACCTTAAGCAAGCAAGGAAAGAGTATGTGAAGCAAATTCCCACTACTTGAGACCTTGGACCTGGTGCAAGATCTTGCAGAGAACACTTTTATCAGTTTCGACACAGTGCGAAGCAAGGAAGTTAGGAAACAAGTTATCTGCCCCTTTCCTGAAAGCTTTGAAATGTGTGTTACTGGTTATGCATGAGAGATCTTTAATGATGAATGATAGAAATTAATTTTCAATACGTAAGTTTACAGTATAAAGGAATTAATTCATTCCAAATGAAAGTCTCTTAAGCAAAATTTCCTTTATACAAATTTCCCATAGGAATGCATTGAAAACGGAGTACCTCTAATCCCTAATCGCGACCCTTTGTCTGTTGTATGGATTCGCCCCATAGGCGATTCTGTTAAGCAAATTTCCCCTAACTCCGGAATATTTTATGTTATACAAACCCTTTTTTATACGAGGGTCCATTGTATATATAAGAAGTGGTTTTAGGGGTTCCACTCGTTTCCCGTGAGTGGACATTCTGATCCATATCCTAGTCCATCTCTCCACCCAGTACTCGCTGGTTGACCCACCTCTTGATGTTGTGGGCGCCCCATTGCTGGAGGTTTTCAAGAAGAGATTGGACAACCATCTGTCCCGGATGGTATGAGGTCTCCTGCCTTGGGCAGGAGGGAGTAGTAGAAGACCTCCAAGTGGTCTAAAATGAGAGCCCTGAGCCTGTGTGATCACATCCCAAGATGTGTCTGCCTTCCTGCTTAAAATAAACTTTTTCAAGAGGGCTGACAAACATCCTTAAGAGCAAATGAAAAACAAGATTAGGACAAACTTAATAAAATGGTTAAAATCATCATAATAAACATTTGATAAGCCTAGTCAGGTCTTTTCAGTTTGGCCGACTTATTCATTCTGCCTTTCCCAGCCAGGATGTCAAATCCAGTATGTCTGGTGGATCCGTGTCTTCGTGTGAATACAGAAGCATTGACCTTCCTCGGGCAGCTTTCCGGTCCTCTTTACGTGGTTGGCATCTTTGGCCCCAAGGACACTGGGAAGTCCTTCCTCCTGAATCAGCTGGCAGGGCAGGAGAAAGGTGAGTGTGCCTGTTTGCTCTCTTCGGCATGCTTTCCAACTTCTTCTGATGCAGTACTATATCTTTTCACTGCTTGCATCCCCTCCGTCTACAGAGTTCGGCTCTGGACCAGGGATCTGGCTTCGGCACCTGCCTCACCCAACAAAACCACATGAAAACCTTTTGCTGTTGGATACGGAAGGTGTTCCTGAGCAAATGGAGGATGTAAGGCTGCTTTTTTGTTTTTAACTTTAGGGTCTCAACCATAGTGACAGTCTCAAAGGGGAAAATCCGGAAACAACCCCTGCCCCATGTCCTCCTTGCAGTAACTCAGAGAAGCTAACTAGGCTGAAAGAGGCAGGCTACAAAGGCCATCTCATAAGCTTTTGTCAAAATGGGTGTTTAAAATCCCTAGGGGGGTGGTTTAAAATACCTCTGTGTGTGTGTGTGCGTGTGTGCGCACTGCACCATCAAATCAAAGCTGAATTATAGCAGCCCTAACATGGTTTTCAAGGTAAGCGAGATATTTAAGGAGTAGTTATACCAATTCTACTCTCCCAGTGAGTTTCTGTAGCTGAGTGGGGATTCAAACCCAGGCCTCCAGAAGCCTAGTCCATCACTCTACCCACTACACCACACTGGAAATAACTCAGATCCCTTGTCTTGCCCTAATACTTTCTGAACATTCATGGATCTCAACCTCACGGAGCTAGGTGTGATCCTGGGCTAATGCCAGCTGCAGAAGGCCAACGCTATTCACGACCAGTGCCTTCTGTCCTTTGCTTCTGAACATCTTTTCTCTTTTCACGGCAGGATGAAAATGAGATATTTTCCAGGCTCTTCTGCTTAAATGTACTACTCTGTGACCTTTTCATCTACAACAGCAAAACAGAGAAAGAACCTCAGAAAGAGCTCGACAAGCTGACGTATCCTTCTTAGGCGGTTACTTCACGTCCTACTTCGTTCCGCAATTATGTTCGTTCCGTGACAGCGTTGTTCGCGGTCACGTGGTTTTGTCCCTGTTCAATCCCTGTTTTCGTTTACCCACGGGCGTGATTACTTGTCTTGTGACAACTGTTACTTCACGTACTTGTTTCGTGACAACTACTGGATTTCCTCTGGCTTCGTTTAGTCTTTTTTTTTTTTTAATTGCCAGGCTTCCGTTTTTCGATATTTCTAATCCCCGCTGCGGGCAGGCGGGCTGTCTTGGGAAGTCCGGCAGGAGGAGCCAGGCGAGCCCTCACCACTTGCCACAGAACAGCAAACAGGGACGAGAGGGACATGACGTAACAGCTTTTTTTCAGCCACTGAGGGCCTTTTCACACGACCCCTAAGATCCACTGGCCACTTAAACTCGGACCAGAGATCTTGGGGGTTCGTTGCTCTTCCTGCGTCCCCACCCCTCCACACTTCCTTGCTCCTGTCTGCGTGAGGGGAGGGAGGAAAAAAGAGAGGAAAAAATGCACGCTCACCTCCCCGGAGCCCCGTCGTCGTCCTGATTCCTTCTCTTCTGTTTTTTTTTTTTTGCCTCCCGCCCCTTCTCTTAAAGGGGCGGGAGGCAAAAACAAAACAAAACAAACAGAAGCGAGGAGAGCCCCGCACTCACCAGATTAAATCCGGACCTGGGGTTTTTCACCCTCCTAGAGCAGGTACAAGAAAAGTGCGCTGGGACGTGCTTAGGTGGGCGTGGTCGCACTTAATTTCCTGCAAACTCCAGACCTGTTGGGGAAACAATTGTAAGCTCCGGAGCTGGCAGCCATTTGCTGCGGAGTTTAGGGGTCGTGTACAAATACCCTGAGTAATACTGACCGGCGACAATATATTTTGCACATGCTTCCCTTTGAATCCTCCATAGGCTTGTCCTGGCATGTCCGTGCCTCTGACCTGCTCCTAAGTGAGTCTCTGCAGGAGCAGAGCTGAGAAAAACGTGTTGCACTTTGGAATGAAAAAGAAAGGAGCTTCCGGATGTCCAAAGGAAGTGTTGGGAGTCCCGCGTTATCCAACCACAGTGGCCTAGTCCTGTTGAATGCTTGGAAAAACATTCTGATTTATTTTTCTTTTTTGTTTTCAACTCCCGGCTTCTGGAACACAGAGGCTGTTTGTATGCCCACTGGGCTAATGCAAATAGTAAACCAGAGAGACAGGCTTAAAAAAAAGAAAGAAACAAGCAACATTGTTTTTCAGCAATGTTCTATACATGCTCAGAGTTTCTGAATGCACGAGTTTCTGAAGCATCCCCCCCTTGGGGAAATCAGACTTTTCAAAGGAAATCCATCTGTAATGTCCTGAGGATCATTCATAGTCATAGTAAGCTGCTTTGAAAACCCCAGAGGCTGACAGAAGTTCATGCTGCGACACTCATACACAGTGAGCCCATGAAGGAATTTCATGGCGCCTCTTTCCATCCTGAGGAGTCTCAGGAGTCCGACATATAATTGGTGAAAAGATATGTAGACAAAATGGCCGCCCGTGAGTGTAAATAAAAGCAAACCAACAAGAAAGCCAACAAACTAAAGGACGTGGGCTGGGGGGTGAGGACCAGGCAAAATTATCAAAGTGAAACAAAATACGTGGGACTTTATTTCTTCCCACCCTTTTAAAATCCCCATCCAGAATCTTTCATGGATTCTGGAGAGCCCCAGGGTTCGGAAAATGCAGCTGCCTCGTTTCCTTGACCGACGTCTCTTGTAGATACGTGACAGAGCTACCTCAGAAGGTGCAGGTCCTAGAACATTGCTTGTCGGAAAACAGCTTTTTGCTCAGCAGTGTCCTGCCTCCGTTTGTCTGGTGTCTTCGCGATGTGGCTTCAGAAACCGTTTGGGAAGAGTTGCTCCAAGCCAGTCATAATGAGATGGACATTCTCCTCCCTTACTCAACAGGTGTGCTTCCCTAGCCTAGTTCCCCGCTTGCTGATCAGAGCCAGGTGGACCAAGTATCCAGGTCCATCCTGAGATAAGACTAGGCATGGGCATTTCATTTCGGAACCAGTAGGTTGTGAAACGAACCACGCGAGCCCAGGTGGTCCTCAGAAGTGGCTGATGCACCCAGATCAGTTGCTTTACCTTTCTCTGTCTCATGCAGGGTTAAAATCCAACGAGGAAGCACACTGTGATGTCATCTTTCCTACTTCGTGCTGCTGGCCAATCAGAGAGGGAGGCGGGATGATGCCTGTCTCTGCACAGCTCCTGATTGGCCAGCATCACATATCTACCACATGATTTCGCAGCATGCTTCCTCCTTGGATTTTAACCCTGCGCAAGACAGAGAAAGGTAGAGCAATTGGATCTGCGTGTATCAGCCAGTTCCGAGGACCACCTGGGCTTGCATGGTTCGTTTCGGAACTATTGATTCCTAAACAAAATGCCCATCCCTAGACAGGACATTCTGCACCTGTAGGAGATGGGGATGCCACAATCCACTCAAGAGTTTCCACTGAGAATCCACAGGTTGCGAGTTTGATTCCCCATGGAGCCTAGTTGAGATGAGATGGACTCGATCTGGCGGTCCCTTTCAGCTCTGCAATTCAAAGGCTTTTCATTGTTATTACTGTGCAGAGCAAAGAGACTTATGTGAATGTGGGAACGGATGCATTTGACATCTCCCGGGATGGATCTGACATCCCCTCAGCATTTATGGAGTTTGGAAGGATGAGGACAGAGTGAGGCCAAAGGAGATTTATTTATTTATTTATTTATTCATTCATTCATTTTTATACTGCCCGTCTTCCCGAAGGAACTCCGGGCGGTGAACAGAGAGGGCAAAACAGGCCCAAAGGCAACAATACAGCATTGAAGATAAAAATAGAAAACAAAAATAAGGAATAAAATATGGTAAAAATAAAACAAGTGAAGGCAGTCAAAGCATGTCCAGATGAGTGCAAACCCATGTTTGGTGGGACAGGGATGGGTGGTGGGGCAGAACAGGGAACTTGCTCCTTTCTAATAAGCTTTGAGCAAATGCTATGGGAGGGTTAGAAATGTGTGTAAATCAGGGGCACCATTTTGCAACGGAGTGTCATGTGGTTTAAGCCCTGTTGTTGGGGACGCTTGGAACTCAGCTGCCACGTTTGCGTTTCTCCACTTCAGAGGACACGCCAAGCAGCTGCGTCCAGAAGCTGTTCCCCTCCTGCAAGGCCTTCTGCTTCCACTCCCCGCATTTGAACGAAATCGAACGAGAGGCCTTTCTGGACGCACCGCACCCTGTTTTCCAGAGGCAGCTTAAGGCCTTCAAAAACTATGTCCTGAGCCAGACCCAGAACAGAAACATCAGCGGGGAAGGTAACTTTCCATCCTGCACATCGAATGGAGGACAATGTGAGAAGCTGCGGTCTTCTCTGGTTCTTTAGCTAGGCAAGCTTTCGTCCTTCTGCTGTGACGGCCTGGCTGGTACCTTAAAACTGGAAAGGCAGTGGGTCTTGTCTGTTTTTATCTTCCAGTTTTCTCTGAGAAGCTGGGGCGTTTTGTGAGTGCCCTGTCTCAAAATGAACCGGTTCTTTTGAACCTTATCTATGGAAGCCTGGAGGCAGCATCTGCATGGGTAGGTTTCTGATTGAAGTTGGGCTGTATGTGTGTTATTGCAGCATCCCATCACTTTGATAATTGCAGCCTGAAAGGAATCATAGAATCATAGAGTTGGAAGAGACCTCAAGGGCCATCTAGTCCAACCCCCGGCCATGCAGGAACCCCCATCACAATATATCCGACAGATGGCCATTCAGCCTCTGCTTAAAAATCTCCAAAGAAGGAGACGCCACCACCCTCCATGGAAGCATATTCCACTACCGGACACCTCTAACCATCAGAAAGTTCTTCCTAATGTTTAAATTGAATCACTTTTCCTGTAGTTTGAGACCATTGCCCCGCATCCTCGTCTCTGAAGCCATGGAAAATAAACCAGTCCCTTCTTCAATGTGACATCCTTTCAAATATTTAAACATAGCTATCATATCCGCCCTCATCTTTCTTTTTGAAAGGCTAAACTTTCCCAGTTCCCTAAGCTGCTCCTCGTAGAACTTTTCTTCCAGACCCTCAGTCATCTTGGTCGCCCGCCTATGGACCCGTTCAAGGTTGTCAACATCCTTTTTAAATTGAGGTGCCCGGAACTGGGCACAGTACTTCAGATGGGGTCTGACCAGAGCAGAATAGAGTGGTACTATCACTTCCCTTGATCTAGACCAGGCATGTCCAAACTTTGGCCCTCCAGATGTTTTGGACCACAACTCCCACAGTCCTTTGCCATTGGCAATCTAAGCTTAGAATTCTGAAAGTTGTGGTCCAAAACATCAGGAGGGCCAATGTTTGGACATGCCTGATCTAGACACTATGCTTCTGTTGATGCAACCAAGAATCACGTTGGCTTTCTTGGCCGCTGCATCACACTGCTGACTCATGTTCAATTTGTGTGGAGCGCTTAGAGAAGGGCCTTCCTAGGGTTGGACCATCGGACAACAGAAGAAGTCAGCCAGGAGGATCAGCAAGCTATTGGTGGCTTCATGATGTAGCAGAGATTTGTTTCAGAAACCTCCTGATACCCAGCTTGGCCTCCTTGCTTCTACGAGTTACCAGCACGCCCTAAATGGAGTACACGAGATAACTGAGACCACAGCATTACATAAAAGCCAATGACCTGGGCTTGATGGTCACCATGGATGGTGGAAAACAAGGTCCTTTCAGGTCACGGAGGGGTCCTGACTGCAAGAGAAATGCCCTCAGTGGGGAATGGGAAGGTCTTGGGATAACCCATGCTTTTCCCTCCTAATAGGAGAACTATGAAGATTTTGTGGACCCCAAGACAGAGGTTCCCAAGAAACCTGGAGGGGAAAACGAGATGCCAAGTACTTCTTGTACTTTTGTGTTGGAACCCATGGTAGGTAACAAAGAAAGCACAGGGCTAGAAGAATCAGTCTCTTGAGGGGAGTCTTGGTATTTTTTGGACTGAGAGCGGATTGCTTTATTGGGGTTTCCGGGGAAGTATCTTCCTAACCACTCTTATTCCCTATAATTTCCAATGGCTGACCATTCGAGAAACAAAGATACAGTATTTTGGGCAGCCCTCCTTGTGACCTTTCGGGCTTGGCCTGTAACCAGCGACCCACCCATTCACTTCAGGGACCTGCTCCATTCAAGGACAGCCAAACTGCCCTTAGAGACTGGCTTGCCAGTGAGAATTAAACAGACTATGCATTTTGTTTAAGGATAATTTTAAGGTATTATGGGATGGAATTGTTCACATTTTGCAGTATTTTTCGAATCCAACAGGTCTCGTTGGCTGGTATCCCTTTGCTTTTTTTAATTCTTGACTTCGCTTGTGCTGAAATATTTTCCAGCATCTGGAGACTAGAGTCACCTTGCAAGGCCCTGCAGCCTTCAGGAAACCATTTAGAGCAGGCATGTCCAAACTTTGGCCCTCCAGATGTTTTGGACCACAACTCCCACAGTCCTTTGCCGTTGGCAATCTAAGCTTAGAATTCTGGGAGTTGTGGTCCAAAACATCAGGAGGGCCGAAGTTTGGACATGCCTGATTTAGAGCAATGATTCTCAACCTTCTGGGTCCCCAGATGTTCCTGGACTGCAACTCCCAGAAACCCCTTCCAGCCACAGCAAGTGGGGGAGGCTTCCGGGAGTTGCAATCCAGGAACATCTGGGGACCCACAGGTTGAGAACACTGATTTAGAACATGCACTCATGTAATGTTTACTTATTAGTTACGGAACTTGGGAGTGCCTGCGTAATTATCCTTGGTTTTTCATTCATGACAGGCTCCTAGGGTTCCGTGGACTTTCCCGACCACTTCTCAGGCAAATGATATGGAAGCCCCCGTCTGTCTGATAGAAAACAGGCCTGGTGAGAAGCTTCAGGTCAACCAGGAAGCCCTAAGAATCCTCCAGAAGATCCAGCAGGCCGTGGTGGTGGTGGCCATCGTGGGACTGTACCGCACAGGCAAATCTTACCTCATGAACAAGCTGGCAGGAAAAGATAAAGGAGGTGAATGTTGATATATATATATATATAGGCTTGTCTTGAGTCTCGTGACTCAGTGGTTTAACTGTTGAACTGCAGCTGTAACTCTGCTCGCGACTTGGGGTTCAATCCCAGGTCACAGATTCAAAGTTCACTCAGCCTTCCATTCCTCTGAGGTTGGTAAAATGAGTACCCAGCTTGCTTAGGGAAGGGGGGGTGGCAATGTTTGTCCTGCATATTTAACTAGTAAACCATCCAGCTTTAAGCTCAGTTGCATATACATAGCATACAGTGGACCCTTGTATAACAAATGGTTTGTATAACAAAATCTGTACAACATAAAAAATTCTGGAGATAGGGGAAATTTGCTTAATAGAATCGTTGATGCGGCAAATCTGTACAACATAAAAATGGTTGCAATTAGGGATTACTCTGTTTCAATGCATCCCTATGGGAATTTGTATAAAGCAAAATTTGCTTAACATAATTTCATTTGGAACAAATTAATCCTTTATACAAGGTACTATTGTACTATACTTTGCTTTTTTGCTTTGTTTAGAACTTCAGAGTGGCACAGTTTTTCCTAACGTGGAAATGAGGATGCTACAATGTCACATTTCAGAAGCTATTGAATGAATGGGTGGCACTTTTGCGGGGGTTGGAGAGGGGGGTTAGAATAATTGATACTTCCTAATTACTTTTAAGAGCGCTTTCAGGAAGTGAAGTTTTTCAAGTTTCAGGCCAGTCTTTTATCAACTGTAAGGGTTCTTCCAATGGAAAAGAAGCAGGTAAAATAACGGGTTCACCGTTTTGCAGGCTGTGTTACACACACACACACACACACACACACACACACACACACACACACACACACACACACACACACACGTGCTATAATAACGAGTTTACCATTTTGCAGGCTGTGTTTTACACAGACACACACACACACGCACACACACGCACAAACACACACACACACACACACACACACCTGCTATAAACCAGATCAGATATCTTATGTCATACAGGAATTGAGACATTTGAGTGGAAATCTGAAATCTCCAGAGGCCAAAGTCATAGGATTGGACCTCGTTCTCAAGAGCATCAAAACAATAAAAGTGCTTCAGCTGGAGCAGGCGGAAGCTTGGCATTCCCTAGGAAACCTCCAGAGGGTTGTGTTTCCTTACTTTTTCGGTCTTTGCCCTTACAGGTTTCTCTCTAGGTGCCACAATACAAGCCAACACCAAGGGCATCTGGATGTGGTGTCGTCCACATCCTTTCAAGCGTGACCACACTCTGGTGCTGCTGGATACGGAAGGGTTGGGTGATGTCGAAAAGGTGTGTGGAAGAGAGTGGGAGGGTATCCCAGAAAGACCAGCTTGGAGGCTTTAAGGGCAAGAGGTTTACAAAGTAGAGGATCCATCCCAAAGCACCAAAAGACTCTGTTATCCTAGGATACAGAGTGAGAACAGACAAAAGAAAATATTATTTTCACCCAGCATGTTGTTAGTCTGTGGAATTCCCTGCCACAGGAGGTGGTGATGGCATCTGGCCTGGATGCCTTCAAAAGGGGATTGGACAGATTCCTGGAGGAAAAGTCCCTCACAGGTTACAAACCACGATGGAGACATGTCATCTCCAGGCTTAAAACCGGGATACTTCAAGGACCAGATGCAGGGGAGTGGTATTAGGAGACAGAGATCTAGTCTCGTGGGCTCCCAGACGCATCTGGTGGGGCCACTGTGAGATACAGGAAGCTGGACTAGATGGGCCTTTGGCCTGATCCAGCATGGCTCTTCTTATGTTCTTATGTTTATGTTCTTATGATACCCTACTCTGGAATGCAGAGGGTGGGGAAAGGAAGAATCAGTACAGTACAAGGTGCACCAGCATATAATGGGTGGAGAAAGGGGTCCTGTAAATAAGACCACTGAATGAATGGATGGATGGATGGATGGATTAATTGATTAATTATTTAATTAATGGCACTCACTTGTCTCCCTCTTTGTAGAGCAACACTGAGAACGACTCGTGGATATTCGCCCTCTCCGTTCTTCTCAGCAGCACCTTTGTGTACAACAGTATGAGCACCATTAACCACTATGCCTTGGAGCAAATGCAGTATCTTTCTGTAGCAAGGCTTGCCAGCAAAATCTGGGATTGGTGAACCCCGAGGGCATCCTAATTCTGCTCCTCCCCTCCTGCCCTATTCTGAGTAAGAGGATAGGTGCCTTTGGGTCATTTGGGAGAGAAAGCAGTGGGGGGATAGAAATATTTTAAACAAAGAAAGAAATAATTCATGCCTCTATCCCTGCAGTAGAAGAGTCAGGAAGTCCTTAAATGGGAGACCCAAATGCTCTGGATTCTAATTTTGACAGAGCAGCATTGGAATTCACCATCCCAGCACCCCCCCCCAAAAAAAAAACTTAATTTACTCCATAGAAACCCAATGTTGGAATAGAATTTAGGTGTTATTATTGAATAAAGAAGGCCTGTCTGATGCATTTGGTAAGTCCCTGCCACTGGAGGTGGTGATGGCATCTGGCCTGGATGCCTTCAAAAAGGGACTGGACAGATTTCTGGAAGAAAAGTCCATCACAGGTTACAAGCCATGATGGAGATGTGTCATCTCCAGGCTTAAAACCGGAGTACTTCAAGGGCTAGATGCAGGGGAGTGGGATCAGAAGACAGAGATCTAGTCTCGTGTGCTCCCAGACACATCTGGTGGGGCCACTGTGAGATACAGGAAGCTGGACTAGATGGGCATTTGGCCTGATCCAGCAGGGCTCTTCTTATGTTCTTATGTTCTTGCCACTGAAAAGGTCCAGTTCCTAGTAGGTGTTTTCCATACCTTTTTTCAGGTCGGCACCCTTAGATGCTCACCTGGGAGGAATGAAAGTTGCAGGCAGTTCCTCTGTGGTAGGAGCCAATTATGAGAATGGAGGTGGAAGAGGTGTATACCTCTCCAGCCAACTCATTGGATTTTTGTTTTAAATTGAGTGGATTTCTCACAGTAATCTTAGGAATTGCCGGTTGGGGAATTCACCATGAAATTTTTCAGTCACCTGTACAGCATTACAGTTCTCAAGGGTTCTTGGGAGAAAGAAATGTCTCCTATATCATCTATATTTTGGGGGTCTGTAGTAAAGGTACCAAGGGGCGGGGTGGCTCAGTGGACTAGGGCTCTGAAAACTGTCGGCTGCAAAGTCGGCAGCTTGGTGGTTCGAATCCCGGGTGCCACGCAGTGGAGTGAGCTCCCGCTGATAACGCCAGCTCCTGCCAACCTAGCAGTTCGAAAGCATGCAAATGCAAGTAGATAAATGGTACTGCCATAAAAAAGTGGGAAGTTATAACAGTGTTTCCCTGCAGCCATGCTGGCCACGTGGCCCCAGACTTGCACATCACTGGCTCTTTGGCTTGAATACGGAGATGAGCACCGTCCCTAGAGTTGGACATGACTAGCACACATGTGTCGGGGGAAACGTTAGCTTTTTAGTAAAGGTACCAGAGACACACAACCTTCAGTTGGTAGCCAGGGAAGCTGAAGGATTGTTGTTTTGGGGGAACGGTTACCTTCATTTCCTTAACCCAGTTTCTAGTTATGTGTCTGAATTAACAAACCACATCAAGATGAAGGCCTCAGACGGGAGCCCTAGAGAGGATGGCGGTGGCTACCCTGATGAGTTCGCCAGTTTCTTCCCAACGTTTATATGGGTCGTGCGTGACTTCACCCTGCAGCTGGCCCTGGAAGATGGACGCCCTATCACCGAAGACCAATACCTGGAAAAGGCTTTGGAGCGGAAGGAAGGTACCGTTGGCCTGATCCTGTTACCTCTTGGGTTTACCTTGTATATTTTCTCTGGCAAAAGGTCAGGAAGGGATGCAACCAGTTGAACCAAAGTCCATTTTCATTGATAATGTAATAGGAATCAGCTAGGGTCTTCTCTTAATAGCAGAGAAAAGACCCCAAACAAAGAGTCCTAAAGTATACAACCTCATTGGATAATATTTACATACGGTTTGGATCCTACCTCTAATTGGCTGCAAACGTGAAGAAGGCAAACCCATTGGCTCTCCTATAAAGATGGGGCATCCTTTTCCTCCCTTAATGCAGGCGTGTCCAAACTTTGGCCCTCCAGATGTTTTGAACTGCAACTCCCACAATCGTTTGCCATTGGCAATCTAAGCTTAGAGTTCTGAGAACTGTGGTCCAAAACATCAGGAGGGCCGAAGTTTGGACATGCCTGCCTTAATGATTTCCCCTTCCAGAAGGTGCCATAACGTCTGGAATAAATTCCTTATTCTCTTGATATGTATGTTACAAGGCTGAGCCCTCCTCCAAGAGACTATAGTTCCCTGTTGGGCTTCCCAAGAGGGCCAGTGGAAGGGTGAATCATGGGTACTTGAGTACTCTGACCAATTCTAAAGGCCAAGGAGGAAATGGTTCCAGAAAGTATTATCTGTAAAGAAAGATCAGGCCTTTGTTCTAGGATCTGGCCAGAAAGACGTTACTTTTGGGTCACATACAGGTGTTAATCCCAGCTGGTCAAGTAGAATGTGGGGCTAAAATCAAAGAGGAGGCACCCCAGTGTCCTCAAGGCAGACCTTCTGGAATCCATAAACGGATGTAGAAAGGGGAATGGGGCAAATTTAGGACTGGGAAATGATACGCTGGGCAGAAGCTGGTAATAACAGATGAGTCTATTCCTAATAAAGCTGAATGGTTTAATTGGCCTACGAGCGTGACTTGGGTGGCAGGAACAGAGTACGCATCAGCTTGTTGGATGAGGTGCATATTGTGTATTTTTCCCCTTTAATTTATCATCATCATCATCATCATCATCATCATCATCATTTCTTGAATTTCTTGTGTCTTTTATGTGAACCGCCCAGAGTTCCCTCTTGGGAAATCGGCGCGGTATACAAGTATAAAAATAAATAAACAAGTGGGTTC
>JAHTLZ010000008.1:5141190-5161712 GCA_023846285.1 Phrynocephalus versicolor
GAAGCGAGCGAGGTAGGAGCCCGGGCAAAGCAAAGCGCAGGAAGCTGGTGCAGGGTTCAGACAAGTCTACGCCGCCTCCGGTCCGGTTCCGATTGCAAAGAAGGTAAGGCCCGGGGTGGGCTTGATCCACCCTCTTGTAACGACCGGTTGCTCTTCCTGCTCCGAGCCCTTTCATGCAGCAAGGAGGTCGGAGAGTAAAAATATTACCCACCCCCCGCGGCAGCCTCTGAAGAATGAAGGCTGTAAAGCGGGGCGCGGCGTGCTTAAAAAAAGCAGAGAAATTTGCAAGGCTTAAGTCAGAGAAGCGCTTGACCCGTCACCATCGGCTCCTCCCAGGCGGATCCGAGGCTGAACTGGTTGTGGGAGGGTGGGAAAGGTGATCAAAGGGGATTCCAGGTCCCTGTTTGTTTGCTTGAAGGCGGGGACGTCTCCGCGTTGACTTAGCTCAAGCCTGATCCCTGGTTTAAGGCTTAGATTGGGTCTGAGAAGAGGCACAATTGAATTGTCCTGACCCCCTGCAAGGGTCATTGATGTAACATTGGTAGCTCATGATTGCTTCTGTTAACCAACTCTTTGTTATTTCATCTTGTTTTAGAATACACAGTACTTTCACTTCACTAGTGTCTAATTGGCACCTTATGAGGGATGTGAGAGCACTCTAAAAATGCCACCAATGCCTTGGTGTAAGGAATACTGTACCACAGGGCAGCCCAGCATGGAAAGATTTGAAAACCAGTGGTTTCAGCCTTAGAAGAGATGCTTTGAATTCTTCAGATCAGATTCTTAGGGGGGTTTGAGTGCAAACACACACTTCCATTGGCTGAAATCCTGTTGCTTAGTTCTGTATGTTTGTGTGTGTGTCAATACAGTCCTGACCGACTTTTCATGATCCCATGTCCATGGAGTTTTCTTGGCAGGAATACTGGATTGGCTTTCTGGTTCCTCCTCCAGGCGCCTACAGCGCCTGGTATTCCCTGGTGTTCTCCCATCCAAGTACTAACCAGGGCCGACCCTGCTTAGCTTCCGAAATCAGGCGAGATCAAATGTGCTTAGGGCATCTAGGCAGCTCAGTACTACTAGAGTAGTCCTGTTTAATCACTCTCCCGTAAGTTCCCTTAATTCAGGGGCCATTCTCAAGTGGTGACTTATGCTCAACAACTGGACTTCAGCCACTGATTCTTGATCATTTATAGATCTTTTCACCAAATGGGTTGTTTCTGCATGCCGCTCCCTCGGTCATGTAGGAAGCCAGGAAAACATCCAGCCTCTGCCAACATGCCTGTAGTGGAAGCATTCCCAGGGAGCGTCTTGCTAAGGATATAAACAAAAGTGTGTTTGCACTAAAATTATCTCATTGTTGATCATTTTTGCTGGTGTTTGCATCTCTTCCTTCTGTTCTCAAAGGGTGTTTTTCCCAGCAGTAAGCAATGGCCTCCAAAATCCACATGCCGGCCCCTGTATGCCTGATAGAGAACAAGCAAGGGAAACTTTTCGTCCGTCCAGAGGCCCTTCGTTTGCTTGCTGAAATTAACGAGCCGGTGGTGGTGGTGTCTATTGTCGGGTTGTACCGAACGGGCAAGTCCTACCTGATGAATAAACTGGCAGGCAAAAGCTCAGGTGAGAAAGATGGAATTCCACCGGCATAATGATTCAAACACCGGGGCGGGTAGGTAAAAGAAACCGGAGAGTTTTGATTTATAAAACTCTCCATGGCTGGGGACCAGCTTATCTGACGGAGCGTATCATCCCAAGATCTTCTTTGGCCCGGCTCACTAGATCGTCCCAAGTCCTTATGCTTCCCTCTCCTCCTTTCTCCCAACTAAGGATCGCCAAGCCTTAGAGCCCCAGATTGCTGCGTTCCCCGGGGCAAATGCACTCTTCTGCTCCTCCCTAGTTATGCCAGTGTTGGTAACCTAGGACTTGCTTGACCTCAGTGCACATGAATTAGAACAATCTGATGCTTTACATATTTTTTTAAAGAAATGATTTGGAAAATATTTGAACACCTTGTCTTGAAAAATTTTTATTCACCCTGTTGAAATAAAAACAATCCATAATTATTTTTCCTTTTTCTTTTTTTTCAATTTTTCCAGTGTTTTGGGAAAAAAACCAAAACGGCTTCAGGAAAAAAATGGGGAAACCATTTTTTTTTTGAATTTTCTGTCCCTTCCCACCTCCGGGCCTTCACATCTCTATTTGTCACTGCATTTTTATACTGGAGAAAACACTCTTTTTTGAATATTAACAACAACAATGACAACAACAACAACAACAACAACAACAACAACAACAACAACACAAAACCACTTAGACGGCAACCCTACTCCAGCTCAATCTTAATGGCTTCTGCATCTTCTACTCTGCCCCTTGTGATGTATAGGTTTCGCTCTGGGTGCTACAGTGCAAGCAAATACCAAGGGGATCTGGATGTGGTGTGTTCCCTACCCTGAAAGGCCTGATCAGACCCTTGTTCTTTTGGATACGGAAGGTCTAGGTGATGTGGAAAAGGTAGTTCTTTTTTTGCTATTGTCGTTTTGTACGTTTCAGTCCTTAAAAAGTTCTCCTAGCAGTACGTTCTTGTCCTTTAAAAGTTCTCCCAGCAGTGGGAGGATTTAATTATGTCTCTAAAACTAACAACATGGTACTGCTAAGAATGCCCCATGAATGAACCAGCCTTTCTTTCTTAGAAAGGTCACTGCTCTACGATTGGGTTGCAGCACCTAACTTGTGCGGCATGTTCAGGCAGACTGTATCTCTCACAGCAAGTATTCTGTGTCCCTCTTTTTTTCAGGGAGATGCACAAAACGACACTTGGATCTTTGCGTTGGCTGTGCTTCTTAGCAGCACCCTGGTCTACAACAGCATGGGCACCATTGACCAGAGTGCTATGGATAGGCTCCAGTATCCTTGTGAACGCCTTGGTGGGATGTAGTCTTCATTTTTCACTTATTGGGCATTTTTTTCAGTCTTTTCCTCTAGTGCATACAGAAACTTGAGAACCACAGGGTTACCTAGTTCAGAACTCCCTGTTGTTACATATCTTTGGAGGTTACTTCACGTCCCTCTTTGTTCCATGACTAGTTTTGTACCGTGACAGCGTTGGTCGCAATCATGTGGTTTTGTCCCTGTTTCCGTGTTCCCATGGTCATGATAACTTCTCTCGTGACAAGTGTTACCTCACGGTCTTGTACCGTGACAAACACTGAATTTGTCTAGCTTCCTTTTTCCTTTTTTTTTGGTGGTGGTGGTGGTGGGGCTTAAAAAATTCTTTTTCGATACATCGCTTCTAAAAAGTCAAAATTAAAAAAAAACCCAGACACAGTTTTCTGAGAGAAACGAATGTTTTGTTGTGTGACAGTTGTTAGTACATGGTGTCTTGTCTCGGAACAGAAAGCGGGAAGAAAGAGTGACAAGGGAAAACCCTACCCCAGCATCAGGTACAGGATTGTCGTGCTTAGCACCCGTTCCACGAGCGTGGTCGAGACAAATTTCAGTAGTTTCACGACGGACATGAAGTAACATTTTTTTGTACCGCTCCTAAGCGCAACACTGAGACAAAACGGATGTGAAGTAACCACCTTTAAATCTCAACTGATAGAGTCTCACTCAGCATTCTGGTTGGGGCAAGAGAACATACAATGAGCAGCAACACTAGGAGGGATACTTTGGTCTAAGACTGTAAATAAAGATACTACATATGTGATTGTAGACAATTGGATCAACACAGGTGGTGGAATGAAGTTTGGAATGGCCATTCCACTTCTCAGTGATTTTTCCTCCTCAGAAAATCTTCCACAAACACAAGTATATGGTAGAGAAGGAGATCCCAGGGCACACTTTTTTCCTGCTGTAGGTTTTATTCTTTGCCAGAGGCTGAGTGGTTTGTTTATTCTACTTAGTATCCTGGAGCCTTATTACTCATGCGCTCAGTGGTGGAGTGTCATTGTTCTGTCCCTGCACTCTTCATGTTGAAACCAGGCCTGAGTTGAGCTGTCGAACACTTGAGGGACCCTAAATGAGATGAACGAAGGAAGGCAGTGTCACACTGTTAGAATGTCAATAGGAGTGCCCTGCTTCAGTGTGTGTCAGGAAGACATTAAATTGGAATAAAGTCTGTTGTTCCTCAGGACAGGAACGGTTCCTGCTGCCCTGAGCATTTTACTCAAGATGCTTTAAGCGAAGAGAGTCTCCACTATGTTAATGATCGATGGAATAATGCATGGCAATCTCAAAATCCAGTATGCAGATAGGAAGGAGGCCATTGAAATATTAACTGGGTATCATATTTCTGAGAGTTTATCCCTATTATGGCCCTGCTGGAGGAGAAATCGTTTATTCTCCAATCTGCAGAGTTTCTGAGAGAAGCCTCCGGACTTTTCAACAGCACAGTGCAAGGCTGTGTTTATCCGTTGTGATAATGGGCAAAGAGAGAGAGAGGTGTGCTGTAGCATGTTGTTAAGCAAATGTACACAAATGAAAGGTAACTTGTGTGATTTAAATAGGCTGGTGTTTATAGAAGAGTCAGTCTGGGTGAGTTCCAAGACAATTAGGTGCACTGCTCTGTGCCAAATGGTGTGAACCAGATCTTTAAAAGAGTACAGTACGGGATTCTCATGCTTCCTTCACACCAAAGAAGCCCATTTCTTTGTCTATAGAAGAGAGACAATTTCATTGTCTACACCAGAAAATTTCAAGGCATGCCTTCCAAAAATAAGCTGCTGTTAATCTGTTTATGAGTTTACACACCTTTGCCCTTCATTGCCTGATCTGTTTTTGTGATTATATGGTGTGTATATTTTTGAATGGAAGGCCTCCTCCTAGGGCAGTGGTGCTGAAACTTTGACACACCAGATGTTTTGGACCACAACTCCCATAGTCCTTTGTCACTGGCAATCTAGGCTAGGAATTCTGGGAGTTGTGGTCCAAAACATCTGGAGTGCCAAAGAAAGGTTCACCACCACCGTCCTAGGGGCACCCACAGGGTTTTTGATTCCTAAACCAGGCCGACAGTTATGTGACAGAGCTGACGGAGCACATCAAGGCAAAAGCAACATCTGGGGAAACCGCTGGAGGACTGGAAGACTCGGCCGAGTTTGTTCGCTTCTTCCCGACCTTCATCTGGGCCTTGAGGGATTTCACGCTGCAACTGGAACTGAATGGGCGCCCCATCACTGAGGATGAATATCTGGAAAACGCCTTGAAGCTAAAGAAAGGTACTGGAGACAAAAGCAGAGTCAAGATCACAGTAATCGTCCCTTCCTTCCTATTGTATTCTTATGTAAAAGCTAACTGTACCATGTAAACAGAAGCATTGATTAAAGCTAATAACAAAAGGGCAGGGAGCAGAAATGTATAATTTAAAATAGTTGATAAATCATCAAGTCACTGGTTGCTTAAAAAAACTTGAAAATGAAATAGCCATTCCTGTGGGTTCTCTTCCGAAAGGAATGAAGAACAGGACTAAGAGGTAAAAACAAAAGAGTATTTTATATTCTTGGCAAGCATCATAGCTGACTAGTAATACAGATGTACCTGGGTTGACAAACACCTCCGTTTGCATAATTTTCGGCTCACGAAAGGAAATCCAGAGCTGTAAACAACTCCATTTACGAGTCCCCCTCTGCAATACCGTGCCTCAGTTTACATAAGGCATTGTGAAAAATGTACCCAGGATGCATTGCTCCCTTGTGCATTTCCAGTTTATGAATTTTCTGGAAGATGAAATGTCCCGGGAAACGGATTAACTTTGTCAACCGAGGTAAGCCTGTACATTGAAGATACGTATACCTTCTCTGCTGAATAATGGTTTCCTGGGCTGATACTGTCCATATTCTGTAATGTCCGTCTTTGCCCTTGCAATGCCTTTCCAGATTCTTGTGCAAATGACCCATTTTGCTTCCTCTTTAGGTGATACCAAAGATGTCCACCAGTTCAACCTCCCTCGCAAATGCATCCGTTTTTATTTCCCCACCCGGAAATGCTTTATTTTTGAACGCCCCACCCAGAGAAAGAACATGCATCTGTTAGAAAAGATGAAGGAGAGTGAGCTGGACCCTGACTTTGTAGAACAAGCGGGCCAGTTTCGCCGTTACGTCTACTGGACCTCCAAGGAGAAGACCATCCCAGGCGGGCATGTTGTCACTGGCCGCCGTGAGTTCTTCTAGCTTTCTTGTCTTTTCTCTGAGCAAACTGCTGGGTGTCCCTCTCTCATAATTCTGAGAAAAATCCACTTTTCACTGGAAACAGCAGCGTAAGATTTATTTTTACAACATACTGTATTTGCCATTATCTGATTAGGTGATTAAAATATTTCCCGTATCTCTTTTTTCCAATTCCTTCTTCCCTCTGATTTTTCCCCTTCCCTCTCTTTCTCCAGTTATGACATGATTCTTCTCCATTGCCACAGGCACAATGAGTGGTCATTGGAGAAGAATCTTCTATGTGGAATTGGAGATGACTCTTCCTTTTGATATCTTGTCGGTTTCTTGCTAACACCTGTTAATTGAAGAACCCGGTGGTGATTTTCTATAGGAGCTGTGAATCCAAAAGTTAAACACAGAGCAAAGTGTTCTGCTTATATACTGCCCTATACCACTTCAAGTAGTCTCTGGGCAGTTTAGAGTTTAATTACAGTATGCAGGCTACACATTGCCTCCCCCCCCCCCGGGTACTCATCTTACTGACCTCAGAAGGATGTAAGGCTGAGTGAACCTTGAGCCTGCTACCTGAGATTGAACCCCAGGTCGTGAGCACAGTTTTAGCTGCAGTACAGGCATTTAACCACTGCGCCACAAGGACAATCGGAGCTTAGAATAGGCACCAGCTATATTGGTTCAAGAACCCACTACCACTGACATTTCCTTTCCTTCCAAACGCCTAGATTCTTGATTTTTCAGTCCCTTCATGCCAACCTGTCTGATTATAAGCGTTCACACATTCTTTTGTATCGCTCTTCTTCTTCCAGTGCTGGCTAAGCTGGTGGAGAACTACGTGGACAGCATCCGCAGTGGGAAAGTGCCATGCATGGAGAACGCGGTCCTTGCCTTGGCCAAGTTGGAGAATTCAGCGGCTCTGAGTCAAGCCTCTGCCCGCTACGTGGAGCTGATGGAGAAAAAGCTGGCGCTGCCCACCCAGACCATCCAGCAGCTGCTGGAGATACATGCCGAGTGTGAGAAAGAAGCCGTCAAAGTGTTCATGGGTCGTGCCTTCAAGGATGTTGAACGACTCTTCCAGGCTAAGCTCATGGTAGGTTTCATCTTCATAGTTCATGGTTTTGGGCCATTTCACAAAGGTGGCAGCGCCGGTGATGCTGCTGCTCCCATTCCCTGTGTCCTCAGCAGGTGAGCCACTCACCTGGCTGAATGTGCTTCCTTCCTCCACCTCTTTGGTTGATCTCCCAGTGGTGGGCAAGAGCACAGACTTCTTTGCCCTGCCCTTTTTTTCTGAGTGGGAGATCAGCCAAGAGGGAGGAGCAGAAAACCCTAGTCTGTTTCCAGGGCTAGACTGTCAGCCAAAGAAGTGGAGGAAGCAAGCAGGCTGGGCCTGGTGAGTGGCTGATTGAGCCAGAGGAGGAGTGGGAGGGGAGCAGCAGCACCTGTGCTGCCCCCTTGACAAACCTCCGGACTGAGGTTCATGCCCATCTCTGGTCCATTTTAACAGGCCCCGCAAAATATGCTGCCTGAAGTAGCTAGCTGCTTCTCTTTGCCTACTGTTAAGGCTGGCTCTGAATGCTGGATGTATAGGTGATGGGAGAGCTTGAAGTCTTGTAAGAGGTAGACAATCTCAAAGCATACAAAGTTTTCTCCTCCCTGCCTAGATATCAGTTTGTTTGTGTTCTTTGCATGCCAGAATACTATAAACGAGAAGAAGGAAGACTACTGTCGTAAGAATGAACTAGAGTCCAGAAAAGTCTGTGAGGCTACCTTGACATCCCTATCTCAAGAGTTGGAAGACAAAATCCAGGAGGGAATTTATTCCTGTCCTGATGGCTACAAGCATTTTGTGGCTGACCTGAAGAAAGTGGAAGAGAAATACCACCAAGAACCTAACAAAGGAATCATGGTAAGGATTGGGGCTATGGAATTAAGGTCTTAAAATGCTTTTCTCTATAATGATAGCACCTTGAGTGCTTTTTTTTTTAAAGCAGCAAGGTTATACAGGGAAAATGAAGAAAATGAAATAAATAAATAAATAAATAATCTATTTTCGGTTTTTGGTTTTTGCTTTGCTCTTCTCTATAATGACAGCACCTTGAGTGCAATTTTTTTAAAGCAGCAAGATTATAACATACAGTAAATAAATGAAGAAAATGAAATAAACAAATAACCAGTCCTTTTATAGAAACTGTGCTGACTGGGGGTATGTCTTTATTCAGGCAGACACAGTCCTGCAGGAGTTCCTGAAGAAAAAAGAGGATGTTGGCAGAACCATACTCCAGAGTGATAAAACCCTCACAGAGAAAGAAAAGGAAATGGCAGGTGAGGGCCTGGTAAAATCATGGTGACTGGTGTGGTTTTTCGAGGACTAGGCAACTTCCAGGTGAATTTTCAAGGTGACATTCAGTTGGGCCACTTTATGGTGGCCCAGAGTGAGGAACCAAGAGTATCCCCTCTGACAGATATTCTCCAAAACTGAGGAGTTCACCTCTGTTTTCTTGTCACTAAAAGTTGCTTGATCAAAATTTCTCTCGGGGAACAGCAGAAGAAGATGAGGTCTGGTCTCTGCGTGGCTACGCATGACTCTGAAGCCTCTCCCACTGTTTGAAGCTGCCATGTTGGATTGGCTCTAGAGAGGACATCTCAGATCCCAGGACCTGAAAGGCCTTTTTAAATTTTCCTTTTGCTTGGCTGCTTAACATCGACCCTTTCCAGTGAAGCTTTTCTGCTGCAGAAGAGCAGTACTAGGCCTCCACCACGCTTTTGAAAAGAAATGTGGGAAACGATCTTGAGTTTCTACTTGATGGCAGTTACATTTCCCATGTTTTCAAATTATTTTCGAGGCAGAGGCCTGCGTTTGGCATAAAGGGGCAAATATTTCATGAGGCGGTTGGGGTTCCCCTCATGTTGCCCTGGTCCTCTTTTTTATTCCTCACACTGTCCTTGCACTGACCTTGAATTATCTCCCCTATACATGTCTCTCTCTTCTGCACAGAAAGCACGAGAGTTTATTTTCTTCTTCTGGTTGTCTCCCTTCATTCCTCGCGAAGCATGGAATCAGGGGTGCAATTGTGTTTAAAAGGCATTTCTCGGCTGCCTCAAAGACATCCTTTTTGAATGGGTCCAGTTGTGAAAGAGTTGTGGGTGGAAGGGCAGTATTTATTGAACAAATAGTTACTGGATGGCTTGTTTTGTCAAGAGATGTATAATGTTTTTTTTTTTTTTTTTGCCAAAGAAAGACTGGAAATAGGTGGCAAGAAAGCTGATTTTTTTTTTTGCCCCAAAGGGCAAAAAACAACCCTATAGGAGCCTCGTGGTGCAGTGGTAAAATGCCTGTCCTGCAGGTAAAACTGTGCTCACAACTTGGGGTTCCATCCCAGGTAGCAGTCTCATGGTTGACTCAGCCTTCTATCCTTCTGAGGTCGGTAAAATGAGTACCCAGCTTGCTGGGGGGTGCAATGTGTAGCCTTCATAATTGTACACCACCCAGAGAGTGCTTGAAGTGGTATGGGGCGGTATAAAAGCAGAACACTTTGCTTTTTTGCTTTTTTGTGTGGGATGTTATGCCGATGAGCAGCTCCAGCCCCATAACATTAAGCAACTTTGAAGCAGTCATGCCGACCCTTTATGGTCCTAGACTTCTTCAGATCTAGAAATAGTTTTCCAACAGCATTTTTTTTTTGCATTTCTGTACAACATCTGCTGAGATTCTTCCCTCTTTTTTTGGGTGGGATGGGGACAGAGGCGAAGGCGAAGGCTGAGGCAGCCGAGCGTGACCGGGAGCTCCAGAAGCAGCAGCTGGCTGAGCAGGAACAGAAGATGGAGCACCTGAAACAGAGTTACGAGACACACCGTCAACAGCTGGAGGAAAAGATGAAGAGAGAACGGGAGATGCTTCTGGAGGAGCACAAGATGATGATAGAAAGCAAACTTGCAGTAAATATCATAGGCCGGATTAGCAATTGGGGCCGAACCACCTTCTCCCCACCCCATATATTGAGCTTCTTGGCTTAATTAATTGTCACTAGAGATGGGCACGACTTAGCGGTATTTTCGTTTTCGTTTTCGTTTTCGTTTTTCGTTTTCGTTACGGAAACGAAACGAAAACGAAAATCGGCACCAACCTGGACCGAAAACGGAAACGAAACGACTAATTTCGAGCCAATTTTCGTTTTTCGTTACTGGAAAAGCACTCAATTGAGCTAAATGGGGAGAAACGAAAAAATTTTCGTTTTCGTTTTCGTTTTTTCGTTTTCGTTACGTAACGAAACGAAAACGAAAAATTTTGAAATTAGCCCACGAAAACGGAAACGAAACGACTCAGACCCTAGCCGAAAACGAAAACGAAAACGAAACTTTTTTTCTGAGTCGTGCCCATCTCTAATTGTCACCGTTTTTGTTTCTGTAAAATGAGTGCCAAAGCGGACAAGCGGCAGTTCAAAAGAGGGCTTCTGGGCTTGGGTGCCTCTGCCTCTGCCTCTAGCTTAGGCTTCTGAGCAGGCTGTGTTTCATATAGCTGCCAAAAACTCTATAGCAGGGGTGTCCAACTTTTGGCCCTCCAGATGTTTTGAACCACAACTCCCAGAATTCCAAGTCTGTATTGCCAGTGGCAAAGGACTGTGGGAGTTGTGGTCCAAAACATCTGGAGGGCCAAAGTTTGGACGCCACTGCTCTACAGTATTCTCATTCCGGGAATGGGTGTTGTCTTTTTAACGGGCCTACCCCTTGTAATAGCAAATAGGCCGGGCATTTTCTGGGGCTGATCACTCCAGTTGTCCCTTGAGCCCAAAAGGGATTGGAGGAAACCCTTGCTGTTGAGGGAGTGTAATGAAGGAGAGCTTCCTTGGTCCTGGGGGTGGGGTGGGCATAGTACCAAAAGCATCTCATAGGGTAAAGACTTCTGTTTCCATAAGGAGTGGCCTAGTATGTATTCCTTTCTTGTAACAACTCACACATGGTCAGAATTGTGTGAGGAGACAACCTGGATGTTGCGTTGAGCCCTTCTACTCTTCCAGACACTGGGCTCCATCACCTTCCGCTCCCTGGATCGGGACGTTCTACAGCAGGCAGCTTGCCCCTTCCCTTTTAAAACTATAAATTACGTGAAAGATCTGCTGAGGTTGGGCAGTGGCTCTGATGCAGAAGGCGTCCCTCGAAAGCCCAAAGGGCAAAAGACAACCCTGAGGAAGAGGATGGAGGAGGAAGGGCCAGAGATGGGAGCCCCCACCTTCCCTGCCCTGCGACTCTACTTTTGTGCAGAGGCAGGGAAAGACTGATTAGATGCCCTAAGCACATCCAATCTCGCCTGATTTTGGAACCTAAGCAGGGTCAGCCCTGGTTAATACTTGGATGGGAGACCACCAGGGAATACCAGATCCTGTAGGCACCTGGAGTAGAAACTGGCAAACCACTCCAGTATTCCTGCCAAGAAAACTCCATGGACATGGAGTCACGAAGAGTTGGTCATGACTGTAACGACACAACACACACACAAACACACACACAGAGAGGGAAGGGGAATGTTTTCACTTGACTTGGGTCTCCTCCCAAGAGGGGAGATGTTCTCCAGAAGAGAGGTGTCTATATTTAAGAGAGATTCTTAAGCCAGACATGGACGAGAGAGTTAATTTTTGATCTCACCATTCTCCTGCCATCTTTGTTTCAGGAGCAAGAGGCTATGCTGAGAGGAGGATTCGAGAAGGAAACCAGGCAACTGAAGGAGGAGATTGAACATCTAAGAAATGAGAGTGAGAAAATCAAGAAGCCATCATGGTGGCAGACTGCCTTGGGCGTGTTAGGTGCTGCCTCATTATTTATACCTCAGTTTAGAGCCCTTAGGCTGTTCTTGTAGGAATAGCCCTCCCCCCTATCCTGCCTGTATCCACAGTGTATGCCTGTTGTGTTCAGACCAAAAAATGTTAAGAAGTTTCAGGGAAAGACAGGAGTCCTGCCGATTGGATGTTTGTCTGGATTAGAGAGCAACATTGTGTTTTCCACATTTGTTGTTTTAATTCACAGTAATTCCAGCAGATCTTGGAGTCTTTAAAACAATTTAAACTGACGCCACACTCGGCTCCGAGTGGCGGGCCAGTGGCAGGCCCAGAGGAGTGTCTCTGTGTGAAACAAGTGTTATCCCAAGTTTTGTGCTCATCTAACCATCCAGGTGTGTAAAATTGGCCTTAAGTGCCAGCCCACTAGAATGATTAATCACCAAAAGCTTTACGTAGAGACAAAAGAACTTAAAGATGAAATCGGAATGAATGAAAGGAGAAGTCAGAATGAAGAACAGCAAAATACCCATTTTCACTTGCTTCCAGCTTTTCCAAGTCCTGTTATAGATATTAAGAATGATTATAACCCCTGTTGTTATTGGACTGCAACGCCAACTCTCCCGGGCTAGCTATGCCAATGTTTGGGGGTGATGGGAGTTGTAGTTCAACAGTACGGGAAGATTGTGCCAAATAGCTCTCCAGCTAAGACAGAGATTGCTCCAGACATTTCAGAGATCTGTTAGCACACTGTAGCAGGTGGGATGGTCCACATGGCTGATGTGTGTGCCCAAGGTCTAGAGAACTTTGACAAGCTGGGCACACATTTTTTTTCCTTTTTGTGTGCTCTTTGTAGCTTTAATGTTACATTTTCATGGTGAACCAGATGCCTCTCCTAATTCCCTGTTCTTAATTTGAATGTCTAAATATTCTGGGCTCTACATTGTCCCTCATTATTGTAAGACACCTTGGGTCCTTTTCCAAGGAGAAAGGAGTGGTAAAAATATTCAAATTAAATAAATAATAAATAAATAAATAAATAATTGGTTTAGGTTGTTTTACGTTTCTGTGGTTTTTTTTTTTTAAAAAAACCTCCCTGAATGGATGCTGTTCTAGCACGGCGTTGTATTGCATGCAAATTCGACAAGTGGTTTCTCTAAGATGGCATTATTTTTGCAGAGCCAGCCCTATCATTAGGCAGACATAGGCTGTGGCCTCATGAAGTGGACCCAGAGATAAACGGCCGCACCTTCTAAATCCCCAGACCAGTTTTCTCTCTTCCATGTGCCGTGTGGCCTGCCCTTTGCTCCCTGACGTCATTCTAATGCTCAAGTGGGAGGCCATTATCTTATCTTTCACCTTGGAGAAGGCCAGGGTGCGAAAGTCATCTTGGTTCCAACAGCAATTTCTGCGCAATGATTTCCCAGCAGTGGTGATTTTTCCTCCCTTTTGGAAAGGCAGTCTTGGGAGTTTCACTTTCAATCTCTTTCAGTCTGGCTGCCCACCAAAACAATAGGCTGGGCTGATGAATTTCCCCTCCTTGTCTCTGTATGAAGAAAAACGTGTAGCTTTAAGATTTTTCTTTTTTTCTGCCTCTCTCCCAACAAAATACCGAAGAGGTGGCCCAGAATGATAACGGAAAACCCAGTTTGTGCGGGCGGACGGCGACGGGTGGCTGGCGGGCAGTGGGGGGATGGCCGGCGGTGGCCGGCGGTGGGGGGGGTGCAGCAGGCTAGCTAGCGCCCTCTCTCCATTTTGGCGACCTAGGCAACTGTCTAGTTCGCCTTAATGGAAGCGCCAGCCCTGTGTGTGTTGGGTGTGTGTGTGTGTTAAGAAATACCCGTTCTGATCCTGCTTCCCAGAAGTCTTGAAATGTGTTAACAATTTGAAGTAAACTTAGAGATCTTTAGTGATGAATGATAGAAAATTAATTTTCAATACGTCAAGCTTACACCACCAATAGGCAGCTTCAGAGAGACCTTGCCTGTGGCTCACACGCCAGAAGGCAAGCGGATGGTGTTAATGTTGACACTGTTGCAGTGTCATTGCTGCCCCCTGTTTACTTATGGGGAAGGTTTCCTGTAAACGAACAGAATCCAGAATCAATGGAGAGAGGAAATGTTCCCTTCTGGTGCCATGTTCTCATAAAACATTGGTGATCAATCTTTTTTTTTAATCTAAAGCTATTCTAAAGAGAGAACCTGGGCTCACTGCAAACCATTGGCTTAAATTCTTAAGCCAGAATGTTCTTCTCCACCCCGGGTCACACTTCATTTGCCTTGAAGGATAACTTGCACCAGATGGTATTTGTTATTATGCATTATGTGGCCAAAACATTGCAATTTTTCTTCTCTTTACAGTATTGCGAATTTTTCGCTTTTTGAATTTCATACACTGTAATACAGCCGCAGTCTCGTTTCTCCTTCCTTGTTTTTATCTTATGTGACAAAAGCTCTGGGGTGGGGAGGGCAATCTTTAAAACAGGGCAGTTGGTGGGGTCTTCTGGCTGCCTACTCCAATTCCCATTTGCCCCAGCCAATCTGAGTGGTGTAAGGGGTTGGCCTATCCAGAGACAGGATGATGGGTATATTAGGAGGAAAAGAGGAATCACACCATTTAGGCTGCTTGGTGGTGCAGTGATTAAATGCCTGTATTGCAAGTCAAACAGTGCCCACAACCTGGGGTTCAATAGCTCAAGGTTCAGTCATGTGATCATGTATGGTAGACTCATATAAAAGACACATCGTAGGTAGTCCATTATTCAGGGAAAGCTTGCCTGAAGAGAAAGGTCTTTGCCTGTTTTGGAAAGATATCAGAGATGGGGCAGTCCTGGCCTCTAGTGGGAGGGAGTTCCAGAGTCTGGGCACAGCAGCTGACTACTTGGATGTGTAATGAACCATTCCACAAGAAAAGAAGTCCAGTTGCCATGACTCCACATCCAGCTTGCTGGCTTATGACCAATACTTTCAGCTGCGCCTGGAAACTGATAAGCAGGAAGTGGAGCTGCTGGAATTAGGGTGCTATGTGATCCCTGTAACCAGCTTCAGCCAGCAATGGGGCTGGTGGGTTTTGCTCCTAAAGTCTCCTGAGACTTTCCATTGGTAGCCCCACATGGAACGTTTTAGGGTAGTCCAGCTGGCACATCGCACTAGGGCATGGGTCTCAGATGCCGGATCAGATCTCTCCAGAAACGAACATAACTGGCACACTAGTTTTAATTGTGCAAATGCACTCCTGGCCAAGAGAGGCACCTCTTTTTTCATGGGGAGAGAAATCCCATCCAATAAATCCTGCATCCCTGTTCCTTGGTCTCCCTTTCCACACTGACCAGAAGCACCTTGTTTGGATTGAAGGCCAAAATCAAGTTTCAGATCCTCATCCCTCATCGAGTCCATTCCTCATGCTAAACACTTTTCTAAAACCGGGCTTGGATTCGTGTTTGCGAAAAGGGATGCATAAAAGATGCCCTTTGCGAGTCTTTTGCCCTTTGCGGCTTTCTTTAGCAAATATTTCTTAGCTGCTGAGCTTGCAGCGAAGCTTTGGAGGTTCGGTTCCGTCAGAGTGTCTGTGAACATTCTCAGTCATCCTGGTGAGTTGACCTGGAAGTTCAGTCATGGTAACCTGAGAGTTTTGAAACGTTTCGCTGCGCATCCAAACAGGCTGACGACGAAGCTGTTTGGATGAGCAGAGAAACGTTTCAATCTCTCAAGAGAAAGAAGTCCAGTTCCTATGACCCTCTACTTCCAGATCCCTGGAAAAAAACCTTAATCTCGCTCGCTCCTAATTTGGGCTTCAGCAGCGAAGCCTTTTCAGAGGAGATGTGATTTCCCGGCAGTGGGGTGCTGTTTGTTTTTTCCTTCAGTCCTCGCAGTTTCACTTTCGATCTCCGCCTATTTAGCCCGTCTCCAGATCTAGAGGCGAGGCATTTCCTCTCGGTTTGATCTCCGTTTGCACGGAAAGAAGTAGCCCCGGGCGCTCGCTTTCTAGCTCAAACGGGCGAAGCGTAGTCCAGTGTGCAGAACGTCGGCCACACGATCGGCACACACACGCACCCCTCTATCAAGGTAAGCCGCTGGTGCCTTTAACGTTGGTCCGTTGCAACTTGATTGTTATTCCTCTTGTACTTACCGGACTGGAACCTTCCGGAGGTGAAACTGCAGCGGATGGATCAGTCATCTGGCGGACGAAGCGTCAAATCATCAACAACAACAACAACAACAACAACTTTTTTTATGCCGCCTTTCTCCCCAAAGGGGCCCCAGGCGGCTTAATTAAATCTTCCCGCCCTTCTTGCCTTTGGTTTCCCTGACAGCAGAGAACTGGGTTGAAAACGGGAGTCGGTAACTGGTGGGTAGTCAGGCGTGCTACTCCAGGACCCATCAGCCCCAGCCAGGATGTTGGAAGTATTTGTAGCCAGTCCGGAGCTGGTGGGAAAACAATTTTAAGCTCTGCATCTGGGAGCCCTTTGCCTCGGATTTTAGGGGTCGTGTAAAGGCGCCCTAACACCCTCCTTTTAGCTGCCTGGCTCTTTGCAATGGAATGTGAAAAGGGCTAGAGACTTTGGGCCTTTTCACACACCCCCTAAGATCCGCTGGCCCCTTAAATTTGGACCAGAGATCTTGGGGGTTCGTTGCTGTCCCCACCCCTCCACACTTCCTTGCTCCTGTCTGGAGGGAGGGAGGAAAAAAGGGACAAAAGAATAAAGGCTTACCTCCTAGTGCTGGTGGAAACTGCCCTGAGGCGCCCCCCCCCCGTCACTTCCTGATTCCTTCTCTTAAAGGGGCGGGAGGCAAAAAAAAACAAAACAAAAAGAAGCAAGGAGAGCCCAGCACATCCGCATTAAGGAATTTTCACCTCCCAAGAGCAGGTACCTGAAAAGTGCGCTGGGTCGCGCTTAGGTGGGCGGGGTGGCACTTAATTTCCTGTAAACTCCGGAGCTGGTGGGGAAACATTTTAAAGCTCTGGAACAGAGTTTAGGGGTCATGTATAAATGCCCTTTGGAAGAACGGAAGGCTGAGTCACCCTTGAGTTGGCTACTTGAATCCACTAGGATCAAACTCAGGTGTTGAGCAGAATCTTGGCTGCATTACTGCAGTGTAACCACTGTGTCATGAGGCACACACACACACACTTGCCCATCTACCATATGTTTCTCTTCACTTAACTGTCATCCAAGACTTTGTGATGAGCTTGGCTATTTTAATTCCACAGCTCCATCCGTCCTTGACACCATGACATCTAGAGGTCTCCCCATGGCAGCACCTGTCTGCCTCATTGAGAACCAACCAGATGGGAAGCTTGTGGTTCGTGAAGAGGCTGCAGAGCTCCTTGCCCAGATCCGCCGGCCGGTGGTGGTGGTGGCCATTGTGGGCCTGTACCGCACGGGCAAGTCCTACCTCATGAACCGGCTTGCTGGGAAGAGAAAAGGTGGGGGAGCCGATTTCTCAAAGGCTACTGGGGGCTTCTTTCCTAAGATCTCAGCCTTGGCCTTTTCTCATGATCGATGTGCGTTCCTCCTGCAGGTTTCTCTTTGGGTGCGACGGTGCAAGCGATGACCAAAGGCATCTGGATGTGGTGCCTCCCTCATCCTTATAAGCAGGACTACACACTGGTGCTGCTGGACACAGAGGGACTGGGTGATGTAGGGAAGGTGAGTTGGGCAAGGTGGTGGTCATCCATATGGAGTGGTGTTTGGGCCAAGAACCCCCAAACAGAACATTGTGACCAGATATCATCATCTGGTGTCACTGGTAGTGGCTGATTATGCATCCCTCGGTAGACCTGTGGGGAGGGTTGGTTGGTTGGATGGCTGATTGGTGACCATCCCTGATTGTAGTTCCCTGATTGTAGTTCCCTATCTGTCTCCTGGTACCACTCCTCTGTATCTGGCTCTTGAAGTCCCCTGGTTTTAAGCCTGGAGATGACACATCTCCATCATGGTTTGTAACCTGGGATGGACTTTTCCTCCAGGAATCTGTCCAATCCCCTTTTGAAGGCATCCAGGCCAGATGCCATCACCACATCTTGTGGCAGGGAGTTCCAGAGACTAACAACACGCTGGGTAAAAAATAGTATTTTCTTTTGCCTGTTCTCACTCTCCCAACCCTCCATTTGAGTGGATGTCCCCTAGTTCTGCTATTTTATGAGAGGGGGAAGAGCGTCCTTCTATCCACTTGACTCATGCCCTGCATTGCATTTGAAATGCTGTGGTTTCATAGTTCCCCTTCCACTAGGAACTGCTTCACGAGACCTTTTCCAAGAGGCTGACATGGTGTCAAGGTGCCAGAATGAAAGAGGGGAAGCCCCAGCTCTGTCTTTGTCCACAGCAAAGCCAAACACCACTTCTCCAGTTTCAATTACAGCAGGATGCGATGGTGTGGGAGTGGGAAAGTTCAAGGGTGGGAAGAGACGTCAGGAGAATCTGCATTGGTGGAGCTTTCTAATGCAAGAGCTTAAAGATGACTGGTTCTCTTTCAGGCCAACACCCAGAATGATTCCTGGATCTTTGCACTCGCCGTTCTGCTGAGCAGCACCTTTGTATATAATAGCATGGGGACCATTGATGAAAATGCTTTGGAGAAGCTGCAGTATCCTTCCTGGGCAATGGAACTGACAACTGGGCCAGCATGGGTAGATTGGTGTAATGAATAGCAGGGATGTAGGTGGCTGTTTTTAGAGGCACTTCAAGAGAGACAAAACCTTAAATGTAAGAGTAAGCAGTAGACATGGTCGTTTCATTTCGGAAGGGGTCCGGTTCCAAAATGAAACACGCGTTCGGTACCGGACCCCACATTCCAGAGCGAAATCAACCAGTCTCTTACCTTGGTTTGGGTTGCGCGGGGCTAAACTCCAAAGAGGAAGCAGCCTCTGACACATCATCTTTTACTCTCCCTGGTGCTGGCCAATCAGGAGCTGTGCAGGGACATGCATCCTCCTGCCTCCCTGTCTGATTGGCCAGTGGCAGAGTGAAAGATGATGCATCCGAGGCTGCTCTTTGTTGGAGTTTAGCCCCATAGTACCCAAAACAAGGTAAGAGACTGGTTGGTTTCATTCTGGAAGGTGGGACCCAGTACCAAACGGCAGCTATGCTGCCGTGTTTCATTTCAGAACCAGACTCCTTCTGAAACGAAAGATACGTCTCTAGTAAGCAGTGAATCAGACAAGCATGGAGCTCACTCATTGGTTCATTTCTGGTGTGGTTTGGTTCACACAATCTGTCTTCCATTTATCATGCTGCCCTTCTATGAGTCCCCAGACAAATCAGAAGCACTTCACACCTCCACCAGGAAGGCCGCTGCCTAACAAACCATATCTGGAAGTTAAGTCACAGCAACTGGACTTTTTCTTGTAAGATCAAAATGTTTCGGTGCTCATCCAAGCAGCTTCCTCAGTCTGAGGAAAGTTAGTGGTGAGGCCTCCAATTGATAGTTCACCTTGATTGCACACCACCCTGGTCTGAGTAGCCTCATTAGGTGGACAGTGGCCTGAAAAGGCTTATCAGAGGAGTTTGTTTCTAAAGTCAGGGAACTGAAACTGGATACAGAGGGACTCCAATGGTATCGGCAACAGGAAAGTTTTATAAGTGTGTGTAGACAGAGACGAGACCTCAATCAACATTCTGAAATGGGATCTTTTCCCTTAACCCTGCTCTAGCTATGTTACTGAGCTGACCCGAAAAATCAGAATGAAATCTTCCACGGAATTGAGTCACGAGGAAGAGGATTCTGCTGACTTTATCCGTTTCTTCCCAGCCTTCATCTGGTGCGTGCGAGATTTTACGTTGGCACTGGAGATAGATGGACGCCTTGTCAGCGATGATGGGTACCTGGAGAATTCCTTGAAACTGCAGAAAGGTGACTGGAAAAGGAAAAAAATACCAGACACATAATTAGAAAGAGAATCACCTCAACTGTCTTACACCAGAACCGATCCTTCTGTGTTGTTGTCTTGCCTTTAACCTTAGCTCCAACGCCCCCTTATTGACTCGGTAGAAAACCAACCCAAGTTGCTTGCTTAGCAAGAGTCGATTTTAGGGATGGGCATTTCGTTTTGGAACCAGTAGGTTACGAAACGAACCACGCAAGCCCAGGTGGTCATTGGAGCCGGCTGATACACGCAGATCCAATTGCTTTACCTTTCGCTGTCTCGCGCAGGGTTAAAATCCAACGAGGACGCACACTGTGATGTCATCTTTCCTGCTGCATGCTGCTGGCCAATCAGAGAGGGAGGCGGGATGATGCCTGTCCCTGCACAGCTCCTGATTGGCCAGCATCACAGATCTAGCACATACGACGTCGCAGCATGCTTCCTCGTTGGATTTTAACCCTGCTTTCAAGTATTTGAACAGTGTTATCCTGTCTCCTCTTGGTCTTCTTTTCTCAAGACTAAACCTGGGCAATTATTTCAGTCTTTCTTATAAGGATATGGTTTCCAGTCCCCTGATCATCCTTGTTGCCCTTTTCTTCAGCTGTCCCAGTTGTCTGCATCCTTCTCAAAATGGACGGGTTGTTCTTGGGTATATTCAGCTAGCCTGGTTGAAGTGAAACAAGCCAGGATTCATTGTCACTGATAAGCCAGGATTCTGCCTGGAATTTGTCAC
>JAHTLZ010000008.1:5161722-5198801 GCA_023846285.1 Phrynocephalus versicolor
TGGATTCATTGTCACTGATAAGCCAGGATTCTGCCTGGAATTTGTCAGTAGAGCAGAACTAGCAAACTGTTGTCTTTCCCTACCCCATCTTCTTCCTCAGGGGACTCAGAACAAACCAAGAAGAGCAACATGCCCCGTGAATGTATCCGCCGTTTCTTTCCTAGCCGGAAATGTTTCACTTTTGACCGTCCAACAAACAGGAGGAATTTGCCTCGGTTGGAGGAAATGGAAGAAGATGAGTTGGAGAGGGATTTCGTGGAACCCATGGAGCTTTTCTGCCAACATGTCTGGGAGTCCTCCCGACCGAAGATGGTCCCAGGGGGACGCATTTTGACTGGAACAAGTAAGAAAACCTCCTGAAATGCTGAACGCTTGGAATAGAGTCCAAGATAACTTTGGCCAAGTGAAGTAATAATGGGATTTCAGCAAGAAGATCTTAGGCCGAATGCACTTTTGTCTGCTTTCTTATAAAAGTAAATTAAGAAAAAATGACTCTAAACAGATTCTTTGTTCCTCTGGCAGCAGAGCGAGCTCCCGCTGATAACCCCAGCTCCTGCCAACCTAGCAGTTCGAAAGCATGTAAATGCAAGTAAAAAGCGGGAAGGTAAAACAGTGTTTCCTTGCAGCCATGCTGGCCACATGGCCATGGACTTGCACTGGCTGTTCAGCTTGAATACTGAGATGAGCACCACCCCTAGAGTTGGACACGACTAGCACACATGTGTGGGGGGAACCTTTACCTTTATCTTAGTTGCTGTGTCAAGAAAAGACAGCTCTTGCTATTTAGAATATATATGTGTGCACGAGTGTGAGTGTATATGGATATGTAAGAAAGAATGATAAAGATTGTTATCTCAGTCTTATGAGGAGTATTACTGTATGTTGTGCTCATTTGGGGCCCATTCATTTATCTTGCTCAGTGGGGGGAAAAAAAACTTCAGATATTCAGAATGCATGCCCCTAGCTATCTTGCTGATATGGGCAAACATGCAGAGGATATTTGGAGAAGAAAAGGTATTTTCTCAGTGGGAAAATCAAGGTGTGCCTTCCCGTTCTACCATCTGTCATCGTATTAACTTCACCATTCCTTCCCTTTTCAGTGCTTACGAACCTGATGAAGACCTACGTGGACGCCATCAACGAAGGGCAGGTGCCCTGCCTGGAGAACGCGGTGGTGGCCCTATCTAAAATTGAGAATTCAGCTGCCTTGCACGAGGCCGTCTCCTATTATGAAGAGGAGATGCAGAAGCGGTTGGATTTGCCCACCAACTCGGTCGAAGAACTACTGGAGGTGCACGCCAAGTGCGAGAGGGAGGCTGCCGGTAAATTCATGTCTCGGGCCTTTCCAGAGAGTCTTAAAACATTTCAAGAGGAACTTGAGGTATTTCTTTTTTTGGTGTCTTGTTAACTGAAGGGGGAGGGGCGAACGTGGGCAAGCCAAAGAATTGTACGGACCCTTGTCACAGGAGAAAAAAAATGTTGATCAATGGGAACGGAGGGATCGCACAAATGAGGGAGAAAATAGATTGCATTACAGATGGGAAGCAAAAATCAGTCTGCTCCAGCTTCCCCTGTCTGGATGCTCCCACAGTTTCAAATTTATTCTTTGGAATTGGATAAAGCTACTCTGAATCTTGCCCTTCTTTTAAAATGCCATTTAAGGCAATGTTCCAAACTTCATTAGACCATTTGTTCATACATAATTCATAATTTCCTTTCCAGTTCCGAATCTTGCCATTCTTGACACAAAACAAAGGGGAAGGGGAAAATGTACAGCACACCTTGCGTTTCTGATGCCTTGATTTGTTGTTTCCTGGTAGGAAAACCTGAAACAGAAGTTGGAAGAGTTTTGCAAAAAGAACGAGGCCATTTCCTTAGATCGGTGCCGTGCCATGCTTATGGATCTTTCTCAAGACCTGGAAGTAGGGATACGCATGGGAATATATTCCGTGCCTGGTGGCTACAAGGCGTTTTTGGAGAAACGACATGAAATAGAAGAGAAATATAATTTGTTACCAGGCAAAGGGATTCAGGTAGGGGCAGTCTGAATAGTTCTTAAGCTTGGAGTGAAATACCTTTAACCGAACTGAATTGCGTTCAGCGTTGCAAACAAATGGAGCTAGGTTCGGTTTTTTATTGTTCTCAGTCACCAGCTGAAAGCTTGTTATGCCAGCTCCCCCATAAGTTTCATTGATGATCTATAGGACTACATTCGTCCCTTGCTATTCTGCTGTTCATATACTGCGGTCCCGGTATATTGTGGGACCGCAGTATATGAAGGTAAGGGCCCCTGGGACAAGCTGTGTGAGCCTGTTTGAAGCCTCCTGCATCTACCCCAGGCCTGGCGCTGCCAGGAGCAGTCCTCCAACGAGCTTCCCGGGTCTGTTGGAGGCCCCAGAAGTGGTTTCTGGTGAACTAGAAGTGGCTTCTGAAAAACCGGAAGTGCCTTCCAGATTGTCCAGAACTACTACTTCTGGAACCTCCAATGTGCTCAGGAAGCCCATCAGACACATGTTTGGGGAAGTGTAAGGCCCCAGAGAGACCCCCCCCAGTCCCGACCCGACTCAGCATCCGCATATCATGGATTTTCCTTTATCGTGGGTCAGTTCAGGTCCCTAACCCCTGCAATAAATGGGGGACTACTGTATTCAAGCTAGACTACTAAAGACTACTACTGGATTGTAGTCTTTAGGGTGCCATGCAAAGTTGCAGAGGTGGTGGGGGATCTTAGGTCAGGGCAGAAGTGCTGTTCACAAAACCCTTCTACATGCAAAGTGACCTGCAATGGGGAGCAGCGGGCCCCTGCTGGTTGTTCACACACGACAACAGGGAGAACACAAACGGTAAGGATGTGAGAGACAAAGGAAGAACTTTCGGGGAATCTTCCCTTGAAGCTAAATCTTGCCTTTTGAATGGCCTTATATTATGTTCTTTTTGATATGTGTTGTATATTTGTAGCTCAGTAACAACAAGAAGGCCGAGGTTAGGAAAGTAAGGAATGAAAGAACTAGATAAGATAATCAAGTGTAAGGATGTGCCATTTGTATGGGCCTTTCAGACCACTGTGTGTGAGTGTGAAGGCTGAACACTCAAGAAAATTTACAGGGGGGAAAATGATTTGTTTGAAATCTGGTACTAGAGGAGAGCTTTGTGGGTAACTTGTACGTACTAATTCACATCAAGTCTGACGTGTCTCTAGACACTAAGGCATGTCCAAACTTTGGCCCTCCAGATGTTTTGGACCACAACTCCCACAGTCCTTTGCCATTGGCAATCTAAGCCTAGAATCTTGGGAGTTGTGGTCCAAAACATCCGGAGGGCTGAAGTTTGGACATGCCAACTGAGGCTGTCCTAATTTGGATACTATCAGAAGAAGCTAGATTCTCTGGAAAAGATATCATGCTGGGAAAGATGGAAGGCAGGAGCAGAAGAGGAAGGCCAGAGATGAGGTTAGTTGACTCTTTAGCAGAAGCAACAGGCTCGAATCTGCAGGAGCTCAGCAGGATGCTTGATGACAAGACATTTTGGAAATCTGTACTTCCCAGGGTCTTCATCAACCAGAAGCAACTTGACAACACCATGTCTATATACCAAACTTGAGTTTCTGTCATAATACTGTAGGTTAATTTCTTCACCTTTAAGTTCAATTAATATCTTTTGTTTCCCATCCCTTACTAGGCTGAAGAAGCGCTCAGAGAGTTCCTGAAATCGAAGGAATCGGAAGCAAATGCTCTCCTGCAAATGGATAAGACACTAAGTGATAAAGAGAAAGAAATTGAAGGTGGAGATCTAAACGTGCAGGCCTTATATTTTGTCCATTATGCTGACCTTGAATCATGGGCAATCCAAACTTGGCAGAAGCTTTTTAACGGGAGTGTGAATGACCATGGTGCAGGCAGTTCAAGTGCTGGATGTCAGCAAAGAGCTGGCCTGTTAGACCTTCTACTTCCTAGGCCAGGGGTGGCAAACCTTCGGCACTCCAGATGTTCTGGACCACAATTCCCAGAATTCCAAGCCTGTACTGCTAATGACAAAGGACTGTGGGAGTTGTGATCCAAAACATCTGGAGTGCCGAAGGTTTGCCACCACTGTCCGAGGCTGTGAGGCTGGTGGCACTTTGGAATAAAGCATGAAAAGAAGATGGTCACATAGAAATAGATTGTTCTTGATGGTTGTTGTGCTCCATTCATTTATTGGGCAACAAAGAGCCAGTTAGGTTGTACAGGGAGTGTAGAGGGGTGGAAACACAGGAAGAGCGACAAACCCCCAAGATCTCTGATCCGAATTTAAGTTGCCAGCAGATCTTAGGGGTCGTGTAAAAGCACCCTTTGTGAAATGAGAGCCCAGAACATCATCTATAGTTGTTCCTTCCCGTCCTTCACCTTGTTTTTGGTCCAGATGGCTCACGGTTAAGGGTGACTCTTTTTCTGGTCTTTTTTCCCCTCAGCCCAGCGGGCTCAAGCTGAAGCAGCCCAACGTCAGCAGAAGCTGTTGGAACAGGAACAAGACCGGCTGAAGCAAATGATGGAGGATCAGACACGCAGCCACGACGAGCAGTGCCAGTTGCTGGTGGAACGCATGGAGGAAGAGGCGAAGAGGATGAAAGAGGAAACCGAGCGGATAACACAGCATAAGATGGAGGTAATGAGCGCTCAGTCTGGTGCCTTCGCACTTGGGTGCTGTGCTGTGCGTAATTTGTGTGAGAATTGTCTTTGTTAGCCTTGACTCTCACTCCTCAGTTAAACCTAGCCTAGAGAAAGCCACCAGTGATTCTCCACCCACTGGACATCTGGTAGATGACACCCCAGAATGTCAGTGATCTGTGGGTTCAAGGGGCCATAATTTCACAGCCCTGAGACCTGGGAGGAGAACTTCATTTCATGGGAATTGAGATTTTACTAAACTGTACACCAGATGTTTGTTTTATGGCATCTTTTCAAGACTTGTGCAAAAGATGCAAAGGATGGTAACAGGGATCACTGGCGCTCAGTAGTGAATGGAGTGTAGGGGGTCCAGTCTGAAGCTTGGCCTGTTTACATACCATGTTTAAGTAGGCTCCTTGCAGTCTCTACCAGTCTGCTCTGTCACTTCATCAGCCTTGGTGTTATGCTTGCTTTTTCCAGGAACAAAAGAAACTGCTGGAAGAAGGATTTAATCAGAAGGCCAGACAGATGGAAGCTGAAATTAAACAGCTCAAGGAAGAGAAAAATACTATGTGGGGGCAGATTGTGGAAAAAGTGGCCCCTCATGTAGCAGCACTTGGAGGCCAGCTTTTGGAATATAGGTTGATATCTCGTATGATCAAAAAATAGCAGAAAAAATAGCTAAACAATAGCGCATCTATGGTGTTTGGATTGGTTGCACCATTTTGGTTGACAGCCTCAGATAACTTTTTAATCCTTCCTGAAAGTTATCTGTGAATCCCTCTAAAACCAGTGGTTCTCAACCTGTGGGCCCCCAGATGTTCCTGGACTGCAACTCCCAGAAACCCCTTCCAGCACAACGAGTGGTGGAGGCTTCTGGGAGTTGCAGTCCTCGAACATGTGGGGACCCACAGCTTGAGAACCACTACTCTAGACCTTAAGACGCTTCTGGCGATGGAGACATAATTGTGAAAACAAGCTATAAGAGGGTGTGCACCTATCCCTTCCTCCAGGGTGTATATATAGTCCTTATTTCCATGTCTAATCCTGGAACTGCGCTTAAGAAAAGTAACCACATTGCTTGGTAGAAATAATTCCCTTTAGCTTCTATCTGAGCCAAGGCTTTGATTTTTGAAAACCAGTTAGTACCGTCATGAAAGGTATTTCTGGAGCATGTTTTTTTTGGTTGTATGTGTGCCTTTTTATCTATTAATCCTTTGCCTTGTTATGTGAAAAATCCTTTCCCTTATTATGTGAAAAATATTAATATCCTTGGGGAATAACCACAGAACCATTCTAGGTGATGGAGTGGGGAAATATCTCAGGGTACAACCAGACGAGAAAAGGGGCTGCCTTTAGCCCTCTTGTCACACAGCGCTGTGTGAGCTATTTCCTGGCGATCCTATGATACACAGGAGATTACGGACCAGCCCAACCTTCATCTGTGCCCAGGCTGAGTCTTTTTGGTTCAGCAGCCAGGCAAGATGGGGAATCCTGATAGATTATCAGCGAGGTGCTACATCACTTAAAAAAAAGAAGAAGAAAAACTTTTTCTTTCGTTTGTTTGAAGGACACATTTTGGTCAAAAATCTGCCTGCAGTGTGCAAATCTGTGGCAGGCCTAGTACAATAATTACAGTACTGTAGATGGTTTCTATGGAGCCATGATTTAGACAGTGTGCTGTAAAAATTAAACAGAATGGGGTAACAATGGACAATATCAAAGCAACACTCCCTTAGAAATACTGTACATGAAAAGTGGATTAAGAGGTTCTGCAACATATACCGGTATATGAGAATGTCATAGTAAAAGTTAGTCTAAAAGGTTATTCTGTGTGCTATGGTGTTTTACTCAGTGGTTTTATGTGTACTACATATATGAAATAAAAGAAATAAATGCCTCATCAAAGTCATGGTTTGTTTTATGTTCACTGTCCTGGTAGACTTCTTGGGTTAATTCCTCTACCAAAGTAATGCCCTGTACACATCTGTACCAACTGTTTGTGGTTATGCTCTTTCTGTCTAGCCAATATCTGTGTAGCTGTCACCATCGGGAAGATTTTGGGGCCCTGTGTAGCACAATTTTGAGAGCTGCCTAGATGGCCTAAGCCCATCCAGTCTTGCCTGATTTCGGAAGCTAAGCAGGGTCAGCCCTGGTCAGTCCTTGGATGGGAGACCACTAGGGAATACCAGGTGTGGTGGTGCCTGGAGTAGGAACTGGCAAACCACTCCAGTATTCCTGCCAAGAAAACTCCATGGACATGGGGTCACGGAAAGTCGGTCACGACTAAAATGACACAACACACACACAGCATAATTTTGGGGGCGTTTTCCAATAGTTGGAAGTAGCATCCACAGGAGATTGGGGCTGTTTTGCAGGTTTGTCATACTGGATGTTACATTGTTCCCCAAATATTCTAGTTTTGCATATGTGTCCACCACATCTGCCAATCCCCCTGCATCCCTTTCAAGACTATTCATTCATTCATTCATTCATTCATTCATTCATTCATTCATTCATTTATATACCACCCATCTTCCAAAGTGGATTTAGTGGATTCCCTGGTGATATGGGTCAATTTAAGAGGAGTTGGATGCCATTGGTAAATAATTTTTAAAGTAGCTTCCCTCACATTTCCTGAGAGGGACAGTGGTCTTTGTGCCAATTTTAGATCCCATGCAGAATGAGGCATGGCGGTCTAGGCCTCTGAAAACCACTTCCAAGTACAGAGCAACTCGAAAACACGTATGTCAAATGAACATATCCCATATTTTCACTTTGTGCAATCTGGCTAGTGACAAGCAGGCAGTTCTAGTGTGGAAGAAGCAGGAAAAAGGAACAAAAGCTGATGTCCTGCACTGCCCTCATGCGGGCACAATTCAGAGGGTGCTTGGCTACACATGGCAGTGAACTGTTTGGGGATGTGTGGGGTGAGGGAATAAGCTTGTTGAGAGAATAAGGGAGGTGCCTGGAAGAAAAACACACACAGAGACACACAGCTGTCCGGAACAGTGGGGAGAAGAAGTCCCACCCCCTCTCCGCCTGCTGCCTTTTATTACCTATTTGGTTACAGGTTACAAATGCCAGAACAACAAGGAAATGGTTAACTTGCTGACTCTTATGCTATCTGTACACAAGCCCTAAACTCCACCGCAAATGGGTCCCAGCTCCGGAGCTTAAAATTGTTTCCCCACCAGCTCCGGAGTTTACAAATAATTAAGTGCGACCACGCCCACCTAAGCGCGTCCCAGCGCACTTTTCAGGTACCTGCTCTCGGAGGGTGAAAAATCCCAGATCCGGATGTAAAGGAATGAGAGCCCGGCTCTCCTCGCTTCTGTTTCTTGTTGTTGTTTTTTTGCCTCCCGCCCCTTTAAGAGAAGGAATCAGGACGACGGGGAGGCTTGGACCGGCAAACGGAGGTGAGCCTGCATTCTTTTGTCCCCTGTTTTCTCCCTCCCCTCACGCAGACAGGATCAAGGAAGTGCGGAGGGGTGGGGACGCAGGAAGAGCAACGAACCCCCAAGATCTCTGGTCCGAATTTAAGTGGCCAGCGGATCTTAGGGGTCGTGTGAAAAGGCATTTAGAGATTCAGGAATGCTTACAGGTCAGGAATGTTGAGGGCTCAGGAATTTTGCCAGCATGGCAGAGGTCAGGTGACGATTCTAGAGGTGTGCTGTTGCGGGCCTCCTTACTCCAGCTTGTTGCTTGACATACCCAGTGCCATCTTTGACCTAGCTTTACCTGGCGTATCCCCACAGTATGGGTGTGTGTGTCTCATCTGCATCGAAAACGATTGCCACCTACATTGTTCCAGCTGCTGGGTCTGTCTCCTGTCTTTCTTTTGGGCCGGGCTACTTCCAAGGGTTTGTTAAGTGGACTCTCTCTTGAAATATAGATTGGCCTTGAGAGTGATTCATACATAGTTCTGTTAAAATTAAGAGCGACGTGAGCGCGCGTGAAAGTCCCACCTATGCAACCGTTCCTTGAAACGTTGTGGAACGTTTCAGTCTCTCAGGAAAAGAAGTCCAGTCGCCATGACTCGGCTTCCAGATAAACTGGCCTGGATGACTGAGAATCTTCACAGACATATTGCAATAGCCTACCACAACCACTGGTGTAGTGGACTCAGAGCTCGAAGGACTGGTGCCCCAGAACTTTCTGAGGACACTTTTTTTAAAGGAATGGATTTGTAATGAAGATTTTTTAAAAAAATAAGCAGATGGATGGGAATAGAGTTACAGAACTTTATTTGTGAAATCAGTAATATTTTCTAGTTAGTTCCCCACTGCCTCCTTAGTTTGCTTTATGTTTACTACAACAACTACTAGTGCTGCTGCTGCTGCTACCGTACTACTACTACTACTACTACTACTACTACTGATAATGAGGATGATGAGGATAAGGATAATTGGATTCTGACCCATGACAGCCCTTTTCAGGACTTTCTGAGTACAGTGGGACCTCGGTATCCGCTGGGGATTGGTTCCAGGCCTTCCCGTGAATAATGAAAACTGTGGATAAGAGAGAACACCTGCTCACCCACCCTCAAACTGCTGTTTCATGACAGGAGCTTGCTCTATGACTGCTGTTTTGAGACAGTAGCTTGCTTTATGGCTGCTGTTTGTGACAATAGCTTGCTTTACAGATGCTATTTGTGACAATAGCTTGCATTACGGCTGCTGTTTGTGACAATAGCTGTCCCAAAGTTACATAGGCTGGCTCTTCTCCCTGGAGGCACTGTGTGGAGTTGAATTCCTAATCTCTGGTTCCTCAGCCAGATGCCCAATTCACTCAGCTATCCAGCCAGCAAGTTTCAAAATAAAGCACTGTAATGTTTGTTCGAGTAGCTGTCTCTCAGGAGCTGATGCTCCAAGTGCTCACTATGTAGCTCATCACAAGACTAGAGCTGCCGCTCTTGGAGATGTATGTAAATGTAAAAGAGAGAGTCCTGGGGAAGAAACCCCATTCATTTCTTAAAATGCTTTGTGCAATAGGCCAGCACTTAAACTAGAAATCGCTTCTCCTGCATTCATTTCAATGAAGCTTGCAAAGCCCTCAACAGACTGTTCCCATGCCTTTTTTTTTTTTGGAAACCAAACGAGGAAACATTAAATACTCTAAAGTTAAGATTTGGGACACAGGGAGTTAGTGAGAGACTGAGTAGCATTTTAAAAATGTCCCTCTCTCCACCCATGGTGGCAGTGGGACTATTTTGTTGGTTCTAATGGCGCCCTGTTTCCGAAGGAGGGTCGTTAACAATCTCTACAGACCTCTGAATATCAACAGGCTCCTAATAAGTTCTGTGTCTGAGGCTGGCGCATTTCCGTCCCCTGATGTGCCATTTTTAAAAAAAAAAAAAGCTAATCAGAAAAAGGGCCCAAACACCTTCCAATTTAGATAAGCACTTGATTTGGTAAGGGCCCACAGGGACCTATGGAGGATGTTCACAGAAGGGGAAGATGGTGCTCAAAGCCATCGTTGGTGGCAATATGAAGTGCGAGTAGGCAATTAAGCTGATCCAGATCCTATGCCTTAGGGCAGTGATGGCGCCCTTTCTGTAGGCACCCAACATTGCCCCTTCATAGCCACCTGTATACAGGTTAAATTACTGTATTGGCACTTTGCAAAAAAAATTAGTTGGTTTTGAATTGCAGTTTGGGCACTCGGTCTCTAAAAGGTTTGCCATCACTGCCTTAGGGAGACAGAAATGGAGGATCCCGCCAGGAATTTCATGACACCATAGTGACAACGTGGGACCAACTGCAGGGAAAGGGAAGCCAGGAACCAGAAATACTTCCTTTTTACACCTGATCCCCTGATGCAGCCATGGTTGCCTTCAAAAGGGGATTGGACAGATTCCTGGGGGGGGGGGGAGTCCATCACAGGTTACAAACCACAATGGAGAAGATGTATCATCTCCAGGCTTAAAACCGGGGTACTTCAAGGGCCAGATTCAAGGGAGTGGTATCAAGAAACAGTATCTAGTCTTGTGCGCTCCCAGACGCATTTGGTGGGACCACTGTGAGACACAGGAAGCTGGACTAGATGGGCCTTTGGCCTGATCCAGCATGGTTCTTCTTACGCTCTTATGTTCTTATGTTCTACTGCACCAAGCATTTTAAGTCAAATGATCTGTTTACATCTGATCCCCTGATGCACCCCTATTGATGGCTTTTCCTCTCACCATGTGCCTATTAATCTGTGCGGGTTAATGCATCTGTCCACAGAAAAAGCTGTCTGCTATCTCCCACTGGTCTGATCTGTTTGCCGATGGGAGGCTGCACAAACAGAGCCTGGATGGCACCGCAGACTGGGATTTGCGTATGGCGAAAGATACACAGTAGGGACTTGGGGAGGTGACCGCATGTGTGTCTTCCTGGATGTGTGGCTTAGATCTTAGAGGAGAAACATTCTTTTTCTGTTGGGGGGGGCAGACCTGTTCAAGGAGCATCTTCGTTGGTAGAGATAAAAGAGAAGCCATTCCGGTGTCCGACACTCAGAAGAGCCTTCATGGATGTCTACTTTGGTTTTCTGGTTCTTGAGTGCGTCCTGGCGGTGGCGGTGATCGCCATCAACCTTCTAGTGTGCGCTACGGTGTTCCTGCGTAAGGAGCTGAGGTGCATCACGAACTACCTGATTGTGTTCCTGGCGTTGGCCGACTTCGGGGTGGGGGCCTTCGCCATCCCGTTCTCCGTGGTTCTCAGCATGGAGTACACCTTGTGCTTTTACGCATGCCTCTTCCTAAACTGCTTCCCACTGGTCACCGCCCAGTTCTCCATTCTCCTCCTGCTGGTCATCGCCATCAACGCCCACCTGAAGATCAAGCTTCCCAACAGGCAAGGCCAGGCTGTTTGTTTTTCAATTGTGGGTGGTGGTTGCAGATGTGTCAGTGGGTCTCTCCGTGTGAGAGATGAAACGGTGAGAAATGGTTTACAGGGAGGAAACAGACCACGGCAAATAATTTGGACTGCAGCTCCCATGAACCCTAGCCTGCATGCCTGTTGGCCGGTCATTCTGGGAACTGTAGTCCAAAATATGCCTACCTTGGTGTTTGTAGAAGCTGATGCTGTTGAATTTCATGTGGGTTGCACAGCAAGAATTCAACAGATGCATCAGTGGCAACACTGATACATTTGCAACTGAGGCCTCAAATACCCCTTGGAAAAGATTTTGTGGCTTCTTCATGTTGACAGATGTTTACTTTTATTTGTATTCTGAGAGGTGAGTGCATTAATTTGGAAGAGTGATCGATGCTTGAGGAAAGGTCATCCACCCGCCTTGACCAAACCGGGTTTGCAGGCTTTAAGAAAGTTTCCAGATTACAGTGGGACAAAAGAAGAACATACAGTATCTATGCATCATGGGAAATGAGGTTTCTCTTACACCATTTTCAGTTCTCTCCTTTTAAAAAAAGACATATGTTCTTTCCTACTTTCTCATTCTTGTACCCATAAGTAACATTTCTGTACTTTCTTAGTAGGGATATACTTGGGAACAGGAAAATCAAATGGTTCTCTATACCAGTGGTGGCGAACTTTCAGCACTCCAGATGCTTTGCACCACAACTCCCACAGTCCTTTGTCATTGGCAATCTAGGCTGGGGATTCTGGGAGTTGTGGTCCAAAACATCTGGAGTGCCGAAGGTTTGCCACACCGACCTACAAAAAAGCAATGTAGGCTGATTTCTTGTTGCTCTAATGCATGTACCTGCTTTGCAGACAGCTGACAGGGTGTGTAGCAAGGGCACACTGTATTGTGGAGCAAGAGGGGTGGTGTATGGGGAAGCCTGCAGGAGGATTTCTCATTTGAGGTGTTCCTCTTCAGAGAGGGAGGAAATGCCCAGAGCTTAGAAGATTTATTTTGGATCACAAAGCTCAGACAACCCAGCCAGCCAACCAGCCGGAGTTGTGACCCAAGACGTTAAGTTTATAAGGCATTTCTGAGCAGCGTAAATCACGTTGAGCACATCTGACCTTAAACAGCAAGTTCCAAGGCTCGTTTCCAGAGTTCTTTAAACACTGAGTTTAACTCCATGCTCATCTCGCAATCCTACCATGTAACTATGATGAAAGCATTTGGTGAGATGTGTTGAATCGGTTGGCAGGTGATAGAGCATATTTTGTTCATTGGAACCCCTCCTTTCTCAAAGTCTGCATCAATGGTGAATTGTTCCTGTCATGACATGCTGCAAAAAAGCTTCCTTTAAATCAGGCTGCAACATGAGCTTAAGATACTTGCTTTCATCTACTTCCACGATCCAAACGATCCAAAGTCTCCCTTCTCTTAGCATGCTCTGTGACATTGCTAGCATCCTAGGACATAAGGCAAGGGTTGCCCCATGTTTCACTGCTCCATCCGAAACAAGAGCTGGTTTATGATGATTTGATTACAATGTGAAGTGTTTAGTTGCAGGCATGTCCAAACTTCGGCACTCCAGATGTTTTGGACCACAACTCCCACAAGTCCTTTGCCATTGGCAATCTAAGGTTAGAATTCTAGCGCATTAACTTTGCACAAGCTCACTCAGAGCGCTTTTTGATCCAAGATACTCCCTTTCCTAAAGCCAGATCAGGACTGATCCAGAACTCACTATGGTCATCTTTATATTCTCAATGGGGTGAAAAGTAAGCTACCAATAAGCAAAACCTTACAACTCATGATGTGGAACATTGCAGCTACACATATCATCAGGACCCCTTTCTATGAAAATCCCAACGTCCCTTTAGCAACCGTGATAAGATTGTATGATGTTCGCTATCAATCTGATGCATGTCGTTGAATTATCTCAGGGATCTTTGCCATGAGCGTCAAATTATTTGGACCCAAAGCTTCACACAGGTAGATCTTTTGGGGGGGGGGTTTCATGGCCGCTCAAAGATTGTCACTTGGTTCTCCGAGGAAGGGGGAGGACACGGCCATCTCTAAAGTTGGTTTGAAGTTGTACAGCTGTTCTAGAGGCAAGGGGTTGAGTGAAGGAGGAGCTATTGAACACTCATGAGGTTCTTTCTTTGGACAGTTACACCAGGTATGTGAAGACAGGTGGCATGGTGACCATCGTGGTCCTCTGTTGGCTGCTGTCTCTGTTGATAGGCCTCTCGCCAATGATGGGCTGGAACCGCCTTCACCAGTACGTCGAGACGGGCAACAAGACCCTGGCTGTCAGTTTCCCTTCTGAGAGGGCTGCCTTCATGATTCTAACCTACAACATCCCTCATGGAAGTCTCCTGTCCAACGTTGATCCAGGGGAACAGGATTTCGGCTACAATGAAATCCACGATGGACACTTGGTCCGCTGTTCCTTCTCCTCTATTTTTACCCCTGAGTATCTGGTCTACTTTGTCTTCGTCACCTGCACCCTGCTGCCCCTGGCTGCCATGCTGGGCATTTATGCTGACCTCTTCCGGGTTGTCCGGAGCCATTTCCGCTCACAGGCTCTTTGGCCAGCAAAGAGAAAGGAACTGCATATGGCCCGGACCCTTTTTCTCTTGGTAGGGGTCTTCTGCCTTTGCTGGATGCCTCTACACGTCATCTCTTGCGTTCAGTTACTGTGCCCCAGTTGTCCACGCTACGAATCGTTAGAACGCCTGGCGGTGCTGTTCTCCCACTCAAACTCTTTGGCTAATCCCCTGGTCTACGCCCTGAGGAAGAAAGACTTTGGCCAAGCCCTGCGATCTGTGTTCCTCTCTCATGTCCTGCACTGGCCACGTCTAAAAGCCTACTGTTGTCCCAATCAGAAAGTCCACCCCCAAGCCTGAATGAAGAAAGCATCCTCCCCCCGCCCTCTCTCACACACACCAGTGCTGGCCAAAGCTGAGCTGGAGTAGTCAAGCTACTGCCCTATAGACCTGTAGGAATATTAAAGTTGGCAAAGTAGAACTGAAAACCAAACCAAACCTATGAGACCAAGAGTGATTTGTGGCCACAACAGGGAGAGAATTGGTTGAAATGAGCGACACACAACACACCGTTGAGTTTCTGCTGAGTGGAATGTCCCTGTTTCTGCGTGCATTGCCATTGCGGTAGCTCGGGGTTAGGGTTTTCTCAGTGGAAAGCAACACTTAAGGCTTAAGCAAATGCCAATGGAGCAAGGATGCTCTGCTCACCAGAAATCTGAGTCTATGGGGTACCGAGCCCCAAATTTGAGTTCCTATTAAAAGCAAGTTTAATAAAAACAAGTCCTGAAAAAGGGAAGAGTCAGTGGGTGAGTTCAGAGTCAAGTCTGAGTCACTGAAAAAGACCCTGAGTTGAGTCACTGGTGTGACTGACCTCTGATTTTACAATGAGCCCTGAGACTTGAGTCCCCAGCTCTGCTGTTGACAGGTCGAATAGATTGCCTTACAGAAAAAAATGCCTGCTGGTTGGATAGCTCAGCAGCACAGGTTGGGAGTTCAATTCCCCGCTGCGTCTCCTTGGACAAGAGCCAGCCTGGGTGGCTTTGGGCAAGCTGCGCAGTCCCAGGGCGCACACCCCCCCCCCCAACAAGAAAGGAACAGTCAACCACTTCTGCGTATTCTCGACGTAGACAATTGACTTGACTGCACATAATATACTCTGTTTCCCTGAAAATAAGACCTCCCCAAAAAATAAGCCCTAGCAGGATTTCTATGCATTTGTTAAATATAAGCCCTACCCTGATAATAAGACCTAGTGATGGGCGTGGCTATGGTTGTGTGCAGGGCTCACATTCAAGCATATTATACTTAATAAAGGTAAGACATCCCCTGAAAATAAGCCCTAGTGTGTCTTCTTGAGAAAAAATAAATATAAGACAGTGTCTTATTTTCGGGGAAACGCGGTAGATAGGCATGGGCAAACATATACTTTACATATATTATCTGGAGGTCATCTGACAAACTGCAAGATTTGATTTTAGGAAATAAATGCAGTCTTGGCTGTGCTGGAGGATGGATCCTGGGCAATTTCATGGTGGTGAACCTCAACTGAGCAGATTCCCTCTCTTTGCCACTTGCTATCCTGGGCCGTTTGTTGCCTCAGATGAAAAAGCTAGGCACGTGGACACAGCTGCTGTTTAATCTGATTTTTTTCAGAAGCACTGTAAATTGGTGGCCTCAAAAAAGAGAGGGAGAGAGAGGGGAACCAGAGGTGGGCCCCATGAAAGACTGGGTTCAACAATGGATTCCTGTTGTAATACCAACCTGAGCAGATGTCCACTCCTATGGGCCCCTGAACCAGCTCTGAGTAAGCTACTGAAGGCAACAGACTAGAGATGGGCATGAATTAAAAAAATGGCATTTCGTTTGTCGTTTAGGGGGTCCGTTTTGGTTCGTTTCTGTTTTTCATGAATTTTTGCAAAAAATTCATTTTTGTTTTGTTCGTTTCGTTACTGTTTCGTTACCATTTATTTATTTTTTTTGTGATTTTTGTGATTTTTTAAAGCAGTTCACTGTATTGCCGTAACGAAAATGAAACGCACGACAACATTTCCGGTGTTTCTGTTTGTTTCGTTTCATTTTGGAGACAAAATTCATTTGTCGTTTCATTGCGTAACAAAACGAAAAAATGAAAACAGAAACGAAAAATTGTTCGTTTCGTGCCCATCTCTACAACAGACTCCTGTGCATTTAATTGTGGTGTGAAGGAGAGATTTTTTTTAAAAATCAGACGCCGCTTGTCAAACAAGGGTAAGAAAAACTGTACTAGGTGAAATTGTAATCCTCTAGCGACGGGAACAATAAAATACACAGGAGGTCAGTCTCCTTTTGTGTCTTTCTGCCTTCTCTCCTTTGTGCGCTTCCGTCTGCCTGCTTTTGTCTACCTTTGGGAGCTGTCGGCTAAGTGCCATAGAAAGAGGCTCACTTAAGACAGCAATAGGAAAATCATTTCCACCCACAAAGCAATTATTGAAAACGAGGGCGCTCAACTGCCCAGGAGCTATTGAATATTGTGGCATAAAAGCACATAATGGACATCAGCGAACGTCGATAAACCCATTATTTAAACAAAGGCTGTGGCTCGGCCCTCAGTATTTTTAGAACCTTAAATAAAGCTAATGAAATTGATTGTTTAAAACCCAGCACAATAAAACTCACTTTTTTTGCCTTTGCGAAGAAAATACTTTAGGAAGGAAGGAAGGAAGGAAGGAAGGAAGGAAGGAAGGAAGGAAGGAAGGAAGGAAGGAAGGAAAGAAAGAAAGACAGAAGAAAGGAAAGGAAAGCCCCACATTAAAGAAAAAAAGGGGGAAGGAGCAGCTGGCAGGGAAAAGTGGTTTCTCGTGTGATCTAACAATGGTTGACATGACCTATGATCTCCAGTATCTCCAAATCAGGTTGCTCATTGTGCCACATGGTTGTTCTGTCACCCACAAACAATTCTGGATTGCAATGGGTTAAGCCTTTGCAGGCTTCTACAGACTGACAGGTAGGCAGCCACAGGATTGTCAGATTCTAAGAAAGTTTTTATTTCAAATGTACATTTGGGTGCTTCTGTAGAAGGATGATTTTCATGTCAGACCCCAGCCTTCTTATACCCTGTTAGAATTAGGACACGTAAGCATTTCGAAACTGTCCATGAAAAATTCTCAGTTAAGAAACTTCCTCATTAACCTGAAATATTTTCTTCTTGCATAGATTCTAAGTCTTAAGAAAGAAGAGCAGAAAGCAGAAAGCTAAAACAGTAATTTTCCGCTATCACAATAGCTTGAGACCGACCATTGGTAGTTGGCAGAAGGAAGTTGGACAAGAGAGCCCTCTGCAGCTTACCAGAAATCACCTCTTAACACACATTTAACCAGCACAGAGACCCGTAGGCTTAAGAGCCTTAATAAAATAACATAATATATGATGAATTATAAATTTCTTATTGCCAATGGTTACAGTTCCCTGTCACTTTTTTTCCTGACAGACGCCATGTGCTTTTTAGAGTTACATAAAAAGCATAAATCAGCTGAAGATTTATCTGCAAGCTTTCCTTGTTGTGTTTCCATCTTTTGCAACCCTCCATAAGAAAGAGGGAGTCGTTACTCTCACATGCAGGGCAGATTTTGATGGACCCAACACCTCCCCCCCCCCCCCCCCGACTAAATTGTGTAAGGCTGATGGGATATCATTTGCTCCCCAATGATATCTGAAAACCCATATCTAAAGCCATGTAAGTGCCTGAAGCCATTGAAATGTCCATTTCAGCACCATTTGCATCATATGAAGTTCTTTTGTCAGCTGATAGCTGTTTGTGTTTCATATGTCTTTGAGTCAGTTCTGAATTATGGCAACCCTAAAACAATTAAACAAAGCAAGTTTTTGTTAATAATTCACCTCCCTCAGCCTTTGCACCAAGTTATCATGGGTAGGTCCAAACTTATATGCCTTTATTACAGTCCCAATACCTTGAGTCCGGTGTAGAGGCCAGGTTTAGTTATTTAAAGGGCCAGATAGCCTTTCCCTTACCTTTCTGAAAAAAAAAGATGAGTTAACTGAAGCATTTTAGGTGCACAGTGGTATAAACATTTAAAACACAAAGTGAACATTTTTTTAAAAAAATGCATCAAAACCAGGAAACCATCAAGGGAAGCACTGATAGCATAAATAATGGAACTGGGAAAAGACTGATGAAGGATACGGAGGTTATATGAGAAGGGAATTATTTATTTGCATCCATCTTCACTTGGAGAAGTAGGATGAATATCAACTTGTGAAACACAATTGAATGGATATCTGAAGACAGGAGATGCAGCTCTGTTGCTAAATGACAAATTAAAAGTTACTGGATCCGGATGGCACCTAGTTGGGAATGCTTCAACAACACAAATGTGAAATAGCTTGTAATAAAAATATACAACCCAACACTAAAATTGTACTCCTTACCAGAGAATGAAATGGAAGCCCGTATAACATTAATGCTTAAAAGGATTCAGAGAAAGGGGATATGATTGGTCCATTAAGCACAACAGTCTACAGAAACTGATTAACGGCACAATTGTAATTATCCACTATATAATTAAACTGAAGGATAAAATACTGTAAGCCTTAGGGATGTAAAACCAGTTCATCGTCTGCAAAGGAAACTCCTTCAATTCTAATCATTAGGAAACTCTAGACATCAGTCTCTCTCTATACCGCCTGAAATATTTTAGATGCAATAAAATAGAGGTTTACAAGGGGAAAAATAAGGGACATAAAAGGAAAAGAGAAAAAGGAGATCATTAGGGTAAGGAGAATTTTATTTATTTATTTATTTTATTTTGAATATTTTACCCCACCTTTCTTCTTGGAGAAAGACCTAAGGTGGCTTTTACAATAATGAGGGACACCAAAACAGTTAAGACCTGTTCAAGTTAAGAACAGGGAATTAGGACAGGCATCTTTGAACACTGAAAGGTAACATTAAAGCAAGACGATCCAGAACATTGACATATTCAATTTAAAGTAAACAATGAAGTAGTCTATAGCCAATGAAATCATAAGCTTATTTCATTTCATTTCATTTCATTTCATTTTATAGCGTAAGCATTCAAATAAATCCAGCTCCAGTCGCCTTGGGTTCCTTCGGGTAGAAAGGTGGCATAATGTTGTTGTTGTTGTTGTTGTTGTTGTTGTTGTTGTTGTTGTTGTTGTTGTTGTTGTTGTTGTTGTTGTTGTTGTTGTTGTTGTTGTTAGCAAGTGACAGCTGGGGGAAAGCGACTTTTGGACTACAGCTCCCAAAACCCCTAGCCACCAGCCCGCACAGAGAGGATTCTGGGCCTTGTAGTAAGCCCCACCCCTTCCCCTTCCATTTCCCTCCGGAAACAGGCCTCCCGGAGGAAAGCGAGCTCCACTTCCGCCCTTTAGTGGGCAAGCCGCTTCGACCACTTCCGTCTCCGCGGCGGCGGGGGTGGTAGTGGTGAGTGAAATCCTCGCGGCCCCGTCCTCTTCTTCGCGCAGCCCCTCCCACCCCACCTCTTGCGCCGCCAGGGGATTGGGCGGCCTCCTCCGCGGCTCCGGATTGGACGGCGCGTGTTCTCGCGATGCTGGGAGCCCTGTGAGGAGCGGGTGGGGAGCCCCGTGCGTCTCTCTTTTTCCTGCTCGGGAGGACGAAGGCGGCCGCACGGTGAGTGGAAGGAAGGAAGGAGCCGAGTAGGCCTCAAGCCCCGGCCTCGAGTAGTTGGGCAGCCCGGCCAGCCCGGGGAGGGAGGTGCCGGCTCTTGGCCTTTAAAACCCCCACCACCGCCCCAGCCTTTTTGGGTGGAGCCCCTCTGGCTTGGCCTCGGCGGTGCCGGCCCGTTGCTCCTCTCTTGGCCAGGACGAGGCCACGCGGGCGGGAAAGGGCGGTGGGTGGAAGGGAAGCACCGGGGCTACGTCCTCCTGAACCCGACAGAGGAAGCCCCGAAGGGCGGGCTGGATCCCTCTCCGTTGCCTTTCCCCCCTCGAGTTCCCTGGAGTTACTGGAAGCCGCCTTGGGTCCTTTCCCGAGGAGAAAGGCGGCGGGGGGAACATGCTCCAAAATAAATAAATAAATAAGGATATGTACAGCCGTACCTTGTATAAAGGAATTAATTTGTTCCAAATTAAATTATGTTAAGCAAATTTTCCTTTATACAAAATTCCCCATAGGAATGCATTGAAAACGGAGTAATCCCATTTTTATGTTGTACAGATTCTCCCCATAGGCGATTCTGTTAAGCAAATTTCCCCTATCTCCGGATAGGGGAAAATTATGTTATACAAGGGTCCACTGTATTTATTTATTCATTTTGCTTCATTTTATTTTGAATATTTTTCACACACACCCCGGGTCTCCTTGGATCCTTTTCCAAGGAGAAAGACGGGGTGTGTGTGAAAATGCTCTCAAATGAATGTATAAATAAAGATATTTTTATTTACTTCATGTTATTTGTTTTGGTTCATTTTATTTTGAATATTTTACCCCACCTTTCTCCTTGGGTTCTTTTGCAAGGAGAAAGGTGGGGGCGAAAATGCTGTAAAATGAATGAATAAATAAATAAATAAACGGGTTCTTTTGCAAGGAGAAAGGTGGGGGCGAAAATGCTGTAAAATGAATGAATGAATAAATAAATAAAGATTTTTATGTTTTTATTTTTTTCGTTTTGCTTCATTTTACTTTGAATATTTTTACTTCACCTTTCTCCTTGGGTCTTTTTCTAAGGAGAAAGGTGGGGGTGAACATGCTCTAAAATAAATAAATAAATATATGTATTTATTTTATTTTATGTTGTTTGTTTTGCTTCATTTTATTTTGAATATTTTTACCCCATCTTTATGAATTTAGGAGAGGCATCTTAAAAGGTAACATTAAAGCTACAAAGAGCACACAAAATGAAAAAAAAAACATAACATTATGAGGGTTGAAAACTAAATCACTGGTGTTCTTATGAAATCAGTCAATGCAGTCATGTATGGTAATCCATATAAAAGTCACATAGGAAGCAGTCCCTCTTTCAGGGAAAGCTTGCCTGAAGAGGAAGGACTTTGCCTGCTACCAGAAAGACAGCAGGGAAGGGGCAGTCCTGACCGCCAGTGAGATGATTTTGGCCAGGTTGAAGGAATCAAGGGCCCATCTTTTGATTTTTGAGAGGCATAGAAGCTAGCTTAAATTCATAAAAAGCACTGTTTCAGTTCTGATACTATCTTGGTTGTGTGCATGCATGCATGGAGCCCTCGTAAAAAGATGGTCACGCCTTCCATTTCAAATAGAAATTCTGTTTTTCTTAGCCTGGCTGGTGGATGCAGTCTTAGGAGCACTGGTTTTTAGAGCAGTGTCATTTCTGTTTTGAAAAACAGGCAAGCTTACTCCATCAGCCCCTTCTGTGGCAGCTAGATTGGTCCAGGTTGGCCTGATATGTCTGGAAAGTGGAGGGAAATGTTTACTGGCTGGTATCAGAGGGAAGAGTCTGCCTCCCTTAAGCTGTGATTGAAATTACCCCAAAGGTTTGTACCTACAGGTGTTAACTTTTGAACTGGCATGTCTTATATATTGAGTTTTGCCCTTCTGCAGATGCCTGGCGTAACTGTCAAAGACGTGAACCAGCAGGAGTTTGTGAGGGCCCTTGCAGCCTTCCTCAAAAAGTAAGTTTTCTGCATGTGCAATTAAAAGCTAGGGTTCAGACTTAATAGACCAGTCAGTTGCAGAAAGAATAATTTCAGGCAGCAGAAACAAGATCTTAGAGGCAGTTTCTGGAGCAGCCATAACACCCCACCTGTTTTCTAGTTGTGTGATAATTTAAATGTGTTGGAGCATAAATTCCCCTGTTATGACTCTAGTATTTTAGGACACAGAGCTAGGATCAGAATAGTTAGTAGAGTCAGCAACCTAAAAAATACCCTGAGTTTAGCAAACCTTTTAAAAAATTGTATCTAATTTAAGAGCCATAATGTTTCAAATAAAAAGTTTAAAGCGCTACTTTTGTGATACAGGAGATAATGCGCTTTTGTGAGTTCTTCCTTTAATGTATATGGCATTTATTAAGTCAAATCCTTATTACCTTCTTTAGTGATAGTGTATTCATAGTCATGCTTCTATGAATTAACATTCAGTTTGAGCATTTGATTATGATTGCTCTGCTGTCCATAGGGTATCCCTGTAGGAGGTAGGATTTCAGGCTTGGGACTGTTCCTTTAAGCCAGTGGTTCCCAACTTTGTGTAAATCAGGTGTTCTTGGACTGCAACTCCCAGAAGCCTTTGCCACTGCTTGCGCTGGGTGGGTTTTGGGGACTTGCCGTCCAACAACACCTAGGTAACGCAAGCCTTGAAACAACTGATTTGCCCCATTGGGAAATTAGCAGTTTTGCCTTTGGAGCAGGCATGTCTAAACTTCAGCCCTGCAGATGTTTTGGACCACAACTCCCACAGTACTTTGTCATTGGCAGTCCAAACTTAGAAATCTGGGGGTTGTGGTCCAAAACATCAGGAGGGCCGAAGTTTGGACATGCCTGCTTTGGAGGCTCAGCTTTGACTTCTTTGGGTGGGTATGAAACAAAAGTCTTCTCTCCTGTACAGAGATGTCACGGATGACTCTGTGCTACTTGGAAGTGAAAGTGACACCTCCGCTGAGTTAAAGTGGCTGCTTCCTCTTTGTATGCAGTTAACTGACCCAAGAATTCTTTTTGCAGGTCAGGTAAACTGAAGGTACCTGAATGGGTGGACACAGTGAAGTTGGCCAAACACAAAGAACTGGCTCCTTACGATGATAACTGGTTCTACACCAGAGCTGGTAAGGGACTAGATGCCTTCCGGATATCCAGTTATTTGATCCGACACTTCAGTTGTTTCTGTCAGCAGTGCATTTTTAAGAAAAGACAAGAATGTCCATGCTCCACTTATTTAGAGGCAGGCACTAGGACTAGAACTGATGTATGATGTATGTTGTCAGTGGCGTTATGAAAATGAAGTGGGATTTGTGTTTATTTTATGCAGCAGGTATATGATGCACTTTGCAAATAGTGTAACTGACATGGTCCACAGGAGGTGTGCTTTACATTTACCGATAAATAAAAATGGGTTCCTGATCCCAAGGTTTCTGGGGCTGTAACATTTAAAGGTCGTTAGGGCAAGATACAGATCTGACCAATTACAGTTAATGTAAAAATCTCGAGTTTAGAACAGTGTTGGTGAACCTATGGCAAGGGTGCCAAAGGTGGCCCTCGGAGCCCTTTCTGTGGTCACCCGATATCGCCCCTTCACAGCCACCTGTATTCAGGTTAAATTGCTGCATTGGCACTTTGCAAAAAAATAAGTGGGTTTTGAATTGCAGTTTGGGCACTCAACCTCTAAAAGGTTCGCCATCATCGGTTTAGAATAATCCTGTGGAGCCTGCTAGCGCGACCCTTTATACATTGTAGCTTGGGTGATTCATGAGGCTGGCAGAAAAGTGTTTATGTTTGGCCCTTCTGTTAAATTCACTGCTTGTCTCTTAGTTGTAAATATTGCAACATTGATTCAGCACACATGGATACGTTTCAGCTTGGTGTAGATGGGATGACAAGAGTCCAGGTGGAGACAATGGCTGTTGAGGAAATGCTAGCACCCTGGGCCATTGGACATGACCTTTTGTTGTCTCTTCCGACCCCTTTCTGGGGTCCCCGGAGAGTCTTTCCAACTTTATTTGGCACAACAATGCAGGGTTGGGGCATCCTTAATGAAATAGACCCTTAGACTGCTGATCTGTGCAAAAAAGGAACATTGTACCCCTTCCTGTTATGTGGGGAGCACTCAGAGTAGCAACAGGAGGGTTATGTTTTATTTCCCTGCTCTTCGCTTCTTAACGTTTGGTGTCAAGTAGGTCACAAAGAGTCGGTCACGACTGTAACGACACAACACACACACACACACAGGTGAGGTTGTTTTGAATTATTTGTGCTGCTGCATTTTCAATCTAGTCTCGGGCCTTCTATTTGCTGTCGGTAGCAGAAAATGTGTCTTTCTTAGTGCACAAATGCCATCTGTTTTCACATTTGAGTCCGGTCACGTCTACTGAGATGCCACGTTGGGCAGTTCTTGGCAGCCCATCTGTCTTGTTAAAAACTTAGATTATTCCAGTTCCAGAAAAGCCTCTGTGGGAAATAGGTTTTCTTTGGCTCCTGCCATCATCAGAGGGGCTTGAGAGGGGCCAGGCCACCCCTCCCCATCTGCTTGAGAGGTAGCGTTGGGAGCTGATATCGTGATATGACGTCCTTCCCCCAACATCCCCCAAGCTTTTATCCTCGGCTCTGCTGGTAGGCGGACATTGCTCTTGGTAGCCAGCCAAGTAATCGGCCTTGATTTTCTTCCTTTTGAGCCCTCCTGCTGCTGAAGATAGTTTTGTTCCCGATTTCAGATAGCTCCTCGCAACAGTGGGGGTGCTTTGGAGCTGCGCTGTGTGGAGATTTTGCGCTAGGCTTTCACATGGCGTTGAAAGGCCTGCTCAAATGCGTGCATCTGTTTGCATTCACAGTAAATAACACAAGCCAATTTTCTCTCTTTTTCATGCTCTGAAGTCTTTAAACAAGCCTGCGGAGAGCGTGGTGCTGTGAATCCTTAAAAGTCTGCCGCACGTTTCCCATGCAGTACAGCCGTGGCGCAATCCCAGGTTCACTGCCTTTTCATGGTGAAACAAAAGATTTAGGAGCTCAGCTTTCGTCTTGCAGGCATCAAGCCTCAGGCTATTTCTGTTTTGTTTACGCATGTACGGCAGCTGCAGAAGAGAAGGCAGGTGGTTCTGTGCAAAGTCACCAGGGTGGTGAAAAAGACATTGAGCCCTCCATGCTGTTTTCTGGCAGGCCAGTTCTAGATATAACTTGAGGATTTGATTGCCTTTTTTAATTTTCAAGATTATTGGTATCCTGTTCTTTCTCTCTGCTGTTTCACACTAGTGCTCCTTGAGACAGATAGGCTCAGACAGCAGTTAATGTCTTCATTCATGGTCTGCCCAATTTTAGCTCTTCTTAGCTGGTTTCTCAATTCGTGGGAGCAGTTTTTAGGGGCTTGAGGGCCAGCATCACGGCAGATTGGAATTTAAGAGACCAACTGTGACGATCTTCCTTACCTAGAGGATGAATGATTCCACTTCACCCATGTGACATGGCCGAAAAGATCACTTTCGGCTTGCATCTCGTGCTGTTCACGTGAGGAAAAAAATCTTTCTTGTTGGTTAACACAGCCAGAAGTACAGTGGACTCTTGTATAACAAACAGCTTGCATAACATAAAATTTGTACAACATAAAAAATTCCGGAGATAGGGGAAATTTGCTTAACATAATTGCCTATAGGGAATATCAGTACAACATAAAAATGGGATCCCTCCGTTTTCAATGCATTCCTATGGGAATTTGTATAATGGAAAATTTGCTTAACATAATTTCATTTGGAACGAATTAATTCCTTTATACAAGGTAATGGAAAGCAGTCTTGTTGTGATCCCAGGATGTTGCCTCCTGAACATCGGCGCTTCACTCGAGTGAGATATTGACCACGATGCTTTGGTGAAAGGGTCAGGAGGAAAATGACTGTTTGTTTCCTTTGCAGCCTCTACCGCCCGGCACTTGTACCTCCGAGGTGGTGCCGGCGTCGGCTCCATGACCAAGATCTATGGAGGCCGCCAGCGCAATGGCGTGATGCCGAGCCATTTCAGCCGAGGTTCCAAGAGCGTGGCGAGGAGAGTGCTTCAGGCTTTGGAAGGACTCAAGATGGTGGAAAAAGACCAGGATGGGTGAGTTTCTAGCAGATCTCGAGACCTAGCTGCGTGCTTGCATACAGGAAACCTTTTGTGAGTATCATGGTAGCAAGCTGGACTTGCAAAAAAAAAAAAAATCTTTATTATGGACATGTTCGTTGACAGAATTGGAAGCCTCTATTAGAACTTCTTTGGTAAGCCCATGAGGAGCCTCCATTCTCATTGAATACAAGTTGTTGTGGAATAGTACCTGATTAGGATGGGTGCCTTCTTGTCAAATACTGTGTGTAAATTTCAGGGAAACATTTGATTGACCACTTTTTGGAAGAGAATGCAAAAGTAATTACTGTATATACTCGAATATAAGCCTAGTTTTTCAGCCCTAATTTTGGGCTGAAAAAAGGGGCTCTCGGCTTATATTCGGGTCAATACTTTTAGCCACTGAGGCAAGTAATCTGTGGCTAAAAGTCATTTTAAACGTTGCATGCCGCTTCTCACGACCCCCCCCCCTCTGCATCACAGGGGAGCGGCACACAATGTTTAAAATGACTTTTAGCCACTGACCCAAACACTTGCATCCGTGGCTAAAAGTTATTTTAGACATCACACACCCAGCTCACAAAGGAAGAGCTGCTAGGCCCTGCTGCATTTCCCACCCTAGACTTATACTCGAGTCAATACGTTTCCCCAGTTTTTGGGGATTAAATTAGGGGCCTCGACTTATACTCGGGTCGACTTATACTCAAGTATATACGGTAGTCCTGTGATTTAATCCAGCAAGACTTATGTTTCTAAAAAACTTGTATTTTACCTCTGGTAGAACAAACTGACTCTTACATCTACAAAGTCTACATCTCTGACTCTTACAAGTGGACATCTTCCACCAAAGCTTACTTTCTTTAAGCTGACACAGTGTCCTTTTTTTTGGTGCCTTTGTTTTATGTTTTTTGTTCACACGATTGCACAGACTGACATAACTACATCTTTGAAAATTTCCCCAGATAATGGCTTGGCTGTTATACTTACTTTTATAGCTTACATTCATGCCTTTTGGCTTGGTTGCTAGAAACATTCCACTTGACTTTGTTCTGTGAAAAATGGTTGCTATTTATTCTGTTGTGAACCACCCAGAGTGGCCTTGGTAGTCAGATGGGTGGTATTTAAAGTGAAGTGATAAATAAATGAATTCATATGGCATGTTTTCAGGGAAGTATCTGACAGGAAAAAAGGCTTTCTGAGTTTTCAAACGTCCCAGTTTAATCTGGGGGCTGCTTGAAGCTAGGCAGGAAAAGCATGCCTTGATCTGTGTAATCTGAACACAGAGTCGTTCTGCAGCAATAACAGTTTTTAAAATGCTGATGCAAATCACTGCTTTCTTTCAGAGGTCGCAAACTTACTCCTCAGGGACAGAGAGATCTGGACAGGATCGCTGGACAGGTAACACCTTGACTCAGATTCAGGAACAGTAGTTATGTTAGCGGCAAGCTTGCTAGCTCAATAATTTAGTCATCTGGCTATGGATCCAGAGGTTGAGAGTTCGATTACCCACCAGTGTCTCCTGGGGAAATAGCCAAGCTGGGTAGTATTGGGGAAACCACATAGCCACAGGGCACCCCTAGAAAAAAGGAATGCACTTCTGTGTATTCTCTACCTAGAAAGTCTTGAAAAGCATTGCCATGAATCAGAATCGGCGGCATTCCAATTGTTAATTTACGTTATTTTGTAGCAGTGTCAACATGATCTTGTGACACCTTGAAATATTTTTTTTTATCCCTTTCAGGAAGCTAGTCCAAGAATCACAAGGATGTTTTCCCCCTTCTCTTGCACAGATAGCAGTCATCACCTTAGTTGTTGTGGGCAGGTCAAATTGAATTTCTGGATTTATTTGCAGTTACATCTCATGAGCGGGCTACCTTTTAGTTGGTGAAATTGTACACCAAAAATATTCTACATATCTGCTGTTTTCCCTCCCCAAAGCAGCATCGGCACCTCTAATAAGCAGTTTCTTATTTCCGAGTGGCCTCCTCCTAAAAGAACAATACTGCTTGAGGCTTTCTTCATTCTGTTTCTGCTTTGAGTCAGTCTGGTAGTAGCAGAGATACGGATCTGTATCAGTGCTGTATTCTGTCATTGTAGAAGAGGCTTCGTGAGGATAATCTGAGAAAAGTGATGGAGACAAGTTATGATAGGCTTTCTCAGATACTTGGAATGCAAGTAGCTTTTATCTCTTGAAGAATTGTGCAAACTCTTAGATTTTCTACAAGAGGAGCTAAATTAAATAGATAAGGAGTTAAGTGTACCGGAATCAGCAACTTGCAAGAGGGTTCGAACAAAACTGGAGATGCATGAAATGAACCTCTCACTGCTTTACTCTCTTTAAATCTCGCTAGAAAGAGCTATATATGTTTTCACAGCTAAAGATTGGTTCTTAAAACTTGTATTTGAGGATCTGTCTCCAATAAAGCTCTTAACAGCCCCAGTACCATCAGATAAAGTACTGAAATGATGGTGCATTAACCAGCCCTCAATTGACATTTACAATGTACTGCAGGTGAATTATTTTTCACAAATGGTTGCTATTACAAATACAGGGAAGTTATTCAGTGGATCATCTCTAAACAATGAGAAGTCATATATATTTGACAGGTAGCTCTCACTTATCGCGGTTATTGGTTCAGTGCCTTACAATGGTGCACAGATCTAAAAGTAATCAGTATGTACACATGTCCAACTGCTGGTTATCTTAGGTCCCTGTTCAACTGCTGGTTATCTTAGCAGGGGCTAAGCAAATAATAAATATTTGTTACTCAGAACAAGATGGCCGAGAGATCCCAGACAACATGGATTTTGCTCTGTTAAGATTTTGTGGGTGATTCTGATACAAATGCATAAATTGAACCCTGGTTCTTGTCTTCTTCTTATATTTGTGAACCTTAGTAAATGGTGTTTGTTCCTCAGTGAAACCATGGTGGGAATGTGATGTTCCTTTTTGACATCTGTGTGTTCCCAGCTCAGATGTTAGAGCAGTAGTTGGTTCTCTGTTAACCCTTTCCTGAAACACTTGGGCTGTACTCTGTCCTCTCCCGCATTACAAACAAAAATGTTGCCATCTACCTTGAATGCTGGGAGTCAGATTGTGTGGGTGTTTGTGTGTGTGCTGCACTGCTAGGAGCACATCTGGCAGGGGTGTGTCAGGCTGCAAAGTGTGGTGAGTGTGCTTCCAGTCAGCAGCAGCAACAGTAGTAGTAGTAGTAGTGGTGGTGGTGGTGGTGGTGAAACCTTTTTATTGGTTTTCCAAGTAGAGAATACTTGGAAGGGGGTTGCTCTTCCCTTCTTCTGGGGTGCCTGGGACTCTGCAGATTGCCCAAGGCTACCCAGGCTGGCTGTACTTAGAGGAGGCACTGTGGAGAATCAAAACTCCCAGTTAGGGATGGCCATTTCATTTTGAAACCAGTACGTTACGAAATAAACCACGCAAGCCCAGGTGGTCATCAGAACCGGCTGATGCATGCAGAGCCAATTGCTTTACCTTTCGCTGTCTCACACAAGATTAAAATCCAACGAGGAAGCATGCTGCGACATCATCTGTGCTTGATCTGCGATGCTGGCCAATCAGGAGTTGTGCAGGGACGGGCATCATCCTGCCTCCCTCTCTGATTGGCCAGCAGCATGGAGCAGGAAAGATGGCATCACAGCGTGCCTCCTCATTGCAGCTCAGCTCCTTGCCAGCAGAGAGAAAGGTAAAGCAATTGGATCTGCGTGTATCAGCCAGTTCTGAGCACCACCTGGGCTCGCGTAGTTTGTTTTGTAACCTACTGGTTCTGAAACGAAATGCCCATCCCTACTCCCAGTCTCTGGCTCTGCACCCAGTCACCTGAACCACTGAGTTGTCCAGCCAGGAATGGAATGGACCTTTCCTGCCCCTGGATGCCAGAAGGGGATTCATGACCACTCCACCTCTGTTTACCCTCCCCCCTCCCAGAGGTCTTTTTGCGATCTTTTGTCAGGGTCTCAGCTTGAGAATGGGTCCGTGCAGAGTTGATGGGTTGCAGCCCACATTGGTCATGCCATAGACCTGTGGAGTTTAAGGTCATGTTACTTTGTCGGGAGAAATACATCATCTGGAGACTGTTACTTACTAGGAGTGTCCTTTTTTTTGCATGTTTCTCTAAAGCAGACTTGGTTCTCTTTTCTCTTCTAGGTGGCAGCTGCAAGCAAGAAACATTAAATTGAATTTCAGTTTAAAATAAAATTCTTTTATTTACTGATACCGTGTGGGTTTGTTTCTTTCAAAATGTGCTGCTGCCTCTCGCTTGTCCCTTGCCGAACCCGTTCCTTTTATTGCATTTGATACTATAAATGGCCTGCTTATTTTCGAGCATCTGTTCGCAGCCGTCCAGGTGAGAAACACTGAGTATCCAGGATGAAAACTTTGTTACCAGTATCGGTTTATCCCCATTTAGGTGGGGTAGGCACATTTACAGCTTGTTAAAGAGCATTACCTTCGCAATAAATAACAGATTTTGAAGCTTAAGCACTGCTCATTCAAATTAGGGTTGCAATATTTAGTGGGTGGATTAACAAACCGAAGCTCCAGTAGTTTAGAAGTCACTCTTAATTGCACAGGGCAAAATGTAATTGGCTAAGACTGCTGCTACGGGCAGACTTAAGGTCCCCCCCCCCCCCCCGGCCTTGCATTCTGGTTCAGATGAGTTATCGTAAAAGGACCTGGAAAAAAAACCTCTGGGAAGTCATTTCTGTACATGGTCTTACTGGATCTTTTCAGTATCTTAGTAAGCAACCCTTGCCAGGACTCAAGGAGCCCGTGAAAAAGGTTAGAAATCAGATGTACCTCAATCCTTAATTAGCGCGTGGCTCAGTTTTGCGGCCCTCTGAGTTGGCTCGTGTGATTGAACAAAGCATTTCCAAAATTGTACTTAATTGTTTTGATTGGTTTGGAACCCAGCCTAACATCAGAGAATAATTGTGTGTTTTGTTTGGTTGGTTGGCCACCGTGGTCTGTCATTCAAACTGATGACCCAGTTTGAGCATCATTGCCCAGAGAGAGAGAGGAAGAGAAAATGGAAGATGACAGCCTCACCATTTCATCAGCGTTTCCTTGCCCAGCTTTCATGTGTTAAGCCAGGGATGGCGAGTTTTGGAAAAGTTGGTGAATTTGCACGACTTTTACCCTGAACACACTTTCTCCAGGTTTATCTCGGGCATGCTCCTCCAACATGATCCACATATTTAAAAAGCCCAGTAGGTAGCTTCTTTATTACTTTGGAACTGATATTAATTTGCCAAGTGCTGTGGGTAGATGAGACGAATTGAAATAAAGTAATTAAAGGAAGAAGGGTGCAGTGTTCAGTTTCTCTCCTCCAGAGTTAGGTCCCTAATGTAATTCTGCAACTGCTCTTTAAAAACCATCAACACAACTTTACCATGTCAGTTTCGGCATTACTCCTCCCCTCTCCCTTTTTAATGCCACACTGGAATTGTATTATTTTTTTAAAAAAAATAAAATTCACATGGAGACAGCATGAGAAGTGGGTTAACCTCAGGGGTGTTTTTAGAACTGTTTATGAATGATTTTAAAACCTGGCATTTTGGAATAAAATTGCCACCTCAGCTTTGACGGCGGTGCTGAGACCCCCAGAGTGTTCTCCGAAGCTTGATGCTAATACACCCTTCTCGAAGGTCTCTCAGGAGCGCAGCGTTTTACAAACTCAATTAAGGCTTTGCACCACTCTTGGGGGTGGGGGGAGCCCAGATCTCAAGCTCTTGCGGAGGAGATTATGGCATTAGGCATATTCTGGTAAGGAGAGACCGAATTTCGCTAGGTAAGCCCTGTTGCATCATGGTGATTGACCATTCTCTCTTGACCGACATTTTGATCCGTTTTATCCCAAGCAGTCTGCTCCTGTTTTGGAATCGCAAGTTATCAGGAAGCAGCAGAAATGAGAGGTTGGGCCAGATGCTCTCGCTGATTTTTGGGTGTGTGTGTGTGGCCAATTTGCAGTGCTGACACATCTTTGTATCTGCAGTGTAGTTACTCTCAGTCTTGGGTGGCTGAACGGAGAGAGAGAAAGACGCATCTGTCCTGTGTACCTACAGTGTATTTACTGCCTGTCTTGGGTGGATGAATGGAGAGAGAAGAGTGACTCCGTGCATCTGCCTGCAATATTATGAAGCAGCAAATATCTAGTGGCAGCTTAAAGGCAAACAGATTTGTTGTGGCATAAACTCTTAATGGATTACAGCCTTTAGCGTGAAATGCTCTCCGGCACTGGCAGGTAGGTGGGTTGGGTACGTAGGAAAATAAAGGATGAGAATAGCGAGGGCAAGTGCTAGAAGCCATTGTATTTTGTGGCAGTTTGGTCTCACGATACCCCCATCACGCATGTGCACGCACAATGTCGGGAGTTATCCAAAGGAAATACTTCAAATAGCATGCAAAAGTTTATACCATAGTAGACTTGGTGGCTAGTGAATCTGTGTACAGTGGTACCTCTTCAAGTTAATTCATTTTACGGGGTCAAATTGCTGTAAGAAAATTTTGCTTATGATACAAGGCTTCCTATAGGAATGTATTGAAAATGGATTAATCTGTTCTGGAGGCTATGGGTCGCTTCGTTTTACGAAAATTTTGTCTTAAGAAACGCGATTTCCCATAGGAATGCATTGGGAACGGATTAATCTTTTCCGGAGGCTAGTATAAAGACAAAAATAACCAGTTTCCCCCCCCTGGGAAGGTGCAGAAAGGGTTTTTTTTTTGTCATACAAAGCATGCCTGTTCCCTGATTTTTTTTCTTCCTATGAGGTTTTTGGTTTTGTTTTACGAGGCATTTGTCTTAAGAGTTGCCACTTTGTCTCAGAACCAAGTCTCCTGGCAATCTCAGCCTTGAAGGGTGGGCCTGGTTTTTAGGTTCAATAAAAGGGACGAGGTTGCCAGGTCTCTCTGCTCAGCCTTGCTCTTCTGCCTTTTAAAAGAAACCCGCCAGGTGGATTTTATTAATGGATGAAATTCCTGGTCCCTCTTTTTTGAATGAAGGACAAACCCTTAGCTTTAATTTAGGCCTCAGAACCCACTGTTAAATGTGCAGCAGACAAACTTATTTAACGTTTACTTAGATGGTTTCAGCAAGACCCTTAGCGTAGTATGTAAGTATCCCGTGAAACCTCGTAAGCTTTGCGGCACAATTACTGTTCATGGGTCAGGGCTTACAGGAAGGGCATATGGAAGGAAGAAGCAAAGAAGGCCACCATTATGGACAAATAAGCAATAATGGGTATCTGGTCTGAGTCTATAGTCTGGACCACAACTGGACCACATAGGAACTAGACCACAAGGATGCTTTTAGGTCAGGGGTATCCAAACTTCGACCCTCCAGCTGTTTTGGACCACAACTCCCAGAATTCCAAGCCTAGTGACAAAGGACTGGGGGGGTTGTGGTCCAAAACATCTGGAGGGCTGAAGTTTGAACACCACTGTTCTGGATGTTTGAGGAGATGGTTTATTCTCTCATGCAGAGGTGGTGACCTCTTGGCCCTCCAGATGTTTTGGACAGCAGCTGCCATAATTCTGAGCCTGTATTGCTAGTGAGAGAGGGCTGTGGCAGTTGCGGGCTAAAACATCTGGAGGGCCGAAGTTTCTTCAGTTTCCTCAGCCTGGAATTGTCCTTTTCTGTTTCAGTCTCCCCCTGGCATCTGATGCTTTCATGGCCACTATTGCCGAGATGGGAATAAAAGAAGGGTTTTTTCCAAAGCTCCCAGTTGGCTTGAAATTCTGTGAGGACTGAGGTGAAGGCCAGAACGGACTTATCTCCTTTTAAGCAAACAGCCAGAAAGAGCATCTTTGAAATTCTGCGAGAGTGGCATTTCAGAGTTGGAGTACTTAGAAGGAAAGGTGTCATTTGTTTCTGTCAAGGACAGCTGTGGTAGGGTTTTGCTTCCCTGACATAGTTAATGAGTGGGAGTTCTGGGAGTGCCAGAGTTGAAGCATCCCCTGCTTTAAAAGACTCCTTCTGAAAAGCAGGTTGGGCTCCGTGAAAAATTGGCTCTCAGAAGCCTGGACAAGACTTGCTTGTTAAAAGCTGAACGGGGTCTCCCGGCAAGCGTGGCGATGTTTGTGCAAGGGACGGAGTGAAATCGGGTGGAACGTTTTTTTTAATATGCTGCAGTCTCTCTCCAGCCGTCCTTGGAGAGGCCCTTCTGGAAATAATTAGCGCTGCTAAGAATTGTTAATTCGATATACGCAACAGCATAGGCCTGATGGATCTTTCTCCAACCCCCACCTGTCGCTCCTTTGCCACCCATAAAGAAGCATTAAAATGGGGGAGATTTACCGCCTTCAGCAAAGAGGAGCGTTGCAAATTTTAAAATGGCACCTTCGACAAGCCACGGCAGCAAAATAATGCATTTCTGATAGCGGCACTGATCTGGGAGTGGGATTTGAAAGGGACGCGGCAGCTGTTGTTTACAGCTGCTCAGCGTGTGTGGAAAAAGGCTGCGGTGGCCGAGATTTATCACTCGGGGAAGCGGAATAGTTTGGAGAGGCCTGATGTCTTTCATTCAAGTCATTTTGGGAAGCTTTGATGCAATAGTTACCCTATAGATCTGGGATGGATCCTCATTTGCTGTGGAGCAACCAGCTCCTGCGTTTTCTCATTTAAATCATCATTAAAGCCGGAGAGCAGAGATTTGTGTGTGTGTGTGTGTGTTTGTGTGCTAGAATATATCTTCATCAACGAGGCAGGGTTATGATTCATTCTGCCGTTGGAGGCAACATCAGCACCCAGTGTGATTGAATAAACAACTCCGATGATGATTCCACCATCATTACAATTTCATTGGGATGAGTCTGGTTTAAATATCAATGCGGCGAGGATGTGGGTGCGTTTCAGATGACTGCTCGTGGGTGCGAAAGGCACCCGCTTAAAATCCGAGGCACTTCCTGACTTGAAGTGTTTGCTTCTTGAGAGCTTTTCAGGTTTCAAGATCCTGAAAGCCCCCGACTGCAGCAGCTTTCTGTCAATTCAGGTTTGAAATGTTTGTCCCTGACGTTCTAATGACAGCCCATTTTGCTCTGCCACAAGGGTGCATTGAAATGTGACATTTCTTTTGCATCAGAAAACCTTTTTCGATGTTCTGGCCTTTCTCTTCAGAAACCCCCGTGTGCAGCCTTGGAATCGGCGTCGTTTTTGGATTCCAGATGTAGTTGACATTTAATGAGAGCGTACATGACATATGTGGAGTTGGCAGAAACGGAGCCCTGAAAGTTGGCCGAGATGTCGGAGGCAACCGGCTTCCAATATGGGGCTTGAAATGAGCCGCTAGGTGGCACTGAAGTGAATGGATTAAGGCCAATTTGCCAAATGAGAGAGATGTCACCCGAAGGTGTTAGGACTAATGCAGCATTTTTCCAGACCAAGTTGTTCATGAATGCCAAGATGGAGGCAAAAAGCTTCAAATATCTCTAGCTTAGAGGCGCTGGGCGCAGAGAACATCTCTGTGCCTTGTCACGGCTGGAGGCCTGTGTTGAGGTGAAAAGACAAACGGTTTGCCCCGTAGCTGAAGGCCAAACTGCAGGCGAAAAAAAAACACCATGAAAGTGACATTTAGTGCCTTCAGGCTTTGCTGAAGTTCAAGGCCCGAGGAACTTTTAAGCTGTGGCTTAAAGGGAAGGAAAGGTTCTTGAGGGATGTTGAGTGGACTGAAGAGCAAAGAAATGGCGCTGGCAGCGCACCAAGTCAGATACATTTCAACTTGAACATTTCTGTAGCACTGCCCCAAAAGTTTAAAGCACTTTTTGCATTTTTAGTTGTAATTTTTCTAACACTCCTCTAAGAAAGCGAGGGAGCGAACTTTTCCTCCTTAGTCAGTTTGGGCCTAGAATTTCCATTCACCTCATCCATCATGGCCAACATTGAGGGCGTCTAAAAGTAGTACAGTAGGACCCCGCTGGGGATTGGTTCCAGGCCTTCCCGTGGATAATGAAAACCGTGGAGAAGAGAGAACGCCTGCCCACCCACCTCCAAATTGATGTTTCCTGACAGTAGCTTGCTTTATGACTGCTGTTTTGAGATAGTAGCTTGCTTTGCGTCTGCTGTTTGTGACAATAGTTTGCTTTACAGCTGCTGTTTGTGACAATAGCTTGCTTTGTGGCTGCTGAATTATTTAATTTTTTTCCTCTGCCAACCGTGGATAATGAATCAGTGGATACAAGGGTCCTACTGTAATCTACCAGATCTGGAGAAATCAAAATCTCTCCATGACTCCTGTCAAACAAGTCAATACGATTCCCCCCCCCCCCACAGGGATCTTGTGCTGCTCAGTGGGCTGGAGCACTGAATGTGGAGCCAGGAGTTCGAATCCTCACAGTGCCTGCTGGGAAAGTCTTAGCTGAGATATGTGCAGCTGGTGGGATTATGTGGCTTGTGGCTACCAGAAAGAGGGACTGATAAGTCCTCAGTACTTAATACCCAGAAAAATCTGCGAGTGCCACCATTACTCACAAAAATGACAGCACATAATTATATTCGCCATAGTTCAAACCGTGGTGGATGAGGTTGTGAAACCGCCTAGCGATTTCACAACATTGGAGGTATTTGAGCGGCAGGTGTTCAGAAGCCCCACAGCTTAATCTCTGGTCTGTTCAATAAAAGCAAAACAAATCTCTTAATGGCAAAAAAATCAAGAAAGCAGGGCTCAACACATCCTATGGTGCAAAAAAGCCTGTGATATTGCCAAGCAATAGAAAAGCACACTGGGTAGTGCGAATGGTTTGGATGTGTACTAAAAGGACTTTGCCTCAGGGAAAAAATGCTTGTAATTGGGAAAAAGGAAAGATTATATTTCTTCCTCCTCTCCCCATTCCTCATAGGGTGGCCAAAACAGAAAATGATGAGGCATATTGCTGAGCCTGGAAACATAACCTTCTGGGACTACAACACCCAGAATCCCCCCCCCCAACCGGCATGAAGAATAGTTAAGAAAAAGTGCAATGCTTTCAAGGTTTATAATTATATTTGTAGAGAAGATGACTTCAGGGGGCCGGAACAAGCCATGCAATGAAAAAAGAGGAAAACAAGAACGGCAGGAAGGCCGCAGCTAGGATGAAACATGGGAAATTCTCTTCCACACAGATCAGTAAGATCCTGGGCCGCGAACCAAATTTATTCATTGTATATTCTTAGAAAGCTGATTGGTTGGTCCAACATGCTCTAGAACAGTTTATATGTCAAGCCCAGGGTGACCTGTCCTGGCAGGTGTCTAACCACCCTTCACACACACACACACACACACACACACACACACACACACACACACACAC
>JAHTLZ010000008.1:5207214-5218543 GCA_023846285.1 Phrynocephalus versicolor
TAATAATAATAATAATAATAATAATAATAATAATAATAATAATAATACCAAAGAACAAACAAACAAACAAAAGGAGTGCCGACCTGCCCCCAGGAGTGGTTGGGTTGGCGCCCTAAAATAGAGAAAAAATATTAAAAATAAAACCAGCGCCAACCGCAACGCAGGGGCCGCATGGCCGGTGCTTGAAGGAAAAAAAACGCAAAAAAGCCCCGTGCTACAGCTGTAGTGCGGGGCCAGGAACCCGGAAGTAACCACCACCACCACCACCACCACCCAGCCCCAGGGGTGGCCGGGTTGTCACCCTAAAACAAAAATAAAATAAAATAAATAAAACCAGCGCTGACTCGGCCACAGGGGCCGTGCAGTAGGCACTTGAAAAACACCGATCCAGCACATGGGATTGGTACCAGCCCACGAGCACTGGACTCAGCCCGCCACCTGCAGAACTGGCCTGCGGGCGTGGAACTGGCGTGGCTAGAAAAACAAAAACAAACAAACAAACAAAACAAAAAAACCCTGATCTGGCACGTGGTTTGTAAAACTGTGAGGGACTTTTGCTCCAGGAATCTGTCCAACTCCCTTTTGAAGGCATCCATGCCACATGCCATCACCATATCCTGTGGCAATATGCTGGGTAAAAAAAAATATTTTCTTTTGTCTGTTCTCACTCTCCCAACCCTCAATTTGAGTGTATATCCCCTAGTTCTAGTATTTTGTGAGAGGGAGAAAAGCGTCCCTCTATCCACTTGACTCATGCCCTGCATTATTTTGTACGTCTCAATTACATCCCCCCCTCAGGCACCTTTTTTCCAGACTAAAGAGCCCCAAATGTTTAACCTTTCCTCATAAGGGAGGTGCCCCAGCCCAGTCATCATTTTGGTCGCTCTCTTCTGCACCTTTTCCAGTTCCACTAGGTCTTTTTTCAGATGCGGAGAGCAGAATTGTACACAATACTCCAGGTGCGGCCTTACTGTCGTTTTGTACAATGGCATTAGAATGTTGGCTGTTTTATTTTCAATCCCCTTTTTGGAAACCCCTTCCATGGAATTGGCTTTCTTCACCGCTACCACACATTGGGTAGACACCTTCATTGAGCTGTCCACCAGCACACCAAATCGCTTTCCTGATCTGTCATGGATCATCAGGCCGCCGAGAGAACCGCCGGTGTGATTTCTCTTATGCACACTTTCTTTTGCAATAGGAATCTGGCCAATACTCTAGATTTGGATTTCATCCAGCCCTTCCCGGCTTTAACCAGAGTAAAACAGTTTTGTACTGCGATAAAATTTGGCACTCCATCACGTTGGCTTTGCTAGCTTGATATGTGCAAAAGGACTGCTCTCTTTTTAGCTTTACTTCAGGGTACGCTAGATGCTGGCTCTTTTACCGCCCCTGTTTTACTTTCAGGACTGGGAGCTCCAGGCGTTATGTGCTGTGATATTGTGGCACGTGGTCTTATTTTCTCTTTGCAGCAATATTAATTTTACCAGGCTCCGTGTTCACACACGTGAGAAGTTATTGTTGCAAAAGCTTAAATCAAAAGCCAAACACCCTGCGATGAGCCAGGCGGCCAAGAAATCCAATCACCGAACAGCTTTCCATGCAGAAAGCATTTTTCTTTTTAAAAAAAGCAGCGAGCTTTTGAAAATGTAATAAACAAATATGCATCCAGTACCCAAGTGCCTTTTAATCTGCCCACTCAATATGCACTGTTCTTCCTAAAGCTCTTGCTAGCAAGGGAGCAGGAGAGATTATAAGAAAATGCAAGGGGTAAGGTTCAAGCAGCCGCAAATGGAGTAGTCAAACTGTCAGAGTTAATATTGAGCCATCAGGGACTTTTTAAGAAGGAAAGGAGATGGGCTTTGGGGTAAACGTGAGCTCACTCTCCCCAAAGTAGCTGCTGGCAACCTTTTTTGACACTTGTACATTTCTGTTCTTTCTGTGTTCTTACATTGGGGCTTTCTGCCTCTGCCTCCCGACACCCACCATAATGAAAGCTTTTGGGCCGCTGCACACAGCCGAAGGAGTGGAGAGTGGGGAGGAAAATTAATATCTGGAACTTCAGCTGAGCGAATCTTATTGAATTCTTGTTACTCGTCTTATTGAAGAGCGTTTGCAAGGTTGACCCAGCGGTAATGTGGCAGGCTGGCGGAAGATGGATTTGAATGCTGCTCTGGTCCCGGATCTGTCGAGAAGGAGGGGGGAGCAGAAACCGGTGACCTAAAAATTCCCACCGAGCCAGATTCTGATCATTTCTCTCGAGCGCGAATATTTTACACAGACAACATTAACAGGAGCGTGTAGCCTGGTATCTCCACCGGCTGTAATTACATCTTTTGTTCCTGCAGGCTTTTTCTCCGCCAACCGTTCCTGCAGTCATCTTAATTGATCTATTTTGTTAACTTGGTATCTTTGATTCTCCTCCAGGGAATTCACAACCACCTTATAAGGTAGAGGAGGCTGGAGGAGGAGGATGTTCAAGGCCACGCCTTGGTCCCATTCAGAGCCCTGCACTCCAATTGGTGATGCACCAGTTATTGATAGAGGACACCAAGTTGCGTCTGAATTATGTAGACACTCAGAAGGTCTTGGGTGTAGGTCAGAGGGAATGGTTTACTATGGCCAGACCCCAGTCAGTTTCATTAGCGAAATTCATCAGCGAAATGGTTTTTGCAAGGGTAAACATCACGAAGGCTCACTTATCCCAAAACTCATCTTCCTTCCACATCTCACCCATTTCCCAATTAATGCACTGGTTTAGCCATAATTACTGCTGCTCTTTACTAGGTTTTCAGCCCAAGATGGACATCTCAATTATATTTATTTCTTTTATTTTAGAATATTTTTAACCCATCTTTCTCCTTGGAAAAGGACCAAAGGTGGCTTACAGTCATGAGGGTCAATATACAGTCTAGTACAATTAAGACATATTCAAGTATTGAGAATAGGGAATTGAGGGAACATCTTATAGCATTAAAGACAACATTACATGACAGCTACAAGAGAACATGAGCAGTAAAAATTCCATGTAAAAATTATGAGTGTTGGAAACTAACATTGAAAACATAGTGCCAATGCAATCACACAAGGTGACAAGTGGTTATAAGCACAAAGTCTATGTGATCATATAGATTCATATGAAAGATACACAATAGGTAGCCCATCATTGTGGGAAAGCTTGCCTAAAGAGAAAGGTCCTTTCCTGTTTCCAGAAAGATATCATAGATGGGGTAGTCCTCACCTCTAGTCTGAGTATAGTTTCATTTTGTTCATCCTCACCCAGTTCATTACTGCAGCTAAACACTCATGTAAAGTTGAGATAGTAGCTTCCTTAGAATCCAGAGGTGATAAGAGGTAGAGCTGGGTATCATCGGCATACTGGTGGCCCCTAACCCCAAAAGACCTGATAATCTCCCTCCTTGCAGGAGACATCACTGAACATTTAAAAACCAAAACCCCGGAAATATCTTTTGATTTTTAGGGAGCTGTCCAGGGTGCTGCTTTAAGCTTCAGGGGGACTCAAATTAATTGTTATTTCTGAATTGGTTGATGTTTGTTAACGGAAGCCAGCATCTTTGGGATACCCTTGGAGGAAATTATATCATTGTGGATCCCTGCGTCGATCGTGTCTAGCCATGTTTCTTCCTGGAGAGACCCAAAGTTTTCTTCAAAAAAAGTCCTTTGCCTGCCGGCTTGCATATTACCAAGAGAGGTGTAATCGTTACGTGCCTGTGTAGACGATGCAGAGCCTGAGTGCAAGATTTACCTTGGGCTGACAAAATACTTCCCTTTGGATGGTTGTTTTCTTTCTCTCTCTGTGGGGGATGCGCAGTCGAGTAGCGAAGGAAATGTTTAAGTGAAGTTTTATGAGGGATTCCCTCCTGTGCATTCACTTAATTTGATATGAAATGGCATCCTGCAAAGGCACATGCTACCAGTTGGCATCTGTTATTACATGGCTGACTGTTCCTTGCAATGTTGATTCACCGGCTTTACAAACTCGGAGCCGATAAAAAACAAAGGTGGGGGGGGAAACAGCAGTAGGAAAGCATGACTTTTGTTTCAGATTTGTGTGTGTGTGTGTTGCGTCATTACAGTCGTGACCGACGCTTCGTGACCCCGTGTCCACGGAGTTTTCTTGGCAGGAATACTGGAGTGGTTTGCCAGTTGCTCCTCCAGATTTAAAGGGTGGCAAATGTATGGAAGTAATTTCTTGGAGGGGGAGGGAGACATTCAGATTGCAGTGGGTGGAGAGGATGCTGGCAGCAACGCAGACAGTGACTAACGTAGTCGAGCATCAGATAATTTTAGCACAAGTGGTGTGATTTGTCATATTTCTTAACCCTTTCGGACTCTTTTTGGCAACCGGTCCTTTGATTTGTCAGTTGCATGAGGTATCCTCCGTGCGAAGGGCTGTCTGCTCATTTGTCTTTTGTGTGTCGCTGGAATCAGTGGATGAAATTTTTTAAAAAGCCAGGGGGAAACCCTCTCCTATTGAAATCTGCACCTCACCTGCTTAAGGTTCCTCCAGCCCTCTCCAACAGGGGAACCAAGGTTTATAGGGTTGAAACTGAGCAGCAGAGACCCTGATTTCGTTTCCCCCTCTATTCAAGCTTCCCTGTTCCCTCTGAACTTAGCTGCGATCCACAGAATAGCTGGGAGAGAGGTGAGCTTTCCAAGAAGCAGTATGTTGTTGCAAGGGATTCCTATTATAAATGCAAAAAGCAAAGTGTGCTGAGTATATACCACTTAAAGCCCTCTCTGGGCCGTTTACAGTTTAAGTATGCAGGCTACGCATCCCCCTCTCCCCAAGCAAGCTGGGTACTCGTTTTACTGCTTGAGCAAGTGCATTGTTGGGCACCATGCTGACTATACAGCCCGGTTCCTAAGAGGGTTAGAGTTGAGGACCCCTGTTTTATGGAATACATATCCTGACCCAAAGGAAGGAATAGGACACTGAGAGGGATAGTCGAAACATGGCAAGGAAAAGAGATTAAGAAAAAGCTAAGGAAGGGGTTGAAATAAACAAATGCCGGACCCAAATCCTTATGGAATGTCTGCTCAATATAGGAAATAAAAGAAATAAAAGTGTGCCATCCGCTCTGGCTTAGATCACCAAGAAGCTTAGAGGAGCAAAGGTGGCTTAGATCACCAAGAAGCTTAGAGGATCAAAGCCAGATGAAAGGAAGACCCTGGAGCGGTCCTAGGAAGAGGCTCTAATGTGATGTGCTTTTGTGGGTTGATAGTGACCCCCAAGGTCTGGGTCACTAGGGCCAAGAGCCCCTGAAATACCTGGGCCGTATTTGGTGTCTGCCTTTTATACTGCTTTAGGATGCAAAGCGTACCCAAATCAGCTCCGAAACTGGAGGCACTCCTGTTTGCAAGAGTGGCTCCCCTCGGTCTTTGGTCGGAGGATAGAAAGCCACCAGGACCCCTAAGATCCGCTGGCCACTTAAATTCAGACCAGAGATCTTGGGGGTTTGTCGCTCTTCCTGTGTTCTCACCCCTCCGCACGCCATTGCCCCCGTCTGCGTGGGTGGGGGGGAGGAAAAAAGGGAGGAAAAAATGCAGGCTCACCTCCGTCTGCTGGGGTCACAGCCCTGGAAGCAAGCATTCCAGTCTCTTAAGATCTCTTAAAGGGGCGGGCTGCAAAAAACAAAACAAAAAAACAACAACAAAAGACCACAAGGTGAGGAGAGCCGGCACTCACTGTTTTACATCCGCATCAGAAATTTTTCACCTTAGGAGACCATGTACTTGGAAAATGCGCTGGGACGCGCTTAGGTGGGCGTGGGCGTACTTAATTTTCTTTAAAGTCCGGAGCTGGTGGGAAAACAATTTTAAGCTCCGCATCTGGGAGCCCTTTGCCTCAGATTTTAGGGATCGTGTAAAAGTGCCCCTTGTTTTTCAACCCTAGGGGAAGCACGGGAGGTCAGCAAAGAGAGAAACCCTTCCTGAATCTTCCTTTGAAACAAAAAAACTTCCCCTCTTCCCCTTTTCGGGCTGTGGCATTCCTTTCAGCACCATTATCTGGGTTAACGTCGTCCAAACCGAACTGACTCGTTAATGCTGCTGCAATTGAATCGCGCTGCCACTTCCCCCCTCTTCCTTCTGCTTGGTGTCTCCCCTGGAGCCTTCCCTGTCCCTGCAAGGAAGCCCGAGGATGCTTCAACTGCATCACTGCACACCCCCTCTCTCAATGGCTCATCTCTTCCTGCCGGAATGTGTGTGTTTCTCTCTCCTTTTTTTTTTTGCTGGATAGTAGCTCTCAGTACTGTTCTTTTATTAGCAGCAATATGGATTCCTCCTTTTAAAGGCTTGTTTGAATGCCTTAACTAATTGCCTGCCAGAGTACTGCTGAAACAAATGGCAAGGCAGTATCGTCCTTGAAAAATAATAAGAAAATCAGTTGGGTTTGGGGTTTTTTTGCCCACTGCTCAAGAAATGAGGAGCTGCCTAGATGCTCTAATCTAAGCACATCCGATCTGGCCTGATTTCGGAAGCTAAGCAGGGTCGGCCCTGGTTAGTACTTGGATGGGAGACCACCAGGGAATACCAGGTGCACCTGGAGTAGGAACTGACAAGCCACTACGGCATTCTTGCCAAGAAAACTCCATGGACATGGGTTCATGAAGAGCAGTCTTCTTTATGTGCTGCCCTCTGAATTGTGCTGCCCAGGTGGCTGAACTATCACTGACCAAGGCAGCTCTTTCCATTTAAGTACTCACTGGGTTTGTCTCCTGCTTAGGTTGAGCAAATATAATTACATCATGTGCCCTAACAGACCATACCAGGTCTGTAGGCTCCTGGAGTAGAAACTGGTAAACCATTACAGTATTCCTGCCAAGAAAACTCCATGGACATGGGGTCATGAAGAGTCGGTCATGACTGTAACAACACTACATGCACACACGCGTGCGCGCACGCACGCACACACGCGCCCCCACACCAAATGAGGTTGCAGTATCACTAGGTGATATAACAGCAGCCTGTAAAAAAAGATCAGACGTTATTATTATTTTTTTTGTAAAATTGAATTTTATTCCTGAGCCTTGGTTGCTGAAATCTCATACCGTGCTAGGATTACTACCCTTTGCGAGTGGGAAAGTGCCAGGTTTGCCATCATCAGCATGACATTTTAATGAAAGAAGTCGCTGCTGGCATGCATGAATGCATCCCGTTTCTCTTGTTAAAAAAATGTGTTTAGGGGGTGTTGTTAAATGTTCCTGTGAAAAACCCTGGGTGATATTTCTGTCTCCGCCCCATAAAAGGACCTCCATGTGGGTCTTTTCTTCTTCACCTGCTCCCTGGAAGATCTAGTTTCTGAGTCCAGATCTCCTCTCAGCTACAAGCAGGAACCTCATGGCCTATTCTAGGAGGGTAATACGGGAACAGCAATCTGCCTTTGTAAAAGTGGAAAACTACAGGAACTGGAAAAAATGAGGGCTTCTGCCACTCTGGCCTTTTCAGTCATGACAGGCTGGTATGACTGATGCAAGAAATATGGGATTATATCCAGTGTCATGTGGTGGCACTGATTCAATTTTGCTTCTTCCAGATGACAACAAAAGGGCAGAACCAGATATTTCAGATCATTCGTTGCAAGCAGATGAGAACTCCGTAATTGTTGAAAGGGGTTGGATTCCAAAGAAATAAGATTTTTTTTCTTGCCTCGCGTAATTTGCAAACTAGCTGCCTTTGCTTTGCGATGGGTCTTCAGACAGGATCCTTTTGAAGGCTGATTTCCCTGCTACGAAAATTATTGCGTTTCCACCTCTATTCTTATGCTATGCATCATGTCTCTTTCTTCCCACAAAAAAGTACCTAGGAGGTTTCAAAAGCCTGAGTATGAAGCCGGTCTCTGATCTACTCGTGAGTACCTTTTCAACCCCTAGGATATTTAGAATTTATTGATTCAGGGTGAACTGGAACTCGGAACCCAACCAGCCAGTTGAGGTTGGAGTGATCCAGTTCAAAATAAAGTGTTCTGCTTATATACCACCCCATACCACTTCAAGTAGTCTCTGGGCAGTTTACAGTATTTAATTACAGTATGCAGGCTACACATCCCCCCCTCCAGTAAGCTGGATATTCATTTTACCGACCTCGGAAGGATGGAAGGCTGAGTGAACCTTGAGCTGTCTACCTGGGATTGAACCCCAGGTCATGAGCACAGTTTTTCCTGTAGTACAGGCATTTAACCATTGCGCCAGGAGGCTCCTACATGAAAATGAAAAAAAAGTCTTATTTTCGGTGTAATCTATTTTATTTTGCACTTGAGTGATCTTTCCATTCAGGGAGGAGACATTTCTTCTATTGTGAGAAGGATCCAGACAGCTCTTCAAATCAATCTAAGTTGTCTCCATTTTGTTTACTGACACTCTCTTCCTGCCTTTTTTAAACAGTCATTATTCTGATGGTCACTGTGACTTCTTTTTCTTTTTTCTTTTGTTAAACAAAGCACAGTATTTCTCTGTGTATAAGACTATATTTTTGTCTAAAATTGTTAGACAAAAAAATGGAGGACCTTCTTATGCACACAAGCAAGCTGTGGAAAGAACAGCATGGTTGCAAAACTGTAATTTTGGGTTGGAAAAGTGGGGACATCTTATAGATGGAAACGTACGGGATAAGTGACATAGCGCTACAGCTACACTAACCTAGCATGGTATAGTATTATGCATATTTTACCCAAAGAGACCTCCAGTGTTTTAGAATTGTACTTTGTCAGTTAGGGGGAATAGCTTTTTAAAAGACAACAGAGGAGGGAGTTTCAGCCTTCCTCCCTTTTGAGGTCGAAACCCACCAAAGATGTCACAGGGTTGTCACCTCAAAAAAGAAGTCCAGTAGCCATGACTCAGCTTCCAGATAAACTCACCTGGATGACTGAGAATCTTCACAGACATATCACCTCAGATAACACCACCCATTTCCTTGGGTGCAAATTAGCCAGCCTCAATGGCCAAGCAGGAGCATTCTCGATTGCACCAAATAAACTGCAGCTCTCGCACTCAGCCAGCCAGAAGGGAGCAAGGAGGGCTTTGCAAGAAGGACCCCTCTTCAAATGCATATGGCTGAACCAGAGTACACAAAAAGCGAACCAAAGATCAAGCTATACGCTCATCTAAATGAGGAAGCTAATTTGTCCTGAAGCACTGAATTGATCCATGCAAAACCATATTTCTATGAGTCTTATATTTATATTTATATTTATTTATTTATTCTTCCCAGCTCATGTCCTCCACATGGTTTCTCCTACAGTGGATAAGAATATTGACCTCAGATACAGGACACCCGGAAACCAGCTGGGGCGGGTGTTGTTTGTGACACGGTTAATTCAATTTTTGATGCCACTTCCCAATGATTTTTATTTTTAACCCATTATTGTCTATTTTTTTCTTTCTTTCCCCCCCCTCTTTTAAATTCTTCCTTGATTCTTTGATGATTGTCGTATTTTATTTTAATTGGTTGCTTCAACCCGTATTGTTAACTGCCCGGAGTGCTCTGGGAAGACGGGCGGCATATAAATAAAATAAAATAAGTAAGTAAGTAAGTAAGTAAGTAAGTAAGTAAGTAAGTAAGCAAGTAAAGTAAAACCGTTCCTGAAGTATCTCACAAAATCTGGACATCCTGCTAGAGCCACTGTAACTTAGATTCTCTCCCCTCATCCTGTTTTTTGAAATTATAACCAATAATACAGTGAGTACATAAGAGCCAGGTCTACAGTGAAGGAATGAACAAACAATAACATAAGGTCAGGCAGGAACTGAGGTAATAAAGTTAAGAGAAAACATGTCCATAGCTGACAAGTTGAGCAAATTTTGTCAGAGGTCCTCTCCTCAGGAACGGTTGGAGCACCGATGTCAGGCAGGTACCATGTTTCAGAAAAACAAGAAATATATTTCCCTCGTCAAAGGGCACACCTGCTCTGTCAGATGCTCTATAAAGGCTGTTTGCCAAACATTATGAGTCAGAGTCAGCTTAGTGGCACCTTACGCACATGAGCACACACTGCCAGGGTTTTTAAAAAGATGAGTTTCCTAGCCTTACCGGGAGAGTGTAGGGGTTCTTTTTAATCATTCAGCTACAGCCCTTCCTCTTGGTTGACTTTGGTTATGCAGTCCTTAAGCCAAGGGAGGTTTTAACATAATATTTCTGACAGATAAGTCCAGTGGGTTTTTTTTTAAGGCAAGAGGCAATGGCTGGCTCATGGTGAGAAAAGCATGAAAAGTGAAATTATTTGTGTAACGCAGGTCTCGGGCTTTTGAGTGGTCAGTGTTATCAGACAGGCCCGTTGCTTCCTATGGGTTTCTTTTGCATGATATGAAACCTCCGTTACTTAAACTTGATTTTGCATTCTTAAGATGGCTCTGTTTTGGTGCTGTCTATCCTCTGTATTAAATTTAGCCCTTTGCTAGTGGCAAAACTTGCAAATTGAGGGACACTCACCCCCATTAGAGAGAGAGAGAGAGAGAGAAATCAAGGTTGTCCCTAGCTGCAATTTATGTACTGTGGAAAAGGAGTGAAGTATGAATGTCCTCACAGGAACTGGTGCGTAGAGAGATGGCTGTGTCAGCTAGCTCTTACCAGTCCTTTATTTTAAATAACATTTGCTTTGTTTATGTGATTTCTATACTGCCTGAATTAGTGAAACCCACCACTCTGCGTGGTTTGCAAAAGAAATATAAAAGCAATATATAATATTAATCCCACAAAACTGACTCCACAACAAAAAAAGTCAAGTAACTTTGAAAAAAGGTATGTTCATGTGCAATATAATGCATAAGTTATGTGTCATGAATCCACCTCAGCGGAACAGGTTGTTCAAAACCTCTCTATACTTCTCTGCCTTCACCCATTTCCTGAAAGTTTGAGGGGGGTGGCTGACATATCTCTAGTCGAAGTCCCTTCCATAGGGACTGTACTGCAGGTACAACTGTGCTCACAACGACCTGGGGGTTCAATCACAGGTAGCCTGCTCCAGATTCGCTCAGGCTTCCATCCTTCCGAGGTCAGTACAATGAGTACCCAGCTTGCTGAGGGAGGTGTGGGGCGATGTGTGGCCTCTATAATTCCTTGTAAACTACCCAGAGAGTGCTTTAAGTACTATGGGGCAGTATATAAGCAGAACACTTGGCTTTATTCATCTTTCTTTCTTTCTTTCACTTGAACATTTTTTTTAAAAAAATTCTATTCTGCCATCTTGCTGAGTATATATATATATGTAGTTATTTTTAATTCTATTTTAACCCGGCTTCCTTATTATTACTAGAGCCCATCTTTAGATAGATAGATAGATAGATAGATAGATAGATAGATAGATAGATAG
>JAHTLZ010000008.1:5223450-5235592 GCA_023846285.1 Phrynocephalus versicolor
CTTTCTTTCTTTCTTTCTTTCTTTCTTTCTTTCTTTCTTTCTTTCTTCCTTCCTTCCTTCCTCTCTCCCTCCCTCCCTCCCTCCTGCACAATTGAGCGCAACACTTTGGGAGGTGACGGATTGGCCAGCTTCACCCAGAGGGGCAGCCGAATCTACTTGCGATGCTTTCCCGCTCTTTGGAGAAGGCTGCTTCTAAGTCCCCCCCCCCATTTGTGTAGCCTGCAGACTATTTGTTAATAGGAGTTATGCTTCCTTTGGAGGGAAATGACCCAAAGGAAGTTGACACCCGTCGTGGTGCAGGCAACGTTAAAACAAGACAAATCTCAAGAGATGCTCGACAAGGAGGAGAAAGCTCCAATAAGCCAGCCGGCCTCCCAGATCAAAACAGTAGCTACCATGTTTGAAAGGCTCTTTTAAATGTAGTTAATGCCTCACCACAAGGCAATTACACGACGGCAGCTACAATTGTAATCCAGTTTCCAATGCGTTGGTGACGAATCCTCTAACAATGGATGCCTAAGCTATCCTGTTTGTCATAAGGGGATATGACAAGGAGAGAGACTCTGCCAACTGAGCAGCCCAAGCTCTCGAGAGGCGGTAATGAAAGATGCAAGGCAAGGGAAAAGCAGCATGGTGCTAAGAAAGCAGCAGCGCGGACTTGGGTAAGTTACATTTTAAAGACTGCAGATCCCAGCACATACAATCCAATAGGGTGTTAGAGTTTCTGCAACCTCGCCTGTGCCTTTATTAGGTTTGCCTGGCAAGGACCTTCCTGGGCTGGGCTGACTGTCAATCTATCCAGCACCATCCAATTATTCCCACTGGCCTCCGAATACAAAGCGGGCCCCTCCTCTCTGCTCTGTTACTTTCCCTCCTCTCTTGAGAGACAGGTAGTCTGTTGAAATCTGTTGCTGAAAGCAGTCATGTTTTCCAGTTTGCTGTTAGATCTGTTTTAAACTGTAAGTAATAAAACCTTTCATTCTTTCTCCTGCTAACGTCTCAGAGTGTGTTATTGAGACTATAAGTGCCACGTCAATGAGAAAAGGGATGGTCTGCTCTGGATAATTTGTGAATCCCTACATTTCTGCTGCACAGCTAGAGGAACTTAACCAAAATTGTTCTGCTCTCAGGGTCATATAATTTCATATGAGAAACAAGGTCCCAAAACAAGGCAAATATTGGCTCACCTCCACTGGCTATCTGTTGCATCCCAGATCTGGTTCAAGGTGATGGTTTTAACTTATAAAACCCTCCATGGCTTAGGACCTGAATATGTGATGGAGCGCCTGCCCCTTAGATTAACGAATGATCTTCTCTAGCACTGGCATTTAGGGCCAGAAAAACTGTTACAAGAAACTGGACTTTCTCAGTGGCCGCCCCTGCTCTTTGGAACAAATTGCCAGTTGATATCCACTTGGCTCCCTCTGTGGCTATGTTTAAGAGCTCTTTAAAAACCTGGCTCTACCATGAGGATCTTGACAATGCTGCACGACCGTTGCTCGCCACCTACCCGATATATGTAATAATGTTGTAAACATATATGTAAAATGTTATTTTTATTTTATTGTTTTAACTTGTACACCGCCTGGAGTTGTTCTTTGAATTAAACGTGGTGGTCTATAAACCCATAAATAAATAAATTAAAAAAGAAATGTATATAAGTTCATTTTTCTGACCCCGACGGTGAACAGAAACAACACGCTGCCTCGCAACAACGTGGCATGTTTTCTTTTTACTTAAAGTTAGACACACGTTCTGTTCTTGGCAACTGACATTCTCTTTGTCTTCAATAGACACGTCGCCTTCCTAGGCTGCCTGAAATCTTATGGTGCGGAGACCGGTTGATTTGGGGGTGGACTTTCCCCCTTTCTGTCTCTTCATCCGCAGATTATTTCAGTCGTAGAATCATGAAGTTGGAAGGGACACATCGTGTCCAACCCACTGATCAAGGCAGGCGTGCAAATCATAGGATATCTGCCAGGTGGTGATCTAAACTGGACTCCTTTCAGTGCTGTTTTGGGTCTTTTTCCTCTCCCTTTAGTAGGAGTAGCTCTGGTGGAACCTGCCAGAGGACAATGAACTACAAAACCCATATTTTTCTCATCAAGGCAAAAAGGAGCCGAGCCGTTGGCCATCACAAAACACACTTGCAAAAATAGGTTACAGGTGAAACCTTCATAGGCCACTATTAAAAATTAAAAAAGGAACATTGTAAGCTTTCGGGGGCAGTAAATCACCCTTCTAAAAAGCAGGTCCCAGAAGTTGAGACGAGGTGGAAGATGTTCTTCACCAGGAGGTTACTTTTAAAGTCCTTTGATAGATGATGTTCTTAAAATCCATGGCTAGGTGATGTTTTAGCCAGGGCAGGAGTCTTGTTAGAGGCAAGAAGGGCAGTTGTAAAAGGCTGTTTCTTAAGTCACACCCCCGTTCTTCAAACAAAGAAACATGGGTCATATACCATGCCTGGTAAAAGGCAAAATAGCTCACATCCTTTATTTTAAAGTATGCTGGCTACCTGACTTTTGATTCATATCCTCCCTCTGAAATTTGCCTAAATCTCTTTGGTTCCATTTCAGCTCCTCTTTCTTTTATTACTGAAACCAGAACAATCCATTGTTATGCCTACCCTTCCAAATCCTGCCTTGTCATTTCCCTAACGACCTCTCCACTCTGTGTTGGATGAACCATAACTTCCTGCCTCAATCTCTTCTTGTTCTATCATTGTCATTATTATGAACCACCTCTCGGTCCAGAGTTTTAGGCGGTGTATGAATCTGCCACTTCATTTCTGCAACTCTTCCCAGCAAAATAAATGCAGCCTTCTCTATTTCAGGCCATCCAGCTAATTGGACCATTCCTTGAAGTGTAGTATGGGAACTGTTCTATGCGGGACATGCCACTGCAAAATATCTTTCTGTTTCTGGGTTAGGTGAGTGCGGAAATATTTCCAGGAACCATGCAGGTTAGTACATTGAATCGGACTACGATTCCCATAATAGCCCAACCAGCATAGCCAGTGGGCAGGATTCTAGGAACGGAAATTTGTCACTTTAAGTAACTGCTTCAATTTGTCTGTGCCTCTGAGTTCTGAAGGGTCCCCAAAACCATCAGTCCTGAGAACACATGTTTGTTTAGCGCTGTCACCTCCCTTCACCAGCTTTGAGAGGGACAGGGGCATTGAAGCCCCATGGCGCAGTGGTTAAATGCTTGTACTACAGGTACAACGGTGCTCACGACCTGGGGTTCAATCCCAGCTAGGTGGCTCATGGTTGACTCAGCCTTCCATCCTTCTGAGGTCCGTAAAATGAATACCCAGCTTGCTGGGGGTGGGTGTGTGTGCAATGTGTAGCCTGCAGACTATAATTAAACTGTAAAACCACCCAGAGACGACTTGAAGTGGCATGGGGCCGTATATAAGCAGAGCACTTTGCTTTGCTTTGAAGCCCATCTGCGTGTTTCCTTTTAAAGCCAGGTGAGAGCAGCTCCGTGGGTGTCCTGGAAGCGGTCGGCTTGTCACCTACCTTTATCACTATCTTTGCTCCTTGGTGGCAGGAAAGGCCGAGGAAGGGCAGGGATGGTCAAGAAGAGGATTAAAAACCTGGCACATTTTGCTGCCTCGAGCAAGATAAATGGAGTGAGGCCGACAGCAATGCTGGCGGCATGATTCCATTACACAGTGAGCGATTGGAGAGATGATCATTAGTATTTATTATCTGCATGCCTGACTTTTCTGCTTTTGAAACAGCACTTGGGATGCAGCCACACGGCTCCCTGGGCACCTGTTGCGAACTGACGAGAATTCTGCTCTCAAGCCATTAGGAAGCCGGCATTCTCGACCGGATGGTGATGGAAAGAAAAATCAGCATTAAAACTCCTCAAATCTCTCTCTCTTTCTGGAGTTCCCTTAGATGCCCAACTCTGGGAAGCTGAGGAGAGTAAGGACTTTATCAGTGCCTGGCCATTATTATTGTTGTCTCTGCCTGAGGCTTATCTACCGCAAATTCTGTATTATGGTAATATACTGGCCGCTGGCCAGTAAATGCACATCCGGCAGATAGGAAGACTGTCCTGCTTATGAATGGTTTTCCATCCTCATAAATGGAATCGTGCAGGTGGCTAGAAATTCTGTTTGTTGTCCTTAGCTAGTATTTTGTTAGCCTGTTGTTTTTGTTTTATCATTTTTATTTTTATTTTTTGTCACACATGCATCTAGAATCCAATCGGATGAAATAACGACCATCTTGAGTAAACACACTCCTTATGGCTGTAACACCTAATTCTTTGCTTCTGCCTCTGTTTTCTTTGCAGTTCTTGTTCTTCCCCCAGTTTTCTGCGCCATCCAACTTGTTGACGAGTTCTAGAGAACTTGAAACATTGTCTTGTAATGATGCAAATCACATTGGGTTCTTCTTAAGAAGAAAGGGGATGGGGTAAAATATTTTAATTGAAATTACAATTAAAATAGCATGCATGGGACGAATTCTGAGATCCCTGAACTGTATTTGCAATGCTCCAGGCTCAGCTTATAAACTCATTTTATGATGGGGCCACCCTTGAAACATTGTGGCATTCACACAGGCTGCTTTCACAGGACCCCTAACATCCGCTGGCAATTTAAATGCAGATCCCCCCAATGTGGTTTTTGTTCTGCTTCCTGTGTTCCCACCTCCCGCACTCTTGATTCTATTGCTTCTGTCTGCGGTGAGGGGAGAGAGAGAAAGAAAATGCAGGCTCATCTCTGCCTGTGTTCCAGCCCGTTAGCATTCCTGTCTGTTAAAAGAGTGGGGGAACCCAAAAAAACAAACAAACAGTGGAGGAGGGCCAGGCATGCAATGCTTTAAAACAGCAACAAGGATTTTATCTGCTCGAGGGCAGGTACTTGTAAAATGCGCTGGGGTACGCTTAAGTGGGCGTGGTCGTACTTTATTTTTTAAAGTACGCTGCTGGTGGGAAAACAATTTTATGCTCCGCCTCTGCATCGGATTTTAGGGGTCGTGTGAATGCAGCCACAGTGGATGAGTCAGAGGGCTTGTTCTACCTTCATTTCTGTCCCTTCTGCCCTTTCATCCCGATAGGAAAGATCCAACAAGGAGAAACCATGTAGACTCAGAGACTTGCCTAAGGACAAACCCTGAGTCTGCAGTTTCTCCCTTGGCTGCAGGTTTGAACAGATATTACATGTTCTGAGACCGACTCCTTGCCTACACGTTCCGTTCAACTAGAAACATTGACGCTGGGAGGCGACCACGTGTGCTTAGCGGCGAGAGGTGTTCTGTGTTTGGCTTGGCCTCTGGGAATCACAGCAGATGGAGACGTGGACTTGTTGACTTCATATGCCCCCCTTCTCTTCAGATTTTTCTTGAAATGTGGGCTTTCTTTCTTGTTCTGCCTGAAGAACCTGCTGGGAACAAGGAGCCACATTCTGTGAATTGACCCCATTCTCTGGTTTGCCTCTTGAACAGCCACCTGAAGCGTGTGTGTCCTTTGTATCAACTCACCTGGTGTCTCCATCTTGTCTCTCAGGATGGACAAGCTGCTGTAAAAGTTAAAAAGGTAAAGGTGCCCCCCCACATATGCATGCTAGTTGTGTGCAACTCTAGGGGCAGTGATCGTCTCCGTTTCCAAGCCAAAGAGCCAGTGTTGTGCAAGTCCATGGCCATGTGGCTAGCATGGCTGAATGCATTTTTGTGCACAGAACACTGTTTACGTTCCCATTTTTTATGGCGGTACCTATTTATCTACTTGCATTTACATGCTTTTGAACTGCTAGGTTGGCAGGAGCTGGGGTTAACAGCGGGAGCTCGCTCTGCTGTGTGGCACCCGGGATTCGAACCACCGGGCTGCCGACTTTGCAGCCGACTGTTTCAGCCGGACAAGCTGCTGTTGACGGAGCCAAATGACACAGGCCTCCTGTCTCTCAGACGAGAAACATAAACTGGCATCCACCCTGTAGGTATCTTTATTTTGCTGAATGCAACTAAATGCCCGCTTCTAGCAGCACAAAAGTGTGAAGAAATAAAGAGGCTTTTAAAAATGTTGTAGATGGCTGCACCTCTATGGTCAAGCACTGCAGGATTTACCACCGCAGCAAGTCTTCCAGAATCCAACATGACGCCAACAACATAAAACAAACTGATTACAAAATACAAATACAAAAATATAATAAAAAGCGAAAATATTAAAAATGAAAACATAACTAAAACAACAACATTCATAAAAACCAAAGGTAAATAAGTAAACCCTCTACCCATGAAAGAGGGGGATGGGAGGAAGTTATTTTCCAATGTTCTTCCTTGACCTTGCTATGGAGAGAGAGGAAATTGTGCCTCCTGAATGATCACCATTTCCCCATTATGGATTCACTGCTCTGCTGAAACTGGAGCCAGCCCTCTTCATTAAGTTGGGTGGTGGATTCAAGCTGGTGAGTTCAAAAGGCATGGGAGCTATCCAAGGTTCTGAATTGAACTAAAAAGCCAGAATGGATTCACTGCTGTCCTGAAACTGGAGCATGGGAGCTCTCCAAGGTGCTGAGTCGGATTAAAAAGCCAGAATGGATTCACTGCTCTGCTGAAACTGGAGCCAGCCCTCTTCATTAAGTTGGGCGGTGGATTCACTCTGGCCTTGAGTCCAAAAGGCATGGGAGCTCTCCAAGGTGCTGAATCGAATTAAAAAGCCAGAATGGATTCACTGCTTTCCTGAAACTGGAGCCAGCAGTTTTCAATGAGCTGCAGTCCAAAAAAAAAATGTAACCTTGGTGAGCTAAGAAAGAGACATTTGCCACATCACACTGCCCTGCGCCCCCTTTTCTGTTTGGGCTCTTCCAATGTACACACACCCATGGGGTTTTCTGATCAGAGATTGACCCTTTCCCTTTCCATCTGTCTGTTCATAATAAACAGCTCTCCTCTCCCCCACCCCCAATTTTATTTCTGCGACTCTGCTTTGGTGGTGTCAGAACAGATCCTGCTGACTTCCTCGGTCTTTCCATATCTGTGGACTGTGATTAATGCTCTGAGGCATCATTCATGTTCGCTGTTTAAATGCCTGTGGCTGCAAATCCTGCTGCTTTTGAGCAGACATCTGTTCACTTTCATTCCACTGTTCGGACCGTATCGCTGGAGCACCCCCTTCGTCTTCAACTCAAGGATAATGGGCCACGGAGTCTGTGCGTACTGAAGGAGACAAGCGACCTCTCTGCCCCGATGCAATTTTGAACATCCCACTGAAAAACCATAGATGCCACCTTTTATTTTTTAAAATGAAAGAAAATGAGATTTCTGGCCTTTGGAGTTTCGAAATAAATTTCCGCAGTGTGTTGGCCAAAATATCCAGGGGATAGAAATAAAGATGTTCTACATCCAGATTTTGGTGTGTCTGGGAGACTTGTCTTGACTCCTTTGCTTAGCAATGGTCTTTGTGCATCACTGCAAAATCATAGCTGAGCGTAAAACCTGGTTGGCCCAGGATGGTAATAAATATATTCATATGTTTGTTTAATGTGATATGGACAACAGGGATTATCCTCAGCAAGACTTTGTGCACCCTCCTCATTTTTCCTCTTCCATGGCTGAGAAAAGAAAATTGTTAAGTGTGTTCTTTCAGTATTTATTCTCTGTCTTGCTTGGGCTAAGAAGCCTAATGTTTCTAGGGTAAACTGTGGTTACTTGTAAGACAAGGTGGATTGTTTAAGCTAATTGTAGTTAAGATAAAGCACTGTTTCCAAGTCTAGACAGCAAGCTACACTTTGAAAGCTGTGGCAAAATCTATTGGAGTTTTTACAACCTCGCATGCTGCTTGTTAGTTTGAGTGACTGGGAGGGACTTCTCTGGCCAGGCATGAATGCCAATCGATCGAGCACTAACAGACACAACATAAATCACCCAAATTGCTCCACTCACCCTTTCAACTTTGGCACAAGGTCAGGACCACATACTTTCTTTGAATGTGCTTGGGGCCTATTGTATTCTGCAAGCATGACTGTAGCATGATAGATTCCCCTGCAGTCAACAAACTGTATGGGCAATTACGCTTGCACCCCCCATTTCTTATCGGTGGGATTTAGGCCTATACTTTGTATATCAACCCAGTACAGTCCCTGATAGGCTGTTTGGGATAAAAGCTATCAGAGGGAAGCATTGCTTCAGTGACAGAAGTATGCAAAGAAAAGGTCGGACAGCTGTTGTCCAGCTGCTCCAGTGTTGTTAACTCTGCCTTCCAGTGAGGTCTCAAAAAAGAGGTCTTTATTGAATTAGGACTTGGGGGTGGGTGGGATTCAGGTCCAAGTCCCCAGTGAGCCATAAAACTTATTCGGTAACCTTGAACTCGTCACTTTCTGCAGTCTCATTTACAGTAGGACTCCAGTATCCACAGAATCAATATCCGCTGAGTCTCTTAATCGCAGTCATTAAAATATATGTATATATATGAAAAGAAAAACCCCAGAAATACGTATTTCCAAAGACAATGTTACCAGAACCAGCCGCTGGAGGAAGACAGAGACCATGCCATATGCAGTGTTTGCTATTAAAAATAGTATTCAGTATGCAATAATTCACATTTGCAGCAGGGGGCTTGCAGTTTGGAAAGCATCCCCTGTGGATATGGGGGTCCTTCTGTACTTCACAGGGTTGTTGTAAGGAGGAGAGCCTGTTCCCTCATCCATTTTGCCAGAGAAGCTGGGCATCCCACTGCAATATCTTCCTGTATTCTCACTTTTTAATCACAGGTATCACTGCAAGGAGAGGCATTCCCAAGAAATAAAATTGCACATAAGAGAGGTGGGTGAAATTTGCCCCTGTCCTCTCAAAAACACAATTTTGCATCAAGAAAGGGCCCAACAAGCTTAAAGGGGGAGGGGGGAGGAGCGGGCAGCCAAAGACAGCAGCAGTCTGGGTGACGTCCCTCAGAAAACATCTGGAGGACCTTTTACAAGCACACCATTTGTATCTTTGTACATGCCATTGGCAACTGTTCGGGTTCTCACTCACTCACAAGGGAGACTGTCATTCTGTTGTGGAGAGATCTTTTGAGGGACGAGATTAACAAAACACACACATAGTCAAATCACACCTCCAAAATAAACACTTCCTCCTGCAGAAATATACATTTTGTAAGATGGGCCTGTCGCCTGGGTGATATTTTTTCCCCTTGCGTGAGTAGCTTTGCTTATTGCCCTGTGTGTGTTTGTGGGCGTGTGCGCCAATATATAACATGCTGATAATTCATTGACTATTTTCCCACCAAAACTTCAATCAGCTTTAATTTATCCCCAGAGGAAAATGTCCTTGTATATTTATATTAACACCACCCCCCTTCGCTAGCTCAGCCACATCTGACTTAGAGGAGGCAAACATGCGAATGGTTTATTAAGCTCCCAGACTGCAACCCAGATCCTTTTACAACTGTTCTCTGCTTTACATTCCCTCGCACAATTCAGCCCTGTAAACTTTATTGGCAGAGAGAAGGGGATGCAGGTTCGGGTGCATTTAAATACGATCACAGCCGCCGTTTAAATCCAGGTGCATAGTTTTGACAAGGGCTGACGCTATGCTTCTCTTGCTCCCTCTGTCATTTTTTCAGCACCCTTGATTCTTGAATGGGAGATATTTCTGCTCTGTCAGATTGTTGGGGGACTTGTTTAATTCTCTCTCTCTCTCTCTCTCTCTCTCTCTCTCTCTCTCTGCCCTAACATGAAAAAAGAGTGTTTCTGTTCTCTACCTCTGCCTTCAGTCAACTCCAGATTGCTTGTGCACATTTTTTTGGATCGTGATTTTTCTCTACACACAAATTTGTGTGTGTGTTTGTGTTTGTGTTGTGAGTGAGTAAGTGAGTGAGTGAGAGAGAGAGGTGTTTGTGTGTGTATGAGAGACAGAGATAGATAGATAGAGAGAGAGAACTGCTGGATATCTCAATGATTTAGGTATCTGGTCATGGAGTCAGATAGAGATGGGCACGAAACAAACAATTTTTCATTTCCGTTTCCGTTTTTTCATTTCGTTACGCAACGAAACAACAAATGAATTTTATCTCTAAAATGAAACGAAACGAACAGAAACACAAGAAATTTTGTCGTCCGTTTCTTTTTCGTTACAGCAATACATTGAACTGCTTTAAATGCTAAAAAAATCACAAAAAATTAAAATAAATGGTAATGGAATGGTAACAAATGAACGAAAATGAAAACAATTTTTTTGCAAAAATTCACGAAAAACGGAAACGAACTGAAACGGACCCCCTAAATGACAAATGACAAACGAAACACATTTTTTTTTATTCGTGCCCATCTCTAGTTGCGAGTTCAATTCCTCATTGGGCCTCCTTGACAAGCGTGGCACTCAGTGATTCTTCAGGATCCGTTCCGCTGCAGTTCTGAGGTTACCATTCTTCTTTCAGCATCTGGCAGAAGCCACTCGAATTATCTGGTAGGATCCCACATCTCCTCGCAAAGCTGCCATTCAGCCAGAGATGGCGCCACCGGTGAGGGACGACTGCAGGTGGTGCTTTGGGGGGTATGTGCCATTGAGTGGTGGTTGTTGGTGGTTGGGGAAATAGTGGGAGGTATGAAGAATCTGAACTTTGGGGCACAGCTCACCAGGGAGGCATTAATTTTCCCCTGGAAGCCCCAGGCTGGGTTGATTTAAACCAAGGCAATTTTAAATAAATTATTCAAATCACCAAGAAAGCAGGCCAATTTAAATAATTGATTTAAATCGCATTTCCAGCTTTCTACTTCATTTGTTTACAGAGCAAGCAGGCGTATTAATGGGTTGCTATAACAATTCAAATGTATCTGTTTGCAACTGAATAAGGGAATTATTTCGTAGGACCCTCCTGGATCCCGTGTGTATATATTATCTAAAGTCTCCTGGTCATGTAGCCTACAGGCCTATTGTGCTAAGGAATTCTGATTTCATGTAGGGAAACAACTGCGAAATTGAAAACTTCTCTTTGTTTCTTTCCAGAAATATATGGCTGGATAGCTCAGTGGGTTGGGAATCTGGTGGAGACAGAGTTTGAGAGTTTGATTCCCCATTGTACCTTTGGGGAGAACAGCCAGCCTGGGTGGCCTTGGTCAAGCTGCACAGACCCAGGGCACCCCCCCACACACCCAAAATAAGGAACTGAGAAACAACTTCTGAATACTCACTACTACCTGTGTGTGTGTGTGTGTGTTGTGTCGTTACAGTCACAACCGACTCTTCGTGACCCCATGTCCATGAAGTTTTCTTGGCAGGAATACCGGAGTGGCTTGCCAGTTCCTACTCCAGGCGCCTACAGCACCTGGTCTTCCCTGGTGGTCTCCCATCCAAGTACTAACCAGGGCCGACCCTGCTTAGCTTCCGAAATCAGGCGAGATCGGGTGTGCTTAGGGCATCAAGGCAGCTAAAACCCTTATTATACAGCATGAATGCACACAAAGCATGGGCACTTATTTATCCGGTTTTATGTGATTTAAATATTTATGCTGTCATGTCCCAGCAAGTTGGAGCTGGCTTATAGAAACCCTAATGAGGTTTTCAGAAGAACTGTGCTGCTGCACAGGGTGTTGGGCAGGGATAAAGTCCAGCTCTTTTATTTATTTATTTGTTTGTTTATTGGCTTTGCATTTCTAAAACCCAGCCTCTCTCGCTTCCGCTGCCTTGATTTCCTGTTCCTATTCTCACCAGCGGGAGAAGCAGCCTGTTTAACGTGACTGCTTTGACAGTCCATGCCACTCTTCTCCAATCACTTCTGTTTCTCCAAGAATTATGGCCCTGCCGCTCATTACCAATCTCCATTGTCCTCTTGTGCTCTTCCTCCTTCCCCCTCCTCCCACTGTTCCTTCATCTGATTGCTCTGGAATCATTGCAAGCAGAATTATTCTTGTTCCTAAGACACATGAAACGACATGGTGATGATCACTGCATTGGATTAAAAAAAAATCCTAACCACTGGAATAAAGCAACCAAATAGAAGCAGGCAAGGGTGCCTCATTGCTGAAAAGACTATGTGATATAATAAATGCAGCAAATCATACCCTTTGGAAGCTTTGTAAATCAGTCAGTCAGTCAGTCAGTCAGTCAGTCAGTCAGTCAACCAACCAACCAACCAACCTATATCTATCTATCTATCTATCTATCTATCTATCTATCTATCTATCTAT
>JAHTLZ010000008.1:5268056-5288082 GCA_023846285.1 Phrynocephalus versicolor
AGAAGAAGAAGAAGAAGAAGAAGAAGAAGAAGAAGAAGAAGAAGAAGGCAATGGTGATGGTGATGGTGATGGTGATGGTGGTGATGATGATTTTTTTCTTTCTGTCCCTGCCTTTCCCCACTGATGCTGAGACCTGCAAGACACCGGACCAAGTCTGTTGTTGATGATATTTTGTGGCTCAATCAAATATGTTCACATTTCATGATATTTTGTGTAGGGGATCTTGTTATCAGACGGCTTTTCTTGACCACAAAGGGACGTCTGTTGGATTGCACCAGTAATACATGGAAAATTATGTATCTGATTCTTTTTTTCCCCTCGCCACTGCCTACATTATCCCAGATGATGGCTGTGTGTATCACAGGGTGAGGCCTGTAATGGAACATGCCGATTCCAGGAAAGTTCTGCTCTGTGGCTTCTTTGTAGAAGATCTCCTAACTATCTGCAGAACGGAGCTTGGTGTTTGGGGGAAAGACTGTTCTCCAGCCCCTAGAATACCCATTCATTGTAGCTGGGGGATTATGGGAGTTGTAATCCAACAAGATAACAGCTGAAATCCAATGGTGAATCACCACAGGAATTTGGATCAATGGGGATTTGGTGAGCTAACTCCTTCATCAAGTCCATTGGCATACTCTACTTGAGGCCAAGGGAATACCAGATGATGCAGGAGCCTGGAGTAGGAACTGGCAAGCCACTCTAGTATTCCTGCCAAGAAAACTCCATGGACATGGAGTCACAAAGAGTTGGTCGTGACTGTAATGATCCAACACACACGCACGCACACACACACACTTGAGGCCCACAATTGGATTTCAGTCTATATTTGCCATCACAGGCACCCCAAGATTTCTGGGCTGACACGATAAACCAGGCATGTCCAAAGTCAGGCCCGGGGGCCAAATGCAGCCTGTTTACAAATTTTCGAGTGGCCTGTGGCCTCTTCTCCTCACTGGCTCAGCTTGTTATGCATCCCCGCCAGCTGGCCTTTCCCCATACCGGATGGAGGCATCAGCTTGCAGTTTTATGGTTTGCCTGCCCTCCCTGCCTCTGGTCCTCCACCACCCAGCCACCTTCCCAGCCTACCCGCTTCCAGCTCCATTGCTGCAGCATCCTCCCTTCCTCCTTGCATGTTATAGAGACTTGCCCAAAGTCCGGCACGGGGGCCAAATGTGGCTGAATGGTCAGCCCCCACACATTTTCACCTCACCAAGTCTTGCCCTCCTTGCAATAAGTTTGGACACTCCTCCTATAAACCATTGCTCTCCTCTTTAAGTGTCCCGTTTAAGTTCAGGATGTCCCACTGCATTTGCTCCAAGAATTGTCCACCCAAGAGGCCCAGATTCTGGCTTAAGAGCCAGATTTCGGACTATCTTTCATAGGCACATGCTGTGCACCACCAAGCCAAGTATGTCACTCCCAAATATTCCTTGAGTTTGAAAAAGAATAAGTTTCTCTCCCTTCGTGTGAGAGGTGACTACTGTCAAGGGAAAGACCATAATCCTCAAAGAGGAAAAGTAGATATCACCCAGGAAGGATTATTTCTTGAGATCAATACCAAGCTCATGCATGGGATTTGGGCAGTGTGTGTCTGTGCATGCGGACACGCTGCAGAAAAGGGCGATCGCTCCAGGGTGTGTTTGCTGCTTACACTGTACACCAGGGCTGTTCAACTTTGAACAGGCCAAGGTCTGCTTTTTCCGGCCCAAAGTGCCTGAGGGCTACTACACTAAAACCTCTACGTACGAATTTGATCAGTTCCAAACACGTGCTCATAACTAAAATCTTTTGTAAGTAGAGCAGCGGTTTCCCATAGGAATGCATTGAAAACCAATTAATCTGTACTGGAGGGAACAGATTTCAATGCGCCATGGCCCTTGAACTGCCCTGCTCGGCTGAGACAGTGGGCTGGCATACCCAGAACTTTTCTGGGGCAGTGGGGGTCCTTGGGATGGGGGAGGAAGGGGTGGAGAACATATCCCCCTCACTTTTTTATTGATGGCCAGCGGGCTACTTTTGAACCCTTCACGGGCTACCAGTAGCCCATGGTCTACCTGTTGGGCAGGCCTGCTGTACACCAAGGATTTGAAGTCAGTAGGGTAGGGTTGTAGGAGAAGTCTCATGAGGACAGGCTATTCCAATAATAGAAACTCCACTTGGTGCCCAGTTGCATTTCCTGCCAGCGTCACTGGGCCTGCCAATCCATCATCATCCAGATATTAAAGCACAACGTTAATGAAGAGAGGAGAGCCAAGGAGAGCGTCAGGCTTTGAGGACAGCCAACAGTGTGTGGGAGAAAGAGAGAAAAGGGAAAGCTCTCTGCTCTGGGCACGGCGCCTCACTTCTGTTTCAGAACCGGGAAGGCCATGGGAGAAGTTCTGACCTCTGAGTGCGCTGAGTCCTTCCTTTCCAAAGTCAAGTACCAGGTGCTCTGGTTTAAAGCTTGGAAGAGTTTTAATTTCTGGGATTATAGCACCTAGAAAGGATGTCTGTTCCAGTGCTTTAAAAAAAAAAAGGCTTGTTGCATAAGATGGCTGCAATCGTTAGAATTCAGGGCTGATCTGGTAAATGCTTCAGGCTAAAAAAATGCAAGAAACCCCTACAATTACATATTCTTGATATTTACAAGGCTGCCTTTCCATTCTTTTGCTGAAGTCTGCTTTGGACTTCAGGGCTTTGGAATGGAATCTTCCTTTGCTTTTAAAATGTCATTCATTACACACACGCCCTTCATCCTTGAAGGAGTTCAAAGTGGTCTGATCTTATCCTCACAACAATGATCATTGCTAGTTGAAGGTCATACTTTATCCTCAATAGCTGAGCAGAGATTTGAAACGACGTTGTAGGGTTGTGGCACTGTCTCCTGAATTTCATGCTGGATAATACTGATTTCACTGGACCCTCTGTCAAAACACTAGTGGTCAGCGTTCTTTAGAACACCTTGAGAAAATGACGTCATATAAAACCAATTACAGCTACATTGTGTGAATTCACATGGATTTTCTATCAGCTCAGTGCTTACAGCTGGCTCAAAGAATCCTGGGAAGCATTGTGTGAAAGGGGTGTGCGGATGGGTGTTTTGGGTCTACAGCAGTCATAATTTACCGGACTTCCCTTTGCATATGTCTGTGAAGATTCTTAGTCATCCAAGGTGAGTTTATCTGGAAGTTGAGTCATGGCAACTAAGACGTCTTTTCTTGAGAGAGCGAAATGTTTTGTTGCTCATCCAAGCAGCTTTGTCAGTCTGAGGAAAGTCAGTGGTGAGTCCTTTATTTTATAGTTCACCTTCCTTTCACATCATCCTGGTCTGAATCGGCTCATAAGCTGGACAGTGGCCAGAGTAGGCTTGTTAGATGGACAAAAGCTGGTAGTGTGTGTACAACTCAACAAGAACACGGACCGGTCCGTCTTGTTCTGAAAACCCACCTTCTCTCTATTTACCCCGTTCTAACTCTGCAGAAATGCAGTCTTTCTGGGTTGCCTCTGCCCTGTAGCCTCAGTGCACCTGGAAGGCCCGAGAGGGCTGTCGGGGAGGGTGGCGGCATGACCCACCAGCTCAGTCTGGAAGGTTTAGAACCCAAGGAGTTGAGACTCACCGACACTCCTTCCCGCCACCTATCTCTGTGCCACCGCCTCCCATCGCCTTGGCTGCTTTCCTCTGCCACGTTTGTTCCCTTCCTGTTTGGCTTCCATCTCCGCGCCTAATTGTTTCCTTGCCTATTATCTGTGCTAAGCGTTGCCTTCCATAGCTCAGAGCGATTGCTGCCACGGCGCGCTGTCTGTGAGATTGTTTTTCCTCCTCTAGGCTAACCGTGTACCAAGTCAGAATGACCCAGGAATCTGCAGGGAAGACGGATTATTGCATGTTTGGGGGGCTGATTACTGAGCCCAACCCCAGAGCCTCCTGCCTGGCTTTCTCCTGCATCGACCCCCCTCATCCCACCCAGCCGCCCACCCACTGGATCCAGAGTAGCACCAAGTCCTGCTGGAGAGCTGTGGCTGCATTCGACACAGATGGAGCCCGAGTGGTTAAGAATGACAATCCCGTCCTTCCTAGACCAGATTGCTGGCAGTTTCTGGAAGGACTTCTTGCTTCTTTGCTTAGACGGGGCCATTTGGATCTCTGGGGAGAGGCAGGTTTTGTACACGAGTCCGTCGCTTGGGCTTGAGAGATGGTGCTGCCTTTGGAACCCGGGGATCGGCGGTGCTGCTTAGGGCTGGTGATGGACGCCATTTACTTGATCTGGTAACAGGGCTGTTGGTCTACACTTCCCTTTTTAGAAATGAATTTCCACTGATGTTGTTCATGTCCGATGGGCCAGTGCCCGAGACTTGCCACTACCACCCTGTCCCATATTCTCCTGCAGCGGCTGATCTGGCTTGCTTATACCTATCTTTCTCCATTATTTTGTTTCGTGCATGCTTTTTCTGCCGCACTCCCATTGGACGCTGTGATGGCACAGGATTCTGCCTCCGTTTCATTGGAAGCATGCTGCGACATCATCTGTGCTGGATCTGTGAATGCTGGCCAATCAGGAGCTGTGCAGGGACAGGTATCGTCCTGCCTCCCTTTCTGATTGGCCAGCAGCACGAAGCAGGAAAGATGACGTCGCAGCGTGCTTCCTCATTGGATTTTAACCTTGCACGCAACAGAGAAAGGTAAAGAAATTGGATCTGCGTTTATCAGCCGGTTCTGAGGATCAACTGGGCTCGCGTGGTTCGTTTCGTAACTGACTGTTTCCGAAACGAAATGCCCATCCCTAAGTGTCACTAACAAAAAAAAGATGGCGTACATCCTCTTTTCCCCTCCTATCGATTTTTGAGGGTGGGGTATGCGTAAGGAAAACAGAAGGGGAAAAAAAAGGAAGACAACACTGTCAAATTAAGTGCATGAGGCGAGGCGGGGCCTTTGCAGAATATAAATCTAATTTTGAAGCACTGGCAGTGAGGGTGATAAGACTCTTTGAGGTTCTTTTTTCCTGCAGTTTCCAGAATTCAGTGGCAGGAAGCCTTTATAGTATTATTGTGAGCCAAAAACAACAACAACAACAAAACCTTTAAAATAATAAATCATAATAGTCGTCAGAAAGAACTTGTCATCAAAGCAGGCAGCATTTTATTTAAGATGCGATCACAATTGACTCACTGCTCTCAAGTCCAACAATGGTGTACAAGAACAGACGGATTATGTAGTTTGACTCTTAATGCATCATTGAATTCCTCCTTTTGTGGTTGCAGTTTGTGGTTTCTTTACTCTGCCCCTGTCCTTGGACACCTGTTACAAGTTCGTCTTTCTATGTCTAACAAGGTCGAGTTATCATCCTTGTTGAAGCATGAATGTCAAACCCACACTTTGGCCGGCTTAAAGGTCACAGCGGAACAGATTAAGAGAATCGCAGTTAACATCCAGCACACCATATTGATTGGTTATTGATGAATGCATGATTGATTAGATATCAGTTCTCAAACTATGGTTCCTTTAAAAGAGCGTGCCTTTAAGTGTGATGATGGTCCTTTATTCAGGAAAACCATTTTAGGATGGGTTTTGCACCCTCTTCACATGGTTCATGGAGGCTGGAGGCTGTGCAGTTGTTTCTTTTCTATATTTGCCATTGGGTTATTTGCAGCCATATCATCCATTGGCCATTTAAACCTGTCGTTATCAATTAAGTGGACTGATTGATAGTAGGGATGGGCACAAAACGAAAAACAGACGAAACAAAACAGTCATTTTTTCCCATTAAAACGAACCATTTCATTTCCTCTGTAAAATTCCACCATGGGTTTAAAAAAAAAAAGTGCTGACCCAGCCCACAGGCCAGCTGGTCAGCGTGAGAAAAGATAAATAATTTTTTTAAAAAGTGCTGACCTGGCCCATGGGCCAGCTGATTGGCACGAGAAAAAATTAATAAAAAATAAAAAATAGTGCTGACCCCGCCCACGGGCCAGCTGGTTGGCATGAGATAAATAAATAAATAAATATAAATAAATAAATAACATGCAGACCCAGCCAGTGGGACAGCTGGTCAGCGAGAAAAAAAAGGAGAGAAAGAAAAAGAAAAACGAAACAAACGAAATACAAAATGATTTTTTTTAAAAATTCATTTTGTAATAAACGAAATGAAACGGGAGGGGGAGAAACGAAGAACGAAATGAAATGCCATTTTGGCGTTGCGTGCCCATCCCTAATTGATAGGCTAAGTCTTTTATTCAAAAACACCCCACCTTCTACATCCTTTTCAGGATGGTAGGAAGTGTGTACGGGCATGGGCTTGAAATGTCCCAGTGTGGTTATGATTTTGATGAATAACCACAAACTCCATCTGCATGCGTCTACTGTATATACAACACACCATGCACAAGCACCCTCCTCCTCTGGGAATATCTCGGAATCCCTTCCTTCCCTCTTCCACTCGGTGAAAGTTGATGGTTATAAGAACGAGAGGCTGTTCAGCTGTTCATGCTTGGGTAGAGGATGAGTGAAAGCATTTCGGAGAGGTGATGTTAATCTACATTCAGTGATCTGGAGAACACTCTGGGCCGATTTTAATCTGGAACGAAAGCCGTGGATTAAGATAGGATTGTGAGCGTGGCGGCTCCATAAACATGCTTTCGGAAGAGCGGAGGTGGCGAGGAGTCTCTTACAAGTGCACGCTTGTGCGAAACTGCAGGAAGGTTATGCTGTGTGTGTTTGTCTGTGTCTGTGTCTGTGTGGAAATGGAAGAGAAGGCCAGTGAAATACCCCCAGATGGCTGGCTGACATGTGGCTCAGGGAGCGCTTTTGTTTACGTTGCCGTAAAATTGTGTCACGGCTGTTGATTAAAAGGGAAATGCAGAACTTTCAAAAGTTGAACATATGCAAGACCTGTGAAAAGCCAACAAACACATTAATACAGCAAGCAGCAGAAGCTGCTGGAGCAGCAGCAGCAGCCTCTTGATTTATATTCATTATTTTATATTAGATGCTTTACGGCTGTTGCTGGCTGCTTTGAAATCTTCAGAGATAAACGGTTTTAAAATATTGGTAAATAAATCCACTCAAAAGCTTCTAGGGAAAGGCAAGTCTGCTCAGATCTGGCCTTGAAAATTCCTCTTTCTCTCTCACACTCTATTGTGTACCTCTTTGTTTCTGTTTCTGTGTGGTGGAAGGAAGCCATTCTAAAGCACTGGAGCCACAAATAAAAAGCCCCTGCTTCTTGGAGGGGTGAAGGAAGCATCCATATGAGATGGAATTTGAAGCTGAGTCCCCTTACTTGTCCTGCAGGCCTGGAAGACTTAGATGGGGAGGAGGTGATCAGAATCTAGGCTGGAGATTTCTGCCTCTTTTCTGATGAGTGGGAAGGAGATGGCACACATGTTGGAGCTGAGTTCCCTTGGGATACAGCGGCAGCGGCTTTAAGATGTGATTCCCACAGACGTGCACGACTGTGCCTAACACTGAGTGACACGTTCAGGCAAAATAAGCAGGTTTGTTATGCAAATCAACCTACTGAGTACCTCAAGGAAAAAAAAAATATTTTCCTAAATGGATTCTCTGGTGCTTGTCAGTCCCCTTTCTGAGGGTTGGGTTGGAACGAGAAGGAACACCCAGAAATTGACCCCATGTGACTGCCGTGTCTCAATTTGCCCTCACTCCTTGCTCCTTATCAACACCTACTTGTACAACATTTTCTAGAATCTCCTTCACTCCTTGGTGATTTTTCCCATTCAACCTTTCTGCCTTTGTTTAAGGTTGCTGTGGCCAGTTAGTCTTGTGGGTCATCAGCTAACACCCTACCCCAGGAAGGCTGCCCGTTACTGATCTCTCCTTCCTTCCTTCCTTCCTTCCTTCCTTCCTTCCTTCCTTCCTTCCTCTTTTTAATGAGACGAAACATGGCCAACAGAGTCTTCTGCTGCACTTCAGGGGAAGTACATGAATATTCCCTTTACTGAAAGGATTTGTACCCATCCCTTAAGGGAGGTTGAGACTATAGAGCACATGTTCTTCTCTTCCCCTAGCACGAGGTGTCATGAAAGGAGATCATGATGACCCCACGGATTAAAAAACAAACAAACACTTCCTGGCTGCTCAGACTTCCATTTCTTCTTTCTGATATAGACCTCAAGATCACTCCCCATGCATCCAGATTCTGTCTGATTAGACTCAAGTAGAGATGGGCACGAAATGAACAATTTTTCGTTTCCGTTTCCGTTTTTTCGTTTTGTTACGCAACGAAATGACAAACGAATTTTATCTCTAAAATGAAACGAAACGAACAGAAACACCAGAATTTTTGTCGTACGTTTCCTTTTCATTACGACAATACATTGAACTGCTTAAAAAGCTAAAAAAAACACAAAAATTGAAATAAATGGTAATGAAACGGTAACGAAACGAACAAAAACGAAAATGATTTTTTTGCAAACGAACGGAAACGAACCGAAACGGACCCCCTAAACGACAAACGACAAATGAAATGCCATTTTTTTTATTTGTGCCCATCTCTAGACTCAAGCATCGGAAATTCAACAGGAACTAGACAGTAGATTTTAAAATGGCTTTTAATGATATATGTTCTGATTTATATTAATGTTCTTATGAAGTATTTGGGATTTTTGGAAACTTGCAAAGCCTTGCTTTTGTTGTTATGATTGGTCTAAGGACTGTAACAATCAACGGACGGACTCACTAACCAGAAGAAGGCAACCAGGATGATAAAAAGTCTGGAAACCGAGCTGGTGTGAAGAGCATTTGAAGGGAACTGGACAGGATTAAGCTGAAAGAGATACCACTTAAATTGTGGCAAACCAGAGCTGAGATTCACTGATGGGGTTATGGTGATGGGTGTTAGGCCATCATAGCGGTCTCCAAATACTTGGAGGGCAGTCCTGTGGAAGATGGAGAACGTTGTTCTGTCCAGGGCAAGAGGGTGGGACTCAAAGTCGTGGGTCCAGATTCCAAGAGAGGTGATTTTGGTTACACATTAGAAAGCATCTCCTGAGAATAAGAGCTGTTTGAGCTGCCTTGAGAGGTACTGGATTGTCCTCTGCTAGAGCATTTGAAGCACCACCAGTTGGGGGGTGCTTGAGTTGCAAGATTTCTGCAGGGACCTCGGTGATGGTGGTGGTGGTTGTGGTTGAGCTCTTGCCTTCTCTAGCTATATAAGCAACACAAGCTGCTTTTACACAACCCTTAAAATCCAATGCAAAAGGCTCCCAGATGCGGAGCTTAAAATTGTTTTCCCACCAGCTGTGGACTTTAAAAAAAATTAAGTATGACCACAACCACCTAACCGTGCCCCAGCGCATTTTACAAGTACCTGGTCTCCGGAGGTAAAAAAAATTCCGATGCAGACTGTAAAGCTGTGGATGCCGGGCTCTCCTCACCTTCTGTTTGTTTTTGCTGACCCCGCCGCCCCTTTAACAGACAGGAATCCCAACGGCAGACGGAGGTGAGCCAGCATTTTTCTCCTTTTTTTCCTCCTTCCCCTCACCACAGGCAGGAGCAATGGAGTGCGGAAGGGTGGGAACACAGGAAGCAAAACAAAACCCCACAATCTCTGGTCCGAATTTAAGTTGCCAGCGGATTTTAGAGATTGTTTAAAAGCGCCCACAGAGGAGGAGAAGGAACCGTCACCTCCACTTGCCTTTTCTTCTTCTAGTCCGCTGTGAAGATGAGCCACAACGAGAGAGGTCAAGCAAGGAGGCCACAGTGGCAGCACTGAGGAAGAGCCAAAAAGGTAGAACGGACTCTTTCTCCGTTATATACCTTGCCCATGGTTTTAAGCTGCTCCGATTCTACTGCCTTCAGTGGTGCAGAGAGGGTGTCTGCGGTTTCCCCCTCTGCTCCTTATTTGTGGAATCCCTCCAGGAGTTTGTCCCTGGCACTGTGGCTTTCTCCTTCCCTTCCAATCCCTCCTTAAAAAGTAATCTCTACCAAGCTTTGGGCTTAACCCCTTTGGCTCGACAAAAACGAAGCCTGATTGTGTATAATTAATTGCATTTGCTCCAGTTTGTTTGACTACCTCTTGCCTTTCCTTCTGATGAAATTTAGAGAGTAAACCCCTCCGGGCAGGGTGCGAAAGTGGGAAGGGGCTGCCGCTCGGCATTACAGGACATGGGTAGCATGCAAGATTCCCAGGTCCAATCGAGGCAGAAATGGTTAAAGAAAAAAAAAACCATGCCTGCCTGCAGTTCTGGAGAGCTGTCGTGCCAGATAGCGGCCGGATCTCGATGTCAGACGAATGCCGCGTCAAAAGTGGATTAAGAGGCTTTGGAAGTGACACCATGCAGGAAATGCCTTTTCTTTTCTTTTTTCTCTCTCTCCCCCCCCCCCCCCCGCCCCACCACATACTTGATCTATAGTGGCTGGACTCTGGTTGAACAATTTTGCTGATGGAACTTCGATTGAAGTCAGTGCAGTCTAGAGCAGGGATGGTGAACCTATGGCAGGTGTGCCAAAGGTGGCATGCAAAGAGCTTTTGCCTGGCACGCAACATGCTCCCTGCCCCCCCACTTCGTCTCCGCTGGACCAGCCATGAGGAATTTGTGGAGGGGGAAGTGGGGGTGCCAGGCCGACCCTGCCATCGTCGTCCCCATTGCCATTGTCATCGCTGCCCTCACCCCCGCCCCTGCCCCTGCCCCTGCCGCCCCTGCCCCACCTCTGCCCCCGCCCCCGCCCTCGCTGCCATCACCGACACTATCCCTGCCCCTCCCGCCGCTGCTGCTGCCGCCACCGATTACCCTGACCCCACCGCCCCATCGCCCTTGCTGCCCCCCCGCTGCCACCGATCCTGAACCCCCCCGCCACCACTGCCGCCACCATCCCCATCACTGAGTTTGGGCACTCGGTGCCAAAACAGTTCTCCATCCCCGGTCTAGAGGGTAGAGTTGTAGACCAGAACACTGGAGACCTGGGTTTGAATCTCTTTTGTGCAGTACAAATTCATTCGAGGCAGAGGCAACGATAAAGCACTCCTTAAGCACCACCCACACCTCCAGACCTCCAAACCTCTATTAGAATCACTGAGGCATTTAACCACTGAGCCCCGTGGCACATTGGTTAAATGCCTGTACTGCAGGTGAAACTGTGCTCATGACCTGGGGTTCAATCCCAGGTAGCCGGCTCAGGGTTGACTCAGCCTTCCATCCTTCCGAGGTCGATAAAATGAGTACCCAGCTTGCTGGGGGGTGGGTGGGGGGCAATGTGTAGCCTGCAGACTGTAATTAAAAACTGTAAACTGCCCAGAGACTACTTGAAGTGGTATGGGGCGGTATACAAGAAGAAAAAAATAAAATAAGAATCACTGCTCATTCAGAAGGCATGCAATAAATGTGTAACAGCAAAGGCGTGTACCTGCTTCTTAACTTGTGGCCAGCCACAGCTGGGGTTTACTGATGGAGTTATGCTGACCGGAGTCATGCCAGTGGTGGGTACCTGACATAAATCCAAGCCATCATCAGCAGCATAGCAAGGTTTTGGGGCACCTGGGGACAAGGTTTTTTTTTTTGCGTCCCTCCAGCCCTCCCTGGCCCCTTCACATCCATCCAACAAGGGGGGCAATCCTGCGGTTGTGGGACACGTGTGTTTGCATGCGTGCTCCCCCCCCCAGCTACACCCCTGGTGATCATCTCAGGAAATAGCCACACAGCAGATCCAGTTGGAAGGAGTTTGCATTTTTGTTTTTATTTCTTTTTGAAAACCCATCGAGTGCAAACCGAATACAGCACGAGTGTGTATCTTGTGTCGTTACAGTCATGACCGACTCTTCGCGACCCCATCTCCACGGGGTTTTCTTGGCAGGAATACTGGAGTGGTTTGCCAGTTCCTACTCCAGGCGCCTACAGTACCTAGTAATCCCTGGTGGTCAGCCATCCAAGGACTAACCAGGGCTGACCCTGCTTAGCTTCCGAAATCAGGCGAGATTGGGTGTGCTTAGGGCATCTCAGGAACCTAAACGTGTTAGATTTCCAGTACCACTAGTGATGGGGGAGGGAAAACAAAAGAACCTCCCAAGCAGTGTACTGGCCCTATAATGTCCTTGGCCTTGGCCTTTTATGGGTGGGGTGGAGTGGGGTAAACGTACCCATCACAAGCCTTTTAAAGGAGTCGGAGGTCCCACCCAGGTCCTCCCCCCCCCCCCGGCTCTCTTTAGCCCTGTTAACTTTCATGTCATCCGACTGGTGTCAAATGCCCTTCTCTCCGGATCCGGCCTCTTTGTGTGAACGGGAGGCCCCAAATCCCTCAGCTGTCTGGTGGAGGTGTCGCCCGTTCTGCTTATGCAGCTCCAGGCTCTACCCATCCCAGCAATGAGAGCACGTCTCCTTAGCCGATGCACTTCTGCTCCGGCTTATTGCCGAGGGGCCCTGGGGCCTGACAAGTTATGATGTTATTTTTTTAAATGAGCGGCTTTATTTTGGGAGGCTGGAAGAAGAGAGATGTATTATTCTAATCTGGGATAACATTTTCCCTGCATGTCAGAAAATTTGGGAGTTATCCCAGGGGGATCATGGGAGTCATAATTTAGAACAGAGGAACCGAGACCTGGACGTGAATACTAAGCACCAGTTAATAAACTCCGTCACTGTTCCTATGCCCTTTAATTACTCCACTGGCTAGATAGCTGAGTGGATTAGGTATTGGATCATTTTGATTCACCACTGTGCCTCCAGGGAGAAGAACCTGTGTGGCCTTAGGTAAGCAGCACAGTCCCAGGGATACCCTGAAAAAGTTTGCCATAAATCAGAATTAGAGTCAGTTAGGAATTGCTAGTTCGGCGATTCGTGCAGGTTCGTCCTTTAGACGAATTGGTGTTTGTTCCTTCCTAGCTCCGCCTCCTGCAGCGGGCGCCCACTTAGAAGCAGTGCTCTGAGGAGGCGGGGCAGGGATTCCAAGACACTGCCTCTGAGTGGGCGCTTGCTGGAGTAGGAGGGGCTGGGAAGCCGTGAACACCTGTTCATCCAAAGGACAAACCGGCACGAATCGCCAAACTAGTGGTTCCTAACCTACCCCAATTCATTTTACCGCTTATCTTCTCCCCCCCCCCCATTTTATCAATCTCCTACTATTTTTATCTTCGTTTTATCTTCATTTTAGTTTATTGTTGTTGATTTATGTATATTTTGTTTTATTATGCTCCTTCTGTTTTGTTTTGTTTTTAACAAATGCATTCCTTTGTTATCTTGTTATTTGATTCCATGTTGTAAACCACCCAGAGTAGCCCTAGGGCTAGATGGGTGGTATAAAAGTCAAAACAAACAAACAAACAAACAAACAAACAAATAAAAAAATAAAAAAATAAAAAAATACTCTAATTCTGACTTATGGCAATAAGTTCCCATCTCTAGTCAGAACTGACTTCTTGTCAAGCAGTTACATATTTTAATTCCTGAGCTGAGTCATCAGAAGATGGAAAAAAGATGGATTTCTTAAAACACCTTTGAAGTCATATGCATAGGCCAGTCATGGCGAACCTATGGCACAGGTGCCAAAGGTGGCACTCAGAGTCCTTTCTGTGGGCACCCAACATCGCTCCTCCATAGCCACCTGTATACAGGTTAAATTACTGTATTGGCACTTTGCAAAAAAAATTAGTGGGTTTTGAATTGCAGTTTGGGCACTCGGTCTCTAAAAGGTTCGCCATCACTGGCATAGGTGATGCGATGTACTAATCTAGTTTTGTTATGAACCCTCAAGTCGTGACTGACTTCTAGTGACCCTAATAGGAATTTCAAGGTAAATAAAATATTTAAGAAGTGGTTTTACTAGCTCCACACCCCCCAGAGAATTTCTAAGGCCGAGCAGGGTCCATCACTCTATCTGCTTCACCACGATTGGTATCCAGTTTAGAGGCCACTGGAATCAGAAGACACAGTTCTGGAGTATGTGAAGGGAGGTATGTATGTCCCGATTCTGCAAGAACACACAAAAATCACCACATGGCAGTTGCCTGCAGAATTCGTCTTTTTCATGACCTTGACTTTCAATTCTCAAAAACAAGCAAACAAAGTTTCTGTTCCTCAGGCTTATAAGGATTTTATACTTAAAAGTGCACCAGCAGCACCGAGTAACATCAAAGAGATTGTGGAAGTTGTTGAAGAACATTTTTAGGCTGCAGAATGCTCGTCTTTTGAATTTCTTTTGGTTTCTCTGGGAGTATCTTGTGCCTTGATCAGGGCTCGTGGTGGCGATCTAGTGATAGCCGCAGAATAAATAATGTAAAATGAGATCATGCAAATTTGCATCATTTAATATTTGTAGAGGTCACAAGAGTCCATGTTTTCCCCAGTGCAGAACCTGAGATGGGGGTCTTTGTTAATGGGACTGGAGATATGTTTCTGTAGAATTTGGATTGGATCACGTACAAGACAAGCAACTTCGCTTCAGGATGTGGTGATGGCATCTGGCTTGGATGCCTTCAAAAGGGGATTGGACAGATTCCTGGAGGAAAAGTCCATCACAGGTCACAAACCATGATGGAGATGTTTAATCTCCAGGTTTAAAACCAGGGCACTTCAAGGGCCAGATGCAGGGAAGTGGTATCAAGAGACAGATATCTAGTCTCATGCACTCCCAGAGGCATCTGGTGGGGCCACTGTGAGATACAGGAAGCTGGACTAGATGGGCCTTTGGTCTGATCCAGCAGGGCTCTTCTTATGTTCTTATGTTCTTATGCTTCAAGTGTATAATCTTCTGGAGCCGATAGGTCAAGTGTAGGACTGGGTTGTCCTGCCTGATGTCTACTCAAGGATCTTCTCATTTCTTTTAGAAAGCCTCTTGTGGAACCTACCATCTCCTTTATGGAACCTTTTGAGGATACCTCTACCCCTGTTTCCATTCGTGAGCTCCCTCGGTGCAGTTGGCTCTGGCCGACATTGTAAATTCCCCAGGCATAGACCATCTCCACCTCCAGAGCTTAAAAAAGGTTAATTGAAAAGTCAGTATAGGTGTCACCGTGTTGGCTGGGAGGCGGGTCTTGGAAGCTCACACTGCAGGGTTTTGTACTGCCCTGGTCACATGCTGGTCAGATGGCTTGTATAATGGGGGTGTGAGGAATAGATTTTGGGTCCTCCGATGGCTTAGAGCAGTGGGATTTGAGGTGTCCTGTTCTCTAGACAACTGGTTGCACTGGAAGAAATCTTGGGGCCCAGTCCACAGGACCGCTGGAGAACGCAGGTGTTCCGATCGCGCACCCCGTGGCACCTGCTTTGTTTGTTTGTTTGTTTTTGAATATTTTTAGCCCACCCTTTCTCCTTGGAAACGGCTAAAACATTTGGGGCTGTTTAGTCAGGAAAAAAGGTGCCTGAGGGGGGATATGATTGAGACGTACAAAGTAATGCAGGGCATGACTCAAGTGGATAGAGGGACACTCTTCTCCCTCTCACAAAATACCAGAACTAGGGGACATCCACTCAAATTGAGGGCTGGGAGAGTGAGATCAGACAAAAGTAAATATTTTTTTACCCAGTGTGTTGTTAGTCTGTGGAACTCCCTGCCACAAGAGGTGGTGATGGCATCTAGCCATGATGGAGATATGTAATCTCCAGGCTTAAAACCAGGGTACTTCAAGGGCCAGATGCAGGGGAGTGGTGTCAGGAGACAGATATCTAGTCTCATGCACTCCCATAGGCATTTAGTGGGGCCACTGTGAGATGCAGGAAGCTGGACTAGATGGGCCGTTGGCCTGATTAGCATGGCTCTTCTTATGTTCTTATGTTCTTATGACCCAAGGCAGCTTACAGTAAGGAGGGACAATATACAGTCCAGTACATTTAAGACATATATTCAAGTCTGAGAACAGAATGTGGCATCACCAGTCCTCCTGGTCTTGCCTGTTGTTCCACAGAGAAACCTGGAGGACAGAGCTGAGTGAGGTTGACACCCCCAGGCTCAATCCAGCCAAGTCTCTGTGATGCAAGTAAGATCAGCATGTTCTTGCAAGATCAGGTCTTGAATGACTGTCGGGTTCCCATTCACGGATCTTGCATTTACCAGCAAAATTTCCATTCCAGGGGAACTGTCTCCAAGTTTTTCAGAGCAATTTAAATTTGTAGGTACCTTGGGAGTTGCCAATAACCTGTAGTCCTGCCTTCTTACATTCACCATGTCTGCCCTTACCAAGCAAAAGCAAAAGCAAAGTGATCTGCTCATATACCACCCCATACCACTTCAAGTAGTCTCTGGGCGGTTTACAGTTTTAATTATAGTATGCAGGCTACACATTGTGCCCCCCAGCAAGCTGGGTACTCATTTTACTGACCTTGGAAGGACGGCAGGCTGAGTCAACCATGCGCTTGCTATCTGGGATTGAACCCCAGGTCGTGAGCACAGTTTTACCTGCAGGACAGGCATTTAACCACTGCACCACGGGGTTCTTACAATGGGTTTTCCCTCATTGCCTTGCATATTCTCCTTCACCCCAATATTTGAGCAGTATCTGTGGCATCAATTGTGACGCAAAGTGTACGAACTAGGTCTCACTTCTGCTCCTCCAGCAGCCCAAAGTGGAAGCCCCAGACTCACCCATTGCTGCTCTGGAGGGGGTGGGTGGGGGTACACCTTGCAGCATGTCCCTTGTCATGGCAAGCTGCCTTTCAGAGGAAATCAACTGTTGGTCACTCCTCTTTTTGCCCTTCAGAATTCCTGCTAAGCTTCTGGAGAATCCCTGTATTCCCTCTAATGCCGTTCGCTAACGGCTGGACCGAAATCGGAGAAGCCAGAGCTGTCGCTCATCTGTGGCATGCAAACAGTGTGTGCCAAGAATCTCAGCTTAGTTCCTTGACGGTTACTTCACATTCATTCTCGTCCCGGGAGGAGGATCGTTGCGTGTTGATGTCGGTCACTGTCATGTGGTCTTCTTCCGGTTCTGTCCGTGTTCCCGTGTACGCACAGGCGTGATGGATGATACTGGCATGACTGTTACCGCACATCCTCGTTCCATGATGAGATGTGAAATTCCACGTCTTTGTTCTCCAGGTTTTTTTTCTGCCCGACCTTCAGTTTTTTGATGCTTCGAGTCTCCGAAGCCTTGCCTTCAATGCATTACGGAGCTGAGTTTGCGGCATTTGTCTTTTAATCTCTCTGCACTGCGTTGCTGACTCCATAGGGAATGTACTGGCGAACAGCATTTTGCACTCCTGCCACTAGCTGGAGAATGGCATGTTGCGTGACGAGCCTTACCTCACGGGCACTCGTCTCGGAATGAGAAGCGTGACGAGCAGATTCCCAAGGCCAGGGAGGGGAATCTTTCATCCCACTAAAATCGCAGTTCAGGGGGCGTGGTCGGGACGAACTCCCCTCGTCCCGCAATGGACTTGCGGTTAGATTACTTCATACCGGTCCCAAGCGGGACCGTGAACAGCAATGAGATGGACATGAAGTATCAGCTAGTCAGTTTTAGGAGAACAAGTCTGGGACAAACTACAGTCTACAGCTGCACACCTATGTCTTTTAAATGCACATCTCTTGCTGTCCTAGATGCAGTATGTAGGGGCACAGTTTTAAAAACTAAAAGGGGGTATGAGGGGGGAGGGAGGTCTGTTTCCCATCTCCCTTGCAGCCCTTATTGTCATTTCCAATCCCTCTGAGCTGCTGAGGAAAGGCGAAGGAGTTAGCCTTTGCATCCACACAGCCCTTTGGTGCTTTGAATGACCTCTGCTCTATGAAGTGTATTTGTTTTTTTCAGATCAGTATCTGTTCTCAGGGATGTCTTGTTATTATTAGTATTTTCCCCCCTTTAAGACCTTGGAAAGCTGTTTCTTGGCCTCCACGGAGCAGTGGTAGCTTTTGCGCAAAGTGTGATGAATGTATCCATGTAGTAGTTCATTCAAGAGACATGTGGTGCTTGAATCCATCTCAAGCCAGGGGGATCAGCTAGGGGCTGACAGTTAGGATGGAAGTCAATCAGAGTTAAAATAAACATTCTTAGGGGAAGATGTTCAGGCTACAGCTGTCGGTTTTATAGCCCTCTGAAAGAAGCCAACTTCAGAAGAGTTATTGAGTCTACCATGGAGTCTCTACTTCTCTCTTGGGATGTATCTCCAAGGAATATAAAGGCTGCCAGTTCTCTTCCACTGTGTGGTGAACCCATTGGTGGCAGCTTTCGTCGCTGGAGGCCATGCATCAATCATGTGCTGTCAAGCGGTTTCTGAGTCATCGCGACCCTTGCCAGGGCTTCCTAGGTGCACTGGCAGCACCCTGTATTGATTACTGCAATGTGTTCTACGTGGGGCAGCCTTTGAAGATGGTTCGGCGATTGCAACTGGTTCAGAATCGTGCAGCCCGGCTGGTGAGTGGTGGGGCTGCCAGGGATCATATCACACCGATTCTTCGTAACAACTGGTTACCAGTTGTTGCCCGAGCCCAATTCAAAGTGCTTGTTTTGGCATATAAAGCCCTAAATGGCTTAGGACCTAGATATCTGAAGGACCCTCTCCTTCCATATGAACCTACCCGGCAGTTAAGATCTAGCCAGGGAGCCCTCCTGAAAGAGCCATCCCTCAAGGAGGTGAGAAGGATGGCTTGCAGACACAGGGCCTTCTCAGCAGCTGCCCCCAAGCTATGGAATGCCCTCCCAAGTGAGATCCGCCTGGCACCAACACTGATGACATTTTGGCACCAGATAAAATCCTTCCTGTTTCTGAAGTTTTTTTTAATTGACATAACATAGATTGTGGGTCCTGGTGGCAATTTTAGTGTTTTGTGTTTAAATGTTTTTATTGTTTTTATTGTCCATTGCCTTTTCAATGTTTTAACTGTTTTTAACTGTTCATTTTAATTGTAAGAGACCTTTGGGTAGTGGGCCTTTGGGTAGTTGTATAAATAAATAAATAAATAAATAAATAAATAAATAAATAAATAAATAAATAAATAAATAAAGTATTCAGAATTAGTTGACCAGTGCTTTCTCCTGGGTGGGTTGGAGGGCATCCCAGGATTTCCCGTTGGCAGGCTCGGCGGGTTTGAGAACTCCAGATCTCTAGCTGGCCAACTGAGTGCAAAACTCAAGTCAACAACACCATATCATATTAATATCCTACATGGATGGAAGATTGCGCTCAACTGGGGAGTAGCACCGTTTTGGGGTCTCTGCATACCTGCCGCTGCAGATAACTGGATAGGAGTGAGCAGATTATACTAGGAAAGGAGAGCCAAGGGTCCCCGCCTTCCCTCTGGGTGCTTCTTCTGATGGGTGTCTCTTCCTCAGCTTCCTTCATTCAGTCCCTTTGAAACTTGCAGAGTCTAATTGCGCCTGCCTCTTCATCCTTTGTCTAGGTCGCTCGCTTCCCCCCTTGCTCCTTTTATCTTCCTTCCTTCCTCTCTGCCATCCCTTAATCTTTCTTGTTCCTAAAGCTCTCTCTCTCTCTTTTAAAGCCTTCTGCAGTTTTATTAGAGGTCCTTACAAAAAGAGCGAGCCAGAGAGAGAGAGAGAGAGAGAGAGAGAGAGAGAGAGAGAGAGAGAGAGAGAGAGAGAGAGAAGGAAAGGATTTAAGAGATAGAGTTGCAGTGTTGAAGAAATTGACTTCAGGGGCTTGAAGAGAAAAAGGGAGAAGATTGCCGCGGCTGCTCGGAGGAGCAGGAAGTCAGAACTGCTGCCTTCTTTGTCCATATCAGGAAGAAGAAAGCCGTCCTGTGGTTAACGAGTCAGAATGGTGTCCTTCACCAGCTTCTCCTTGTAGCTTTTGGAAGGGAAGGGACAGAGGGAACTGGGAGTGAGAAAGACCTCTCAGTTCCCTTTCTACCTCTAGATTTGGGAGGGTTTTCCCTCCAGGGTGCTGGTGCAACCAGTACCAATGGTGAGGTGTTGGGCAGTTTGGTAGGTGAGAAGCATGCATGCATAAATGTATGCGTTTAATGCATGCATGCATGCATGCAAGACAAAGTGGGTATTGCCAATGAAAGCTTGCAATGTTTCGTTTTTATTAGTGGCCTATAAAGGTAGTGCCTGTAGCCTAGTCTTGCATTTGTGGTGGTGGTGGTGGTGGTGGTGATGATGATGATGATGATGATGATGATGATGATGATGATGATGATGATGATGATGATGAT
>JAHTLZ010000008.1:5288092-5301740 GCA_023846285.1 Phrynocephalus versicolor
ATGATGATGATGATGATGATGATGATGATGATGATGATGATGATGATTGATGTTTCTGACTTAATTATGTTTCTAACCTAAAAAGGCATATTAGTTAGCCTTTTTCACAATGTGTTGTGACGCGACTCCATTTAGGATTCTAGCAAAGGAAGAGTGGGTTGATTCTCTCTGGCTGCTGTGTACCAGGCCATCTTAGGCAGAAGAGTGTGTGGGCGCATGTGCGTTCATGAATATGTGGGTTGGATCAGAAGACTGTGACACATTTAGGCGATGATTGAAAGGGGGGGTTACACAAATTCATGGAACACATGAAGAATGAACTGGTTGGGAACGAGATCTCTATCTGCCCATTCTCTAGGGTTTTGGTGTTACTTCGCCCAATGGTCCAAACTGGCCATTACATATCATCGTACTTGAAGGGTATTGTTTCATGGGTGTTCATGAGGCTTCACTAGAGTGTTAGAGCATCATTGCTTTGATGCATGGCCGTGATGAGGTCCAAATTCCACTAGGACAAGAAGGAGGAGGAGGCGGATGTCTTTTTCATGTATAAAGAAAGGATCAGCAGTCTGCTTTTCTAAAAAAAAGAAAACTTAACAGGGACCAGCTACGTGCACAGGCAGCATATCTTAATTCACCTGCTCCCCTTCCTTACATCACCACCTTCCATTTCCATTGGCATTTCCCCCTCGCTTTGTCTATGAGCAAGCAGGCAGATGTCTGTGAAGATTCTCAGTCATCCAGATGAGTTTATCTGGAAGCTGAGTCATGGCTACTGGACTTCTTTTTTTTGAGAGATAGAAATGTTTCACTGTTCATTCAAACAGCTTCATCGGTCTTAGGCAGATGTGTGCCTAAACAGAATGGGACTGCCCCATCCAATCCAGCTTGGCCCCCCAAGACAGCCAGTAGGGTATCGCCATCTGCCTATCTGCAGGAACAGGGGGATGCTGAGTCTGCCTCCCTCCCTGCCTCCCTCCCTGGTCGTCGAGTGTTCCCAGGGTGCTCTGTGTTCCACCGAGCTGCCCGTGTGCACTGCCAGGCAGATAACAGCCAGTCTCACCAAGTGCCCAGTTGGCTTTTTGTAACCATCAATCTTTAATGATCCTTAATCCAGCTGGCTTTCTCCTGGGGAGAAACAACCGGGAGCATCTCAGCCACAGTTGGAGAGCATGAGAGAGGTGGACCGTCGTTCCTCAGTGAGCTGGGTAGGAAGAATGATGCCAAGGAGGGACACTATCTGGGTTTTGGTTGCCAGGTGTCTGTCCCACATTCCTTGCAGCCTCCCCTCGTATTAAGGCTCCCTCTGCTATTGATTTTCCCCTCAATTATTCATTGGGGTTACACAGCGGAGAAGGGACCCCTTGCTTCCTAAGCCAGCTCGGTAGATTTCAGCTTCTTTTGGGGAGAGCGCCAAGGGAATCATTGGAGAGGAAGCAAGAAGGGCATGGTGGCTCAGCAGACTAAGGCTCCGAAACTGTTGACTGCAAAGTCGGCAGCTCGGCGGTTCAAATCCCGGGTGTCACGCAGCAGAGTGAGCTCCCGCCGATCACCCCAGCTCCTGCCAACCTAGCCGTTCGAAAGCACGTAAAATGCAAGTAGATAAATAGGTACTGCCGTAAAAAGCAGGAAGGTAAAAGAGTGTTTCCTTGCAGCCATGCTGGCCACATGGCCATGGATTTGCACAACACTGGCTCCTCAGCTTGAATACGGAGATGAGCACTGCTCCTAGAGTTGGACATGACTAGCACGCATGTGCGGGGGGAAGCTTTACCTTTTACCTAAGAAGAAGGAGCAGGACTGGTCCTATTGTTAGAGGCCAGATGTTCTGTGCTGGACCTGAACAGGAGAAACAAGCACATGGTCCCTCTGTATCTCTCCCCCCTTCCCCCACCCCCTGGTTTGCGTTACACTTCATGTTGGAATGGAGTATTTTTCCTTTATTACATAATGTAGAGCCTGCGGGTGGGAGAGTAGGAAGCCTGCATTTCTGGATTTTATTTTCAGGACCCAAACGAGAGGCCAGCTGGCTGGATAGCTCAGTGGTTTAAGTATCTGGCCGCAGAGCTAGAAGTTGGGAGTTTGATTCCCCGTGGTGCTTCCTGAAAGTAGAGCCAGCCTGGGGGGCCTTGGGCCAGCTGTACAGTCCCAGGGTGACCCCAGAAGAAAGGAATGGGAAGCCACGTCTGATTACTGTCTACCTGGAAAACCCTGTGCAGAGTTTCCATAAGTCAGAATTGACTTGATGGCACATGATGATGATGATGATGATGATGAGGAGGAGGAGGAGGAGGAGGAGGAGTTGTGAGGCAAAACTCAGAGAAAGGATGTGCCTCCTGAGATTTATTTATTTATTTATTTATATACTGTGCCAATTTCCCAAAAGGGAACTCTGGGCGGTTCACATAAAAAACACAAAAAGTCCACAAAATAGTAATAGTGAATAAAATACAGTAGTAATAACACCTTTCCCTATCAGCTTTTTCTGTGGCCATCCTGGGTGTGGGATTCTGGGAGATGTAGTCAAAAAGAAAGAAAGAAAGAAAGAAAGAATAGATAGATAGATAGATAGATAGATAGATAGATAGATAGATAGATAGATAGATAGATAGATAGATAGATAGATAGATAGATAGATGGATGGATGGATGGATGGATGGATGGATGGATGATGCATGTGTACATGCTTGAATGGTGATTCATTCTGGGTCTGTACCAGAAATACATCATTCAGAGCAGTGATTCTCAACGGTGCTGTCCTTGGTTTCTGGGAGTTGCAGTTCAAGAACACCTGGGTTACCCACAGTTGGAAAGTACTGAATCAACGGACCGCAGTCAGGACTAACTGTTTCTTCTTTCTCTTCCCAGTCAATGGTTGTTGTGCTGATTGGCTGCTACTTCTATGACACTCACAAATTCCTCGCTCCTTCCCTGTCCCTCTCCAAAATGGCGTCTCAAGATGGCATAGAGAAAGATTGAGGCTGGGAGGAAAGGGGTGGGTGGGGAAAGAGATTGACTGAAAGGGAAAAAGGAGGAGACATTGGATAAATGTTTAATTGGATAAACAGTCCAGGCGTCTGAAAAGTGTTTCTAAAAATAAAAAGGCGAGAGGAACTGAATAAAAATAACCAGTCTCATTAGTGGCAGGATGGGCAAAGTTATATCTTGATCCAGACAGAGCTCGGCATTTGGAGAAGCTAAGAAAGGAAGTCTTGGAGTTATGGTCCAAAACATTTAGACGTTTGCAATAAACCTAACGAAAAAGGCTGGGATCGCCTCCCTAAAATCGCGAAGGCCAAACTGTACATTTTAGGCAGCCCATTATGAGAAAAGAGAATTCCTTAACTACCAACCACATGCAATCACCAGCACAGACACTTTTTGTAACTCCCATGTGGTTATGCTAGCTGGGAGTTTCTGGTACAGTATTGCTAGATCAAGGTTTCCAAATTTATTTCGAGTTGCAGCCCTCTTCTGTAGAACCCAAGGAGCCTGTGATGCCTTTGAATAAACAAATACATTTTTAATATGGTGAAGCCATCTCTTTTCAGAACGTCGGGGCTTTCTGAAAAAAGGAGCTTGTTTCTCATACGTACACATGCACGCTTACTCCCCTCTGAAAGGTCAAGGAAAAAATTATTTAACAAGGGTTAGTACCACACATACAAGGTGACCCATGGCCCCCCCAGCATACACTTCGTGATCCCCTGGGGGGAGGGTCACAACCCCTGGGTTTTGGGAGTGCTGCAGTGGTTTGAAATGTTAAAAATGTTACAGGAACAAGAAGAGGCTTCTGTGTTTAGTTCCTTTGATTAAGAGATCTTTCTTGTTTTTCCCAAGGCATGGAATTTGATTTTGCTTTCTTCAACAACATGTTGTGCAGCATGAGAAAGACAGCAATGGGCATTCTTGTGTATTCCGGTCTAGTTGTCAGCGTCTTGTCCTGGGGTCTCTCAAGTTCCCTTGTCAGAAGTAACCACTCTCATTTAAAAACACCCAAACAAACAAACACCGGGCTCAAACTCTGCTTTGCTATTCCAACTCAGCCGATGTGTCCTCGTATTGAAGATTTACATAGAAGAATTCAATTAATCAATGCCTCCCACTTCATGCACTTGTAACTGTACCCCTTTTCTTGTTTGCAGAATCAAGCTGGCCAAAACCGCTTTGCTTAGCCAGGAGGAGCGAGACAGGAGTACAGGAGTAGCAGAAGAAAAGCAGAACTACCTGATTGCATTGCTTTGTTTGACCCATAGGGAGGCCTTGCTCCTTGCCAGCAAATAAATGGGTGAATAACTAACTCAAGGACTCAGGAAAGGCAGGAGTGAGTTGAGGGTTTTATAAACCAACTTGATTCATTATTTATTTATCGTATTTTTAAAAAAATCCTGCCTTTCTTCTCAAGGGCTCGGGTGACGTGTAGTAAACGTGAAAAATTAAGAGGAGGCAGGAAGGGGTGGAGTGGTCCTTGAAATGATACACATGCAGGAACAGGTGATACCTTTACTGGGCAGAAAATAAAATAAAAGCAAGGTTCGGAGGAGAATTTGAACCTTCCTTCGCCTGATCTGATGCTCTACCCCAGTGGTTCTCAACCTGTGGTTCCCCAGATGTTCCTGGACTGCAACTCCCAGAAGTCTTCCTCACTAGCTGAGCTGGCCAGGATTTCTGGGTGTTGCAGTCCAGGAACATCTGGGGACCCACAGGTTGAGAACCACTGCTCTACCCCTTACTCGAGCCTTTTGGGGGGACCATCTTGAGCTTTCGACTGGCCATCTTTTAGGGCAGTGGTTCTCAACCCTGAGTCCCCAGATGTTCTTAGACCAGCCCCCCCCATGCATTTTCACTGCACCAGATCTGGCCCTCCTTGCAAAAAGGTTGGACACTCCTGACTTAGATGTTGTGGAAGATGGTGGTTTCAGAGAGAGTGGCCTTTATCTCGTTGCCGGTGTCAACTGGGACAGATGGAGTCCATGGAATTTATGTAAAGGTTGATGGACAGACCATTCATCTTTTCACTGAATGGCTCTACTTTTCGCTGGGATGAGTAATAGGATACTGGCTTTGGAGTCCTTATTCGTTTGCATCCTGGTTTGGGTGGCTGTTATGCGCCTCCCTGCCTCCCTGCTGTGTTCTTACTCTGCTTGGAGCTGTGCTTGAGTGGGGCTGCCTACGACGTTGTCAATCCTCTCTAAATGCATCGCCTGACATTTGTGACCCGACCTTCTGATGCCTGCCATCTAACATGCTCTTTTGATCTTTAGGATGGAAGATGGAAGGCATAGGAAGCAGCACTGCGTCTTTCTGTGTGCATTTGGTGTGCTTTGTTTTCAAAGAGGAGGCTCCCCTTTTGCCTGGAGAAGTGTTGCGGGGTCGAGAGTGGGGGATATATTTAAAGCTTCCTTGGTCTGCAGCCACTTTCTCTCTGCCACGGAAAAGATGCAGGGAGATGTCTATCCATCCACCCACCCCACAGGCGGAGGATTGTGCTTCGGGGAACGAACAGGCGAAATATAGAATATTCCGTTATGGGTCTCTTGAGTCACATGTATTAATCCTTATGGCACCTTGCAAATGGAAGATTTCTCCAGAAGCAAGAGGCCTGTAAATAGGATTGTCACAAACCCCTCCCCCCGTTAAAGGTTTTGCCGCTTAACAGCAGTGTGATAAAGCAGTGTTCAACGGGTGCAGCTTTCCCCGGGACTAGGGTTGCAGTCCAGACTAAAACCTCCCACAATTTGGATTTCTCTCTGCAAGGCGTTGTCAGAATCACAGTTTTGGTCAAGAGAAGGCGGGGAGGTGACTGCTACCTCGCTTGTGAATAGAGATGGGCACCAGATTGCTGGTTCAGCAATTTGTGCTGGTTCGTTTATCGTCCGAATAGGTGTTTGGCGCTTCCCAGCCCCGCCTCCTCTGGCGGGGCTGCACTCAGAGGCAACGGCCCAATGGGTGTTGCCTCTGAGTAAAGACCCACCCGAGGAGGTGGGGCTGGGAAGGGCCGAACACCTGGTTGGGCCAGTCAATGAACCAACACGAACCGCCGATCCAGCCCAGCCATTTGTGCCCATCTCTCCTTGGGAACTTATGGCATGTGGCGACCTTTTTACTTAATATTGTTTTTCTTTTAATCGCCCTCGTCGCCTTCTGTGGAAGGTTTCCCCCTCCTTATTTTACCAGGGTTTTTTTTTTGTGTGCGTGTGCATGTTAACCCTCTTTGATTGTGTTTTATTGTAAACCTCCCAGAGTTCCGTTCCAGAAGATGGGCGGTCTAGAAATATAACAAACAAATAAATAATAATAAATAACTTCACCGAGAAGCTATATTGAAACAGCAGTACGGGGAGATTAGCGGGATCAGCCGGGGAGACCCTCGGGGTCCTTCTGTGCTCAAGTCTCCCCCCTCCCCCACTGCCGCCTTTTCTCTCCCTTTGTCTGGGAGCCGATTGTACACCCGAGCAGCCGGCGTCAAAGCTGGGAAGAGAAGAGGGATGGAAATCACACCCCGTGGGTGTTTTTTTTTTTTTTAGTATGGAATAAAATAAAATAAAATAAAATCCAGGCTGGTCCCAGCTCCTGCCTTGGACAGGCTCCGGGTTTGGTCTCGCAGGAATGTGAAGAATAGGCAGCCCTTGTGGGCAGCCCACTGAGAAGGCAGGCTGGAGCTCTTCCAGCGGCGAGTGAACATAATCCATTCCTGTTTGTCATGATTTAATGAAACTCTTTCTCTCCCCGGGGAGGCGTGTGTGCCGAGAAGCTGGGATTGGCAATCCTTTTGCCTCGCAGAAGCGGAAGAGGGCTTGCGGCAGAGAGAGCACCGCAGGCCCTGAGGTAATTCTCCTGCGCACCCCTTTCCCTGGCAGGAGGGCAACGGTGGGCGCTTTTACACGACCTCTAAAATCCGGTGTCAACTTAAATTCGGACCAGAGATCGTGGGGGTTTGTTGCTCTTCCTGTGTTCCCACCCCTCCGCACTCCATTGTTCCTGTCTGCGTGAGGGGAGGGAGAAAAAAAGGGAGAAAAATGCGGGCTCACCTCCGTCTGCTGGTCAAAGCAGCCCCAGCAGCCCCGTAGTGATTCCTGTTTCTTAAAGGGGCGTCGGGGACAAAAAAAAAAACAAACAGAAAGCGAGGGAGCTTGGCATTCACAGCTTTACAATGTGCATCGGAAGATTTTTTTTTACCTCCTGGAGGCCAGGTACTTGAAAAGTGCGCTGGAATGCACTTAGGTGGGCGTGGTCATACTTAATTTTTTTTAAAGTCCGGAGCTGGTGGGAAAACTTTTTAAAGCTCCAGATCTGGGAGCCCTTTGCCTCGGATTTTAGGGGTCGTGTAAAAGCGCCCTGTGTGGATGGGGCAGAATCTCTGGCATTCGGCGGTGGCCTTGAGAAATAGTGTTTTGGAAGGAACAGCACAGGGAGTCAGGCCCTTTCAGAGAAATGATGGATGTGGGGAGAGGGGATGGCACTTATTTTCCTTAATTTTCCCATTTCTGTTCTTTCTTTAACACCCAGGATCAGTGCGTGGCCTCTGTCGCCCTCAAGCTCCTCTTTAGTTGGCACCTCTGGGGAGATTCTGGAAGCTGAGCCATGGCAACCGGACCTCTTTTCTTGAGCGATCGAAACATTTCGCTGCTCATCCGAGCAGCTTCATCAGTCTGAGGAAAGTTAGTGGCGAGGCCTCCATGTTATAGTTCGCCTTGATTTCATGTCCCCTTGATTTCACCTTGATTTCATATATGAACTCAAAGTACACTAACTTCCCTCATACTGATGAAGCAGCTTGGTTGAGTAGCAAAACGTTTCAGTCTCTCAAGAAAAGAAGTCCTGTTGCCATGACTCAGCTTCCAGATAAACTCACCTAGATGACTGAGAATATTCACACAAACTCTGGGGAGAAGCCAGTTTGTGCCTATATTATCTGGGTTTAGAATGGTGCTTTCTTTCTTTCTTTCTTTCTTTGAAGCAACCTGGTAATTCTTTAAGTTGGCTTGGTTTGGGGTTGAGTAGATTTACACCATTTCATACTGTTCCTCCAGTTTTTACTGCCCTGCCTCCAAAATGGCTTTAATTTGGCCCCAGATTTGCCAGTCTTTGCTCAGCCTTAAGCATTTTTCTCAGGATGTGGTTCAGAAATGGCACCTTCGAGAGATAATGTGCTGGAAGAGGCTTCCAATATTAACAGTCATTCAAGGCAAGAGACTCCACGACATATTCTCAGGGATGGAGCCCTGTTTCCCAAGGTTGCCAACCAGTCTGTCCCAGAATTTGGAAAAGTCACTTTTTTATTGGACTACAACTGTCAAAGGGCATGCCACAGATTTCCCCAGGGACGTACATGGAAAGCCACTTCCTGGCTTCCTCGCAAAGTCTCGGCTATTTCCTTCAGTGGAATAAATCTTCGGGTGGGTGCCCAGCCGGTTGCGTACGCTGGCCCTCCACCTTTGCACTGGCTTATTCCATGAAATGGATCATCGTGTGTGCCATCACTCCCCCGCCAGGGCTGCATCAGTTGGCATGGAGCTGGGAGGCTGGCTTCCCCGTGGTCCTTGGCTACCTCTCCTCCTTGCACTCAGAAATGAATTAAACCCTTGGAACGAGGCCTTAATAGATCACTGATATTGGTGCCAGCTGCCAGGGAGGAGACCAGCCAAGAGGGATGGCAAGGACAGTGGGGATCTTATTACAAAAGCAGAGCCGGTGGCTGCCTCCGCAGGCGGTTTCCTCAGCCGGAGAGGCAGCTGCTTTTGGAATGGGAAGAAAACGAAACCGGGGATCCACAGGCGGGATTTAAATTTGTGATCATAATGATCATCAAATTAGAGATGGGCATGACTCAAAAAAATGGTGTTTCGTTTGTCGTTTAGGGGGTCCGTTTTGGTTCGTTTTTGTTTTTCGTGAATTTTTGCAAAAAAAAATCGTTTTCGTTTTGTTACGTAACGAAACGAAAAAATGAAAACGAAAATGAAAAATTGCTGTTTCGTTAACATCTATTACAGTTCAATGCATTGCCGTAACAAAAACGAAACGGATGACAATTTCTGGTGTTTCGGTTCATTTCGTTTCATTTTGGAGACAAAATTCGTTTTTCGTTTCATTACATAACAAAACAAAAAAACGAAAACAAAAACGAAAAATTGCTCGTTTCGTGCCCATCTCTAATCATCTTCTGCTGTCGAGTCAGTTCGGGTAATGGCGGCCCTTTTCAGGGTTATCAAGGTGGAGAATAGTCAGAAGAAGTTCATGCAAGTTTCCTTGCAACTATGTCCAGCTTCTTCATGTCAGGGAGAAGACACACCTCTCTTAATCCCTGTGTGTCAGGCTGGCATTCCACAGGGGCAGCTTTCCTTTCGCAGCGAAACCTTGGCCCATCCCTGCCTGTCCCTAAACTTCAAATACAGTGGATCCTCGTATAACAAACGGTTTGTATCACATAAGATCTGTACAGCCTAAAAATTTTTGGAGATAGGGGAAATTTGCTTAACAAAATTATCTATGGGGCGAATCCATGCAACATAAAAATGGTCGCAATTAGGGATTACTGTGTTTTCAATGCATTCCTATGGGAAATTTGTATAAAGGAAATTTTGCTTAACAGATTTTCATTTGGACCGAATTAACTCCTTTGTACAAGGTACCATTGTACTCCACTCCTGCCAGGAAGACTAGCCACTGCGACCCCCCCCCCACATGTTGTGCCAGACTAGACCGCATGGGGTCAGATGAGGGCAGAGAGGGTGGTGTTTATGCCCTGAACCAGGCAGACAAGCCCTTATAGGAGGTGGGGTTCCGAGGGATACTCCCCGATGGGATTCAGTGCCCACTATGGTGAACCTTCCTCCTTACACGGGCTTTCAACTGGCCTTCCATGGAATGGGGGCTGCAGAACACAGGGAGCAAAGGGGCTTTGACTGATATGTGTGGGATACTGGTTTTGTGGACCTACAATGGCCCATTCTCCACTCCCTGGCTGGGAGAAGGGGCCCCCTGTGCAGCCACTGCAGGGCACACAGAGCTGCCACTCAGGCCTTTGTTCCCGGCCTGGAGGGCGGTTTGTTTTCCCGTTTCTCCTTCCACTAAGCTAGGTTGCTTCTTTGCAACCAGATGAGACGGGGGATGTCATCTCCTCCTGGCACCGGGCACAACAAGGAGGGGCTCCTGGAGCAACCCAGCGGCTGGCAGGGATCTCTTGCCCTTAAAGGGGATTAGACTGATTTGCAGTGCTTTCCGTCTTAAGGTCCGTGCTCAGAGGTGTAATATGCCAAGGGACGTGGAAATGGGATGGAATAAGTTGGGGTGGGGGTGGGGGCTTCATGCTCTCCTTGCAGGCATTCCAGAGGAATCTGCCAGGTCACTGCTTGGCACCAGATGCCGGGTGTGGGTAGAATCCTATTTAGTTAAGCAGGACTTGAGATGGGCACGAACCTCGGTTTGGAGGTTTGTTCCAGTTTGGAAAGTCGACAGCACAGGTGCTTTTAAAAAAACTTTTTGTCCCTCTGCCACTTTCCAGCCCCCCCACCCCCACCCGAAGCACTTCATTAGTGGTTTGTTTGTATGATTTTTTTTGAAAAAAATCATATGAAACAAAACAAAACAAAAAAGTGGGGGGGGGAGGAAAGGACACGAAACGAAACATAATTTTTTTTTCATTTCGTGCCCATCCTTACTCCGATCCTCTTCCTTCTGCACTGCGTTAGCTAGATATCGGTTTGGTTTCTCTCTCTAGAAAGGGAGAGCTTTCTCTTCATGCCACTGCTGTCGATCGTCGCAAACCCGGGTTGGTTTTGCCTGGCCGTCTGTGGGTCTGTCCACCCATTTCTGCAAGCAGGGGGTCGAACATCCAGATGGCGACGGCATGCTGGTGGCAATGGCGAGCTCTTTGCCTTTATGCCATACCGCCAGCATCGTTGCTCTCTTCCCCCCACCTATACCCCATCTGCAGGGCAGCGGATGTTTGATTTGTAGGCATGGCGATTAAGCAACCCAGCCACCGCCTCACCTCCCGCCTGGCTTGCGAGGCCCTTCGTTTGACCTTCGTGTTTGCCCAGGCAGCATTTGCGATGGCTCCTTGCCACCAAGTCATTGGCGTAAATTGCCCAGGTTACCCCTTTGGCCTCTGCAACCACGAAGGCTCGGAAACCTGCTTGTTCTTTTAAAGCTGAGCGCCTGGGCTTCCCGAGAGAGCAACCCAGCACACTCTGCCTTAGTCTGCTTCAGCATATTGCTGTCGCAGACAAACATGGCCGCCCATCTGGAAGCGTGTTCGGTGCTAGACAGGATACCGTGTCATTACCGTACCTGTGAAGATTTCCGAAGCCCATGCCAAGCAGTGGGGGGGGGGGGAGGGTAGGAGAACCAGTTCTGTGATGTACAATCACGCTTGACAGATCTGAGCCCTTGCAAGTGGCCTTGACTTGAACCATCTTCGTTACGGCTTTTAAATTCTGTCTTTATCTGTCTCTGAAACCGACGGCATCTTCCCCTCCTCTAGCTAGAGTCAAAAAGGCCAGCGTCGTATTTATCAGCTTTCCTATATTTACCTAGAGTTCCTGCAAATAAATGGCTTCTTTTTAGCATAGGAGGCTGTAAAAGGCTGATAATTCCAGATGGAGCGAGCAACATTGTTAAAATATAGGAGGCACTTAAATTTCACAGGGGGGAATATATATAAAAAGACTCCTGCTTTCCTGTTATGGGATTGCAGAAAGGGGGAACAGAAGGGTGCAGAAGAGTAAAAAAGATCTTAGCTCCTTCTAAAAGACCACTGCCTGGACCTGTGGACTTCAGTCTTTCTTGGGAGCAGAAGTGTTTATACTTGTTTAAAGTGGGCTGGGAAAAATAATAAACCTTGCAATTTGAGAGGTAAGAAAAAGAACAGAATTGCTGGGTCTTATAGAAAACTGAGGTGAATTTAAGGTGCCATTAAGGAGACTGTTACCCTTTAATGTTCTAAGATGCCTGTTCTAATTCCCTGCTTGTAACTTGAATATGTCTTTATGTTTTGGGTTGTATATTGGCCCTCATTACTATAAGCTACCTTGGTTCCTTTTCCAAGGAGAAAGGTAGGGTAAAAATATTCAAAATGAATGAATGAATGAATGAATGAATGAATGAATGAATAAATAAAAAAATAAATAAATAAATAAATAAATAAGAAAGAATATTTGATGGTTGGACATGATCCACTTACTTAGAAGACACAGTCCAGAGTCAGCTCCGTTGAAATGAAGACAAGCAGGGCTTTTTGGGTAAGGCTTTTCATGAAATCTTGGAGCCTGGTTTTTCCTCTGTGAGGGTGTTCCAGGACTCGGAGTCCTCCTGGTGCCAGTGCAGGCCAGTGGGTATCAAATGGAAAGTGGCTGTTTTGAAGGGTGGCTAGTACTGCCCAGCCGTAAAAGCCTTTTGCCACCGAGATGGAGAACAGAGCGATTCTCCTGTCTGGCCCCATGGTTCCACCCGTCCAGTGGAGTTTATCTATTTATTGGATTTATATACCTGTCCCTCTGGCCCGAAGGCCACGCTGGGCAGCAGTGAACAACAATTTGAAACACAAAATATACAAAATGATCAATATAAATAACAAAGACAACCTAATAATAAACTGGGAAACACAGGGAAGTGTTCAACATAATTAAGTGCTTCAGAAGTGGCTTGCGGCCAGAAATTGTGGATGGACTACTACAGCCGTATGCGTTTCCCTTCACTCCCAGCTCCCTCTCATACCATTTTGGATTTCATACCTCAGACATACATCAGTGTGAGCTTTTCTAGACTGGCAGCTGCTACTGGATGCTCCTAAATCCAACTTCTTCCAGAACTCTCTGTCCTTCCTGTTACATCTTCCGGTGAAAGGTTCTGTTTCTTCTGTGTACCGTGTACAGCAGTGTGTTTCTATTAAAACCCAGTGTGGTGTGGTTGATAGAGTGACAGGAGAGGACTCTGGAGAACAGGGTTTGAATCTCTGTTCAGCCATGGAAGCTCACTGGGGGAGGGGGTGGAACTGGTAAAACCACGCCTTAAATCTTTCATTTACCTTGGCCACTACCGCACATTAGATTTGAAACACCCTTTCCTAAAACACAAATCGCCTTAAAAATCACTGTCCACTTGTCAAATCGCTGTTTCTGAACAGCCCCCTTGGCCACACCCATTTTTGGCCACTGTGTCGGTTTTTATTGAGATGACCACCGGGGGTGTTTTTTTAAATCGATTTCTGCACCCCCTTTTAAAGCGATTTGGTTGGATTTGCGGACACACTACACCACTTTTTTTTCCGGTCCCCCCCCCCCACCATTTCTGCCATTTCCCTGTCGTAGGACATGCCAAAAAACATGTCTGCCGACTTTGCCGATGCTGCACTTTCACATTGTGGTCACTGAAAATTGAAGTATAAAGTGGTTCAGCCAAGTGCGGACGGGGAAGCCGACTGCTAAGCAACCGCCGAAGTGTGGACTGCCAAACCACTGTAGCGACCACTTGACTACGGGAGGAGATAAGGCGATGCAAAACAAAAAGCAGCTGCACAAGGAAGTGCATCCAACTTGACCTCAAACAACAACAACAACAACAACAACAACAACAACAACAACAACAACAACAACAACAACAGAAGAAGAAGAAGAAGAAGAAGAAGAAGAAGAAGAAGAAGAAGAAG
>JAHTLZ010000008.1:5319673-5332174 GCA_023846285.1 Phrynocephalus versicolor
AGAGAGAGAGATCACAGCATGTATATATAGTATTTAAGGCAAACCTGCCCCCCTGGGGAGGGGTCTGTAGAAAAGCTTTCATTTAATTAAGGGGTGAATTGAAATTTTGTGCATGTGTGTGCGTGTGTGTGTGCGTACGCGCATGTATGTGTAAGCAAATGTTTGCTAATGAAGAGCAGGTGCCTCCTAATCAGGGTTAGAATTGGTGCAGCCAGTTCCAATTATCAGGGAAGGGAAATTAATTGCCTACAAGGGAAGTGTACCAAGAATGGCAGTCCTGGTACCTCCCGGCTTGTTCACTGCAAAGGGCCCCTGGCGTAGAGACACTTAGCAGCCTTTCTAAAGGCTGAGATGCACGGTAGGTTTTCAAGTTCATTTTGTTGCTTATTTAAAATGTTTCTACGAGGCCTTTCTTCTAAGAAAAGGACACAAAGGTGGCTTAAAACCCAATCCGAGATGGACTGGCTCGCTGAAAGGAACTTGCGGGCACGAGAGCTGAGCAGTGCTGTTGGGAAGACAGGCCGTTTGGGAAGCTGCTTCTCTGTAGGGCTGTCATAACCTTACGGAGGTGGCTTGATTTCCTTCCGGAAACAGTCAAAAGACCTTTCTCTTCAGCCCAGCTTTCCCTGGATGATGGACTACCGTTATGTGTCTTTCATAGGAATCTATAGGTTCACATAGACATTGTGTTTATAACTACTTATTAACCTTGTAGCTTTAATGTAATGTTGTCTATTAATGCTGTAAGCTGTCCTTCAATTCCCTGTTCTCAATACTTGAACGTGTATTAATTGTATTGGACTGTACAGTAGGAACCCCCCCCCCCTTATCCAATGATTCAGTTATCCATGGTTGGCAGAGCTAAAAATTAAATAATTCGTCAGCCACAAAGCAAGCTGTTAAGCAAGCTGTTGTCACAAAAAGCAGCTGTAAAGCAAGCTACTGTCACAAACAGTGGCCATGAAGCAAGCTACTGTCACAAAACAGCAGTCATAAAGCAAGCTACTGTCAGGAAACAGCAGTTTGGGGGTGGGTGGGCAGGCATTCTCTCTTATCCACGGTTTTCATTATCCACAGGAAGGCCTGGAACCAATCCCCAGTGGATACTGTGGTCCTACTGTATATTATCCCTCATTACTGTAAGCCGCTTTGGGTCCTTTTCCTAGAAGAAAGGTGGGGTAAAATACTAAACAAACAAACAAACAAACAAACAAACAAACAACAGTGACAACATCACCTTGGGATGTAAGCCATAGCTGGATTATCTGTTCAGTTACTCACTGTCTCTCCACCTGGCATATCTCCAGTGAAGGAGAAGAGCCATGTTATTCCTTGAGGAAATATAAGATGTCACGCTAGACATAAAAAACTTCAGGAGACCAGGATGCAGCACTGGAATGGGGATGGTGCCATGGTATTTCCAGACCAGGTTGTGTTCACCTTCCGGGCAAAGGAGATGGTGTCCAGCGTCTGGGGTCTGAACGAGACCCGCTTTCATGGTTATACAGGGAAGCAAACCTGCTCTGGTAAAAATGCCCCAGAGTTTCCTAGTCGCTCTACCTGTTCCCAGACACCTAAGCTGACTTTGGGAGGAGAAATGGAGAACTTATTGTTTTGGAATAAACAAAGCATCTATAGCAAAATGTAGCAAAACAGATCCAGAAGCATCTATAGCAAAGTACTGTGTAGCAAAACAAAGCCAGAAGCATCTACAGCAAAGTGTCAGTAGTGGGGTGCATGGTGTTTTTCTTGGATTATTCTCCCATAAAAACAATTGAAACCATCACAGTCCTGTGGTTAAACTAAGCTCCTTCCCAGTTTTCTTTGTATACATGCAACAGAAAGGTGCTACATTGTGAACATAGTTTTAATTGATCTTGCTACACTTGCTACTAGGTTGCTAAATAATTGTGAAAGCTGATACATTGCTTATAACTGTAGCCAGAATTTTCTTTTGAAAGTTAGCAATAAAGAAGCTGCTATAATCATTGAGGGAAAATCAAGTTTGCATAGAATATGATAGCTGTTGACTGTGGATATCCCAACACATTGTAAATCTAAGAAATAAGGAATAAATTCGAAATACATGCCGTACACACATGGAACATGTTTTCAGCATTCTCCACTAAAATATTCATTCCACACAAAAGCTAGTTTTTTTTAACTTCCATCTTAGTTTTCCGTATGGATGGATTCTTCTAAAGATAATAATTAACATGCGCCATAGGGTCAAACTACACATTACAGTAAACCTCCTTTTGTTCGAAAGGCTCTTTAGCCATGTCCGCTTTGTTATGAAGGACTGTTAGGCTGGAACTCATCTCACTGATGTGCCGTATCTCTACAGAGGAATCTATGCCCCCACTCCACCCCCACAACCTTCCCAATTGTTTGTGTGCCGATTTACATTCGGAGCTTTAAATTTCCCAGCATTGCTCTGGTATGAAACCATTAACTTGACTTGTTTTTAAACTTGGCGAGTACAGTAACCCCCAACTATTGCTGGGGTTAGGGACCTGACCCAATCTGTGATAAATGAAAATCCATGATAGGGGGATGCTGAGTCAGGGCAGGACTGGGGGGGGGGCATGGCACTGCCCTGAACGGGCCTCCAACAGGCTTCCCGGGCCCCAGAAGTGGTTTCTTGTGATCTGGAAGTCACTTCCGGTTTTTTGGAAGATACTTCCGGTTTGTCGGAAACCACTTCTGGGGCCTTTGACAGGCCCGGGAAGCCCGTCGGAGGCCAATTTGGGGCAGCCTGTCAGGCCTGGGTTAAGTGCAGTAGGCCTCAAACAGGCCCAGGCAGCTTACCCCAGTGGCCCTTGCCTTTCATATACTGCGGTCCCGCAATATACTGGGACCGCAGTATATGAACCACGAAATGGCGGGGGACCACTTTATCTGCTTTTGGGCTTTGCTCATTTCACTTCCTGGTAGTACTGTCATTTTGAAACAGCTCTCTGTGTAGATGCGTAGCAGCTCCCAGGTTGCTAGGTTGCTGTTCCTCTTCTTGGCGAGTTGTGCCTTGCGTTGGCTCTTGATCCGGCCACTTGTACAATTTTCATATGATGATTATTTTCTCGCTTCACCGGCCGTGGGGCATTTAACCTCCGTAATGATAATACATCCATGGATGGTGTCAACACTTGAATTAAACCTTTGGTTCCGCCATGCTTTCAGAGGAAGAGACCGCGGGTTGCTTTGATTGAGGGTGGCACTAGAAGCTGCATCTTCTAGTATATGTTAAGTAACAAAAGCTTTTTCGAGTGTCTCTGCTTCAATTCCACATCCATTGTTCCCGAAAGCCCTCTAGATTTAAAAGATGCACTCTGTAAACCTGCAGGTGCAAGTTGATCGCCATTATATTGGAAAGATAAAAACAAGAAAATAAAATCCCAGTTGCGACTTCAAGCTTTCAGCCAGCTGAATGTATTATGCAAATGAAGCAAATGTTCATGTATTTCCTTAGTTATCATAATTTACTCTGCTTTTGGTAGCTGGGAGCAGGGAGGAGCAATGAAGAGCACCAACCCTCTCCTTTCTAACCCCTGAGATTTCTGCTCAGCCCATCTTGGGCTGTTGCCGTTCCGCTGAACAACACCAATATATCTTCCAATTTCATATTTACATTTAGAAATGGTGCAACCCCTGTGGTACAATGACAGAAGCATTCCCCTCTCTCTCTCTCTTTCTCTCTCTCTCTCCTCTTTTACTTTTTCTTTTTCTTTTAAAAATCATGTTAATATCCAACCCACACTTGCCTTTCGTTCTCACGGTCAGGTTACTTAAAGAGCTGGCCAGGGAGTCTTCCACCAGGGCTTGCTTGCACCCGTGTGGGGTAAGGGTTCTAACCTATGTTAGTGGCTGGAGGTGGTGGTAGTTCTGAGTCAGTTCATCCATGGTGTGAAATGGTGGGTCTTTGAGTCTTTCTAGCTGTAAAATGGGAAGAGGCAGTGTGTCCCTGGCCTCAGAACTGGTCAGCAGTCCACCTGACTATTATAGAGCTGGAAGAGGAGGATGTTTGCTTGAGTCTGCATGAGTTGGTTTTAAAGATTGGAGACCACCTTGACTCATTTGCAGCTGGTACCATGGCTCTCCAATTTGTTTATTTGTTTGTTTGTTTGTTTGTTTGTTGGATTTCCTATACTACAATCATAAGAACATAAGAAGAGCCATGCTGGGTCAGGCCAAAGGCCTATCTAGTCCAGCTTCCTGTATCTCACAGTGGCCCCACCAAATGTGTCCAGGAGCGCACAAGACTAGATCTCTGTCTCCTGATACCACTCCCCTGCATCTGGTCCTTGAAGTACCCTGGTTTTAAGCCTGGAGATGACACATCTCCATCATGGTTTGTAACCTGTGATGGACTTTTCCGGTTCTCTCCGACATGGACATTTGCGCTTCCCATCTGCTGTTGCCGTGCAGCAAACGGGGGAAGCAACCAGTTTCCCTAGTCTAAGGTGCAGAATCCCCTAGCCGATGGTCCCCAGAGGCCTGGCCTGGCATAGGCAGAGAACGGTGCCCAGAATATCAATCAGGCTGCCGCCCAGCGGTCCGTGTGTGGGGGTTGGGGGGGGGGAGGGGGATGGAGGAGAGGAGAAACTCTGCTCCAAGGTTGGGCTGCACAGCCATGGCATAGCAGCAACGGTGTTTTGCGGCTTCCTGTTAGTTGAATGTATGCAGCCCTCGTGAGCTGCATGCTTGATGTGCTCCCTTCCTGAGGCTGGGATCTGATTGCCACAGGCCTGAGGATGGAAGCTGGGAAAGGAGGGAGGCGGAGGCCGGTGTGTGTGTGTGTGTGTGTGTGTGTGTGTGTGTGTGTGTGTGTGTGTGTGTGTGTGTGTGTGTGTGTGTGTGTGTGTGTGTGTGTGTGTGTGTGTGTGTGTGTAAACTGAGGCTGGAGCTAGTTTGCAGAACGATACCTCTTGGAGAATCTACTGTTGGGGACCCTTTGGATGGTGGCATTGACGCCAAGCAGATGGTCTCTTGCCAGTCTCCGTGCAGGAAGAATTCCTTAAAAACAACAACACAAAACAGAACGGTGGCAAGGAGTTGATTGTGTGTGTGTTGGGGGACAGGGATGGGAACAGAAGCTGCCTTGGCTAAAGTCCACTTTTTTGTGTAGTTGCTGTAAGGGGTAGGCCAGCTCTATCAGTGATCTAGTGATTTAGGGCTCGATCCCACTGCCCAAAACCTCCTCTCTTGGCTGAAAACAGCACTGCTTAGATTTTAGTGTGTGCGTGTGCAGATTCCAGTCCCAGGAGAGCACCTTTTTCATTGGAATCTATTCCATATGTGTATATGCCCCTGCCACTTTTCCAGGAAATCTAACTATCTAATATAGCGCTATACCAGATAGCAGGGATTAAAAAATATTAAATCTTTCTGCTTGTCTCCCCCCGTTGCCCACCAGATTTCAACCCTGCGCTGCTCAACTCCTGCCACATTGTCTGCTCAATTGCCCCCCGCATCTGATTCCCCACCACAAGCAGCCAGATCGCCACCGTTGCCTGTCCAATGACTGATCCGTCCACTCAATTCACCTCCCCATTGCCTGGCCCAATCCAGAAGCTGGCTAGTGATGGTCTGAGCCTAGCTAGTCACTTTTTCATATCACTCTCCCCTGTGCCATAAAAAGCTGGCCAGAGAAGATTTTCTGTTGCTACCAAGATTGTCAGTGAAGAGAAGAAATCTTTGCCAATCAACAGAATGGATTAATCCACAAGAGCATGGGACCTTGTGGAATGAGAACGGTTTGTAAACTCGTTGTGGGGAGAATGCCATACCGTTCTTTGCATTACTGCAGGGACCTTCCGACGCAGGCATTACTGACGGAAGCACACAGCCTCCTGTGTGAGAGTGTATTTTTACACTCAAGAGACAGGTTGCGTGGGATATTCTAACAAAACAACTTGCTCAGCGTGAACTCCCGTACATTGTAGCTTGCGGAGGTGGGAAGTTTGTTCCTCAGCCTCGGGCCCCCAAACAGCATCATGGCACCACCCTGGATGAAATGTACTCCCACCTCTTCCTCGTGCTGTTTCCCAACAACTACAGGCCTTGGGAAAGGTATTTTTGGGGGGCAAAACTTCCAGCTGGCAGGAGATTCTGGGAAATGCTGAGCCTGGGATGTTGGCCTGTTTGAGTCTTATTGGTACCAAGCCTGAATCTTTGGTGCCAAGTCCCTGGTCCCTATTGAAAACAATAAAGGTAAAGGTAAAGGTCTCCCCCCTGCACATGCGTGCTAGTTGTGTCTGACTCTAGGGGCGGTGCTCATCTCCATTTCCAAGCCAAAGAGCCAGTGTTATGCCAGTCCGTAGCCATGTGGCCAACGTGGCAACAAATTTACGTGCACAGAACACTGTTTTACCTTCCCACTTTTTTATGGTGGCACCTATTCGTCTACTTGCATTTGCATGCTTTCACACTGCTAGGTTGGCAGGAACTGGGGTTAACAGCAGGAGCTCACTCCGCTGCGTGGCACCCGGGATTCGAACCGCCGGACTGCCGACTTTGCAGCTGCCATTTTAGTCCTCTAGCCCACTGAGCAACCACGTCCTCATTGAAAACAAATTCCCCCTCAAAAAGGTGGTGGTGGTGGTGGGGGTTCTAAGTCTCAAGTCCAGTGCAAGTCATTGGAAAAACCCTGAGTCAAGTCCGAGTCGAGTCACTGGTGAGACCTAAGTCTGACTTGACAGGGTGTCCCTTAATTCAAGTCTCCATCCCTCTGCAGAGCCAGATGAATCTTTTCAAGCTCTATGACCATCTGTGATCTTTTAAATGAACACATACACCACAGTACACTTATTTCGCCCCTTACATTGCATTCAGATGGGGGTTTTTTGTACACATAAACTACTATATGGTAGAAAAAAAGAGTAGTTGTATTCTGTTGTGAGTTTTTCAGGCTGTTTGGCCGTGTTCTGAAAGATTTTCTTCCTGACGTTTCGCCAGACTCTGTGGCCAGCATCTTCAGAGGGTAAGGAGCTCAGGGAACTAGGAGTTCTCTCTGTGATCTGGTGTGTGTGTGTGTGTGTGTGTGTGTGTGTGTGTGTGTGTGCGAACGACAACAGAGTTGTGGTTTTTCCCCCCCAGTGATTCAGTGAACGACTATGCAATCCATTTAAGATTTTTGTCCTGTTTCCTACTGCGTGTGTGTGTTGTGTCGTTACAGTTGTGACTGACTCTACTTGACTCCATGTCCATCTAGTTTTCTTGGCAGGAGTACTGGAGTGGCTTGGCAGTTCCTACTCCAGGTGCCTAGAGAACCTGGTATTCCCTGGTGGTCGCCCATCCAAGTACTAACCAGAGCCGACCCTGCTTAGCTTCTGCAATCAGTCGAGATTGGATGTGCTTAGGGCATCTAGGCAGCTAGGTTTCCTTCTGTACTATGTGCCAAAGGTGCTGTTAAAGTTGAGGAACCAGTCAGTTCCATGGCAGAGAGAGTGGTATCTGTTTCCTTATTCAGTCTCTTCATTCAATCTCCACCCCCCGCCGCCTCTTTTCTTACTCATCTTCCGTTGGGTTTTTTTTTTTGTCTGACCCATTTTCATCTTCTGGAACCTCATCACTCATTTCCTACTATTGCAAATCTACTGCCTCCCTACTCCGCCATTACAGACCTGGCCTCTCATTTGGGAAATGATGGTTTTCCTTCCTCCAGATCTGGTTTTCGGCAGGTCACACCCCTTCATCGGCTGTCTCTGTTGAAAACCATCCCAACCAAAGACGGGCTGTTGTCCGGCAGCCCCAAAACCTTGTCTGGGGTAATTTTGCTTCTTGCCCAGCATCTCACCATCTATTCATAAAACCGTTTTGACGTTTGAGTGGCAGGCTGTCAGGATGAGTTTGCGTGAGCGCTGTTGTTGCAATGACGTTGCGTCTCTCTCTCTCTCTCTCTCTCTCTCTCTCACACACACACACACACACACACACAGAGTCCTGGCTGAAGTCCATGCGGAGGAACTGGGATCGCAACATGTCAGCCACCAGTTGGTGCATGTGTGAAAGCGACGCCATGCCAAAAAGGGCATATCATTTTGGCCATCAGCGGTAGCTTAATTGACTCAAACTGACCTGTGCCAGGTCTAGCACAGAGTCATAGAATCATAATGTTGGAAGAGACCTCAAAGGCGTGGGTGACAACAACTAGAATACCTGCAAGGGGGCCAGGACCAGGGTGTTCTCAGAAGCCAGGAGGATGGTTAGCCAGTCCAAGTTCAAGATTCACACAAACACAGTCTGAGAGGGAGGGAGATGCCCAACAGGGAGATTCACAGGGTAGCAGCGTTTTGGGGAGGATCGAGGTAACAGGGCCGAAGCATCAGGAGTCCTAGGTCTTGCGTTGCTAAGGCAAGGAACAGGGTGTGCTGGCAGTTTAGCTTTTTGCCAGTAGCAAGCCCACCAGTTGCACTCCCTGGTTGCCTCAGCCAGAATGGGGCCTGATTCTGCAAAGAGGCAGAGTCCTGCAGCCCTGATGCTGACAAAGGACCAGGACAGTCAGTAACTATCCTTCATTCAGCTGCGAGTCTGGCTGGGGCCATGTCCCCTCCCTCTGCACCTGTGTACGCCATGCTGCCACTCCGAGGTTTGTTCTGGTTCTTGATGCCTGAAATCGGAAAGACGGATCTTGCAGGGGTGCAGCGGACCTCATCCTCCAGGCATGGCTATTCCAACAGGCAATGTCTTTGCATTCCTCCTGATCTATAGGAGGTCTATATCTATGAAGAGGTGACCAAGGTGTTGTGCTTTTTTAACAGCAAAGCAGCTCCTGTCCTGGATCTATTAAGGGGGAAGCACTACACCAGGCATGTCCAAACTTCAGCCCTCCTGATGTTTTGGACCACAGCTCCCAGAATTCCAAGCCTGTATTTCCAATGGTGAAGGACTGTGGGAGTTGCAGTCCAAAACATCTGGAGGGCCAAAGTTTGGACATGCCTGCACTACACTGATTCAGTTTCAGCCACACTGTTGGGTGAAGGGTTTTGAGTCCTTAGCACAAAGGTTATGGGGAATTGTGGCCACCCGGCTGATCCTATCTTGAACATGTACCCTTCTCAAGGTCCCGAATAATCCCAGGGTGGCATCATAAAAACTGTGGAGGGCTGCCAGTACCTCCATGTGTGGCGTGATTGTGGCGGAGTGGAAGTTGGGGGTGATGGGAGATGCAATTCTTTTCTGGGACTCTCTCCGTGCTGGTTCCCTTCCTCCTCTCCCTCTTCACAGGCCCCACTGGAAGTCAGACCGTGGCATGGCGTGGTGCCAGGGCTATGCAAATGGCGGCGGATGGTCACCTTGGCAACGCATGATGAGCTGCCTGATGAATAGCGCAGGGAGGGTGGCGAGGGGGCATGCCAGAGTTTGGAGACCGGGTTTCTTTCCCAGGCCCTATAACCATCCTCTGTTCCGCATTCCCCCACCGGAGAGACCATTTTGTGGCATGAAAAGGCAAGCGCAGGGAGCATTGTAGCCATGAGGGAGCACCAGAATGACGCTAGGATTTGCAAACGTTTTGTAAAAATCATTTCCTCCGCAAGATTCGTCAAGGCCCTAGTGGTAACCCATTTCGTGCATGGTGCAAAGAGGATTCTTACATACCAAAGACAGAAATATGTGTAACTGACGGAGGCACAAAGGAAGTTGTCATACTGTTACAGTGTAAATTTACTCTGGCAAGAGGTCAGGAAAAGATGCAACCAGCTGAACCAAAGTCCAGTTTTATTGATATTCCTAATGGGAAAGACCCCAAACATACAGTGTAAAAGGATGTCACATTGAAGAAGGGACTGATTTATTTTCCATGGCTTCGGAGACTAGGATGCGGGACAATGGTCTCAAACTACAGGAAAAGAGATTCAATTTAAGCATTAGGAAGAACTTCATGATGGTTAGAGCTGTTCGGCGGTGGAATATGCTACCACACAGGGTGCTGGAGTCTCCTTCTTTGGAGGTCCTTAAGCAGAGGCTGGATGGCCATCTATTGGGAGTCCTGTGATGGGGGTTCCTGCATGGCAGGGGGTTGGACTAGATGGCCCTTGAGGTCTCTTCCAACTCTATGATTCTACGATCTCTACCTCCCTTGAGGACCTCCTTGATGACTTCCTTTCCAGGACATGCCTTAGTCTCTGGTAAAAATGCCTGATCTTATTGATATAGCTGAGTCTTCCTTCCTGGTCCCCAAGGCTATGGCTTTATGTTCTCACATTTGTGGGCTACATTCCTAAAAGCGGCATCTGCTAGTTGGGTGCTTGGATTACTTGACCAATTCTAAAGGCTAAGCAAGAAATGATACCAAAAAGAAATGCAGCATAAAGAAATGGTGATCAGGCCTTTTGTTCTATGATCCTGCCAAGAAGAAGGATTACTTTTGGTCATATCCAGGGTATCAATACATTGTTGGCCCATCGTTGCCTTTGAGGGACAATGGCTTTTCAATATTAAAGGAAATGCCTCCCTTCTCCCTCTCTGGAAGTCCCAGATATCTCCTGGCAGTGTCCCGTCCATCTCCTAACCAAGGCCAACCCTTCCTAGGTTCCAAAATCAGATGAATTTGTTTGCGTTGACCAGTCCAAGAATCAAAGAATCATGAGACAGTACAGTTGGAAGGGGCTAGATTTTAAAAAATAAACAACCTTTGTGGAAGGAGATGAAAGCAGTAACGCAGGTCGTGTTCCTGCCATAATGAGATGCATTTTGATTATAAAAACCGTTTGTCGTTTTGCATCTGTGCATACAAATTAGTAGGTTCTCCCCACTACGCACACACACACACACACACATACACACACACACATTGGCGTCTTCTGTTATCCTCCTTTGTAATGAACCTCGTCTTGCCTGGTTTTCGTCTAATCCTTTTTTAAAGGACCTTCATCCCAAGGGGACCATCAAAAGAAAGACCACCCTGGGCTCAAAAAATCGTAATACCTGCCTGATTGCAACTCACGGTTCTGCCCTGGAATCTTTAGACTTGCCTTCTGCCTATGCATCTTCCTTCGACTCCCATTCTTTGCCCGTCTTATCTTTTCAGGGTTCTTTTTTTTAAAAGGAAGGATACAAAGAAAGAAGCCAGACACTGTAGCTTTGCAGTTAATAGCTGATATGGATAGTTCCGTGATTTAGGTATGTGCCTGTGGAGCCAGAGGTCGGGAGTCTCCCCAGGGTGAGGTGGGGGGAGAGAAGAATTGGTCGTTGCAACGTTAGCAAAGCTGTCAATCAGCTTTAAACATTGCACTAGGTAAGCTGGTGGGATAGCTCAGTGAGGTTGGCATATATGGTTAGGAGTTCGATTCCACGCTGGGACTTCTGTGAGAAGAGCCAGCCTGGGGTGCCTTGGGAAAGCTGCACAGTGCCAGGGCGCCCCCAAGAAGAAGGGAACGGTAAACCACTCCTGAATATTTTGTTCTTGGGAAACCCTGCAAAGAGCTGCCATCAGTCAGAATTGACTTGACAACATGTGTTGCTATTGCTGCTGCTGCTGCTGCTGCTGTTGTTGTTGTTGTTGTTGATGATGATGATGATGATGATGATGGACCAGGCAGAACACCAAAGAACTTGCATTCTTTGAGTCCCGGTGAAGACTAGCAGCTAAAGAAAGTTAATGGTGTCAATGGTTGACTGGGATGCAGCATGTTACAATATGTTAAAAGGAAACGCGTAGATGCTCTGACATGGTCAGCAGATCTAGGCAGGGTCCTTGAAACCATTGACTTGGAGAAGGGAACTATCTGAGCCGGGAAAGCATTCGGTCAAGTTCTATGCAAAGAAAAGGGTACACGTTCCTCTCGACACTGGAGCAGTTGGATGTGTAAAATGGAAGCAGCTGATCAAATCAACTGGCATGCCAAGTAAACCTGTATAAGCAGAACCTCAGAGGATTCATTAAATACCCTCTGCGGTTCTAAGAAAGCCTCTTTTACCATCTTCTCCGCACCCAACAACCCACTCACCTTAGTACCTGAATTATGCTGCACTTTCTCTCTATCTCTATAGCCAGCACTGAATCTGCTGAAATAACAGGAACACACAGTTCCTTCCTCCATAGGACTGGAAGTGGGCGACAGAAACAGAGAATGGCCCATTTTTATCACTATCCAGTGATTATATTTCTGCTTTTTTAAAGGAAGACACTTACACCACACTCCAGCCGCTCCTCCCCCAAAATAGCCACTTCACCTCTTTCTGGCATCTTTTCCTTCAGTCTCCTTCCACTGTTTTTTAAACTCCTACACTCAGGGCCACTTCAGTGGTTTAGGTATCTGGCTAGAGAGCCAGACACTGGGTGTTTGATTTGCAACTGTGCCTGCAAGGAGAAGAGCCAGCCTGAGTGGCCCTGGGAAAGCTGCACAGTCCCAGGGCACCCCTGAAAGGAGGGGGAAAGGTCAAACACTATGGTGTTTTTTTGGCCTAGAAAATGCTGGAAAACTGACTTAATGGCACATGAAGAAGAAGAAGAAGAAGAAGAAGAAGAAGAAGAAGAAGAAGAAGAAGAAGAAGAAGAAG
>JAHTLZ010000008.1:5347476-5359928 GCA_023846285.1 Phrynocephalus versicolor
CTATCTATCTATCTATCTATCTATCTATCTATCTATCTATCTATCTAACAACTAATCTAAGTAATCTTTCCTAACTCTTTACTGGAATACACGGCTTATCTAAATAATTCTGAACTCTCACTAACGAAGAATCATGATGAACCGAAGCAAAAGCTAGGCAGAAGAATGATGATGACAATAATGATGATTGGCAAATCTTTTTTCTGTAACAATGAAAACTTCTTACTGTTCCATCCATGTGATGCTGATATATCCAACAAGCATTCAGAGTCTAGCTTCTAGAAACTTATGTTTTGACTAAACTACACATTCCTTAGATCAAGTCTAATGCAAAGTAAAAACTGTGCTGCTAATTATCAGACTACGAAAATGACTCTCTGTCCTATCATCCTTAATTTCCTTACAGTCAATGATAGCGTTAACCTCCATAGATTCATCTAAAACCACCTAGGCCAGTGTTGGCGAACCTATGGCACAGGTGCCAAAGGTGGCACTCGGAGCCCTTTCTGTGGGCACCCAACATTGCCCCTTCACAGCTACCTGTTTACAGGTTAAATGGCTGTATTGGCACTTTGCAGAAAATCAGTGGGTTCTGAATTGCAGTTTGGGCATTCAGTCTCTAAAAGTTTCACCATCACTGACCTAGGCTGTGGTCCACTGCTATGTCTTTTGGATGTTGCGAGGAACTCATGAATCCCCTTCTGTTCCAGAGCAGCAGAAAGAAGAACCCGGTGTCACTTCTGCCTATGGGGCTGCAGTTGCAAGCATAATGATGAAGATGTGTCATCTCCAGGCTTAAAAACCAGGGTACTTCAAGGACCAGATGCAGGGGAGTGGGATCAGGAGACAGAGATCTAGTCTCATGCACTCCCAGATGCATCTGGTGGGGCCACTGTGAGATACAGGAAGCTAGACTAGATGGGCCTTTGGCTTGATCCATCATAGCTCTTCTTATGTTCTTATAACATAGATGCCTCATTGAATCTGGATTTGTCACACGTTGGCCTGTTTGAGATGGTTGTGCCCTCAGCCTTGGAGAAGACCTGACTGGGAGGAGATTTGAGGGACAGGTTGGTGCTGGCCAACTGCAGAGAGATGTTTCTGGTGCCCTTGGTTTTATTTGGCTTATGTTCAGGGCTCTAAAAGCATCTGCAGGTTCAAAGGCACAAGAAGGTCGGAACATGGTGCCAGGAGGTGCCCCAAGAGCTAGTTCAGTGCCAGCTGCTGCCCGACAAAACATTTCCAGTAATGGATGGAGTCGGGCCAGGACAGAACAGGACCCATTGTTCCTTTTCCGAATCAGACGGACGGAGGGTTCCAGATGTCTCCTTTCCTCTGAACATGCTTCCTCTTAACATACAGATTTATGTGTGGTCTCCTAGCGTCAATGGGCAGGAGTGAAGGACTGCAGAGGGTAGGAAAGAAACTTGAAGATCGGATGGTCTAGCCCAGATGATCTTCTTCATGATCTTATCCATGATGGAGATGTGTCATCTCCAGGCTTAAAACCGGGGTACTTCAAGGGCCAGATGCAGGGGAGTGGGATCAGGAGACCGATATCTAGTCTTGTGTGCTCCTGGATGCATTTGGCGGGGCCACTGTGAGATACAGGAAGATGGGCCTCTCGCCTGATCCAGCTTGGCTTTTCTTATGTTCTTATAATAATCTTCTTCATACCAGGGACCTCTCCATTAACCAACTTGCACCCCCTGGTTTCCCAACCTTCAGCTGTAAAGAGAGGAGGGAGAAGGCTTGTGACTGAAAGTCTCCTTTGGCCCACCTGCACATCCATGCTTGCAGGTTGGACCTCAGGCGCAAGTGTATCTGTTTTAGTGAGATTTGAGGCCGAGAATTCTCTTGTGTGCTTTCCCTGAAAGTCAAATCTGCAGGCCTCGCACTCTTCTGCCCTCAAGGGTGTCCTGGAATGCATTGTTCAGAGGAAGTGATTCACCTTGCTTGATGCCAAGGTGGTCTCGGTTTTCAGAAATTAAGCGTTCTGTAAGAATCTTGGAAAGCACAAAAGAAATAATTTGATGCTTTATCTTCCTTTGAAGTGTCCATAAATCCCTCAGTACTTTCAGGTGAGACATTTATCTTGGAATTGTCCTGCTTCGTTTGTGGGATTTGATGAGCAATTATCATTGACAACTCATGAACCTTCTGTATTCACCCACTGCTTCGACTTAGTTTCCCCCTTATTCTACTTACTCAGATTCAGACTCGGGACTTGGGAGGAAAGACTTGGACTCAGATTTGAGACTTGATACCTTGGACTTGGGACTTGGAACCAAAGACCTGGACTCAGGACTTGGTAACAAAGACTCAGATTGAGATTTGGGACTTGGGAGGGAAAGACTTGGACTCAGATTTGGGACTTGATACTAAAGACTTGGACTTGGACTTGGGACTTGGAACCAAAGACCTGGACTCAGGACTTGATGACAAAGAGATTTGTGACTTGGTACTAAAGATTCAGATTCAGGACTTGGAACGAAAGACTTGGACTCAGGACTTGGTAACAGAGACTCAGATTGGGACTTGGGAGGAAAGACTTGGACTCAGACTTGGGACTTGATACCAAAGACTTGGACTTGGACTTGGGACTCAGTGCCAAAGACTTGCCAATAGCCCAGTTCACGTCTTACTGAAATATATGCCCTGCCTTTCTACAATGGAGTATAATTCAAACTAGAACCATAAAGGGAGTATGTGTGTTTTTAGTTCCCGGATGGGCTGCCATTTTGATTTTTCCTGTCAAGTAGCCACAGCATCCCAGCACCAGCAGGCGGTTTTGCAAAGCTTATGATCATGAGACGGGGGTCTGTTAATATACCTTTTGTTTCATAAGAAGAAGGCAGCCATTTTCTTTTAGAACTATAGAGGATAAGAAAAGCTGAAGGAGCCAGATTGATGCTGTCTTGGGCATTTATTTCTAAATAACAGGTGCTCCAGTTAAATTGACTACCTCCGCCAATCTTTTTCAATCCATTTAGTATCAGGGTTGAAGTCTGTAATAGATGGGAATTGATGTTTTTTTTTTAATGTACAAATTCAAATTTGACTGAGTTATTTTTTCTCCCTCTTCTTTATCGTTGGCCAAATGGAACACCTGACACGTTTTTTTAATGATTCTCTGGATATATTTTTTTCCTTGCGTCTTCTCTATTCATTGATTTGGGTGTGTGGGGGGGAAAGAGTAACAAAATTGTCTGCTTGAGGTGATCACACACAAAGTGTCTAGCGTTCATTGATCTTTCCCTTCAAATGACAACAAGGGGCTTTCAAACAATATAAGAACAATTTTTGTGTTAGGGACATTGTGTACTCCAAACTCGGGATGATTCTAGGATCTTTTGTATCCATCTAGGGAATCTTTTGTTTAAAGGGGGGAGGATTTCTAGGGTTTGTGAAGGAAAGCTCAAATAGGAAATTTCAACCCTAATCCTAACCCAAAACAACAACAACAAAACAACAATAACTGCCAGCCACCAGCAGAAACCGGTAACGTTAAATGGGCAAATTTCATAACTCACCACTGTTTTCAGATCGTCAGAAACCAGAGCTTGGCTGTAACTCCTTAAAAATAACATTACTGTACCTATCCCCGAGCTTTTGAAGGAGGGGATAAGGAGAGTGTAACTACTACATTCCAAAAGCAACTGAACAAGTAGCAACAATGTTCCTTTCCAGTGTAAGGAATAACATTTTATATTTACATTCAAATGTTACTTTTATAGGGCATTTAAAGGGATTTCTAAAAACATTTGATAAGTTTTTAAACCATTATGCCACTGTGCTAATCAGTCATGAGTGGCAGGTTTGATTTGTTTTGTATTTTTAAATATGTCTTCATGGTGCAACATCAAAACTAGCCACTAGGGGGAACCAGAAAGCATTGCTCAGTTTTCATTTTTCTGCCCTGCTCAGTTAAATGCAGGCCATGTGAAAAGGACAATGATAAGAGTAAGAGTTTCTTTTTGAAAAATAATATTCCAAACCCTGGCTTCAACATACCTGTGCGTCTGATCCTTTTACCACCCTAAAATTATGGTTCTCTTCCTCGTTGCTTGGAGGCAATCTCTTCCTTCGTTCAAGAAGTCAGCCCTGAATGAGAGCCAGGAAATTAGTACAGCAAGCTTGATTTTCATAACCTGCGTGGAACTGCCTTGAATGAATGGTTACTTATACAGATGCTGAATGGAACGTGTGTGACCACTTTCACTTAGAATCAAAATGAGGAGCACGATAGATACAGTGGTACCTTGTATAAAGGAATCAATTCGTTCCAAATGAAATTATGTTAAGCAAATTTTCCTTTATACAAATCCCCATAGGAATGCATTGAAAACGGAGTAATCCCATTTTTATGTTGTACGGATTTTCCCCATAGGCAATTATGTTTAGCAAATTTCCCCTACCTCTGGAATTTTTTATGTTGTACAAATTTTATGTTATACAAGTTGTCTGTTATACAAGGGTCCACTGTAATCCGATTTTTATGTTGTACGGATTTGCCCCATAGGCAATTATGTTAAGCAAATTTCCCCTATCTCTGGAATTTTTTATGTTGGACAGATTTTTATGTTATACAAACTGTTTGTTATACAAGGGTCCACTGTAGTCCCTGAGATGGGCCTCTCTCTCTCTCTCTCTCTCTCTCTTTCTAATTGTTGTTTTCCCTGGAACACATGCTTTGTGAGTATTCCAGTTGTCACCCCCTATAGAACTACGTTTGCCTGATGTAGTCGCCTTGTGGTGAGCTTTATGGAACCAGCCTTGCTGCCCATAGACATCTCTGGATTTTCATATATATATTTATATATTTTGGGCTTGCAGCAAACCTGAGTCTGCCTGCCTCCCCCCCCCCCCCCCGGCCTCTCCGAGCTGGGGCACCTTCCGCATTGGCTTAGGAAGAAGGCAGGGATAATTTAGGCACATGATTTCAGCATAGCTTGTACTCGTGGCTTGCCAACCACATTCATTTGCATCAACATCCTTGTTTTTTGCTTATGCAACAAATCATTCCCCAACGGATGCTCAGCCCACCAGACATTCTTCTCGGTGAGCTCCACTGAAATGGATGTGTGTGACCTATTGTTAGCTACCCAGACCCCTTGGGACAGAGAACGGAGGGGCAGCAGTGTGAATAAATGGAGATTAAATGTTCCCCAGTCATTTAAGTGCAGAGCCGAATGCAGAGGCATAGATGCATGATCGAGGAGGCAAAATGCGCTGGAACAAGTGAGACAGTGCTGACACCGCTGAACTCGGTAAAGTTCCAGTTTTGGGGAAACGAAAACAACAACTCCCAGAATCCTTAAAGGCATTTGGGGAATCTGGGAGTCGCAGTCTAAAATAAGACTCCCTGCCCCACCACAAGCTCTGCTGCCAGAATACAGTAGGACCCTCGTATCCACTGATTCAGTTATCCACAGTTGGCAGAGGAAAAAAATAAATAAATAATTCAGCAGCCACAAATCAAGCTGCTGTCACAAACCGCAGCTGTAAAGCAAGCTACAGTTGCGAAACCACAGCTGTAAAGCAAGCTACTGTCACAAAGCAGCACTGTTGGGTTTTTTCCAGTGTTCTCTCTTATCCACAGTTTCCGTTATCCACAAGAAGGCCTGGAACCAATCCCCAGCAGATCCTGGGGTTGTACTGTAGTGCAATCCACTGGATAGCTCAACAGTTTAAGTCTCTGGCTGCGGAGCCAGAGGTTGGGAGTTCGATTCCTGCATTGGGCCTCCCTGGCAGGGGCTGAACTTGATGAGCCGTAAGGCCCTTTCCAGCTCTGCAGCCTTGAGGCTACATTCTGGCTCAGCTTTCATTCTTCAATATTTAGTTTTAGTCTATGGAACTCCCTGCCACAGGATGTGGGGATGGCATCTGGCCTGGGTGCCTTCAAAAGGGGATTGGACCAATTCCTGGAGGAAAAGTCCATCACAGATTACAAATCATGAGGGAGATGTGTCATCTCGAGGCTTAAAAACCAGGGTACTTCAAGGGCCAGATGCAAGGGAGTGGTACCAGGAGACAGATACTGTATCTAGTCTCCTGCGCTCCCAGACACATCTGGTGGGGCCACTGTGAGATACAGGAAGCTGGACTAGATGGGCCTTTGGCCCAATCCAGCATGGCTCTTCTTATGTTCTTATGTCCATTGAATCAGTGGAACTGATGGACCAGTTGACTCCCCAGCTCTGTCTGAGGGTTCAGTGGGGCGCCTCTAGGCTGAGCAACAGGATTTGGACTACGGCACTCTTGCGCCCTTGGCTTTCACGAGGGCCCAGAAAGGAGAAGGAGAAGGCTATTGTGAACTACGTTTTATTAAAGCATACAGTGGTACCTCCACTTATGAATTTAATCCATTCTGAATGCATCCTCTTAAGTCACACAACTATTAAGTAGAGGTACTATATCTAAAAAAAATTGAAAAAATAAATAAAAATCAAAAACAATTAAAAATATTGTAAGTAGAGCAGACCACATCTAAAATTTGTAAGGCGGCAGTTAATACACCAACGGGTTCCTACTCTTAAGTCAAATTGCTTTTAAGTAGAGCCGCTCTTAAGTGAGCGGAACCACTGTATAAGTTAATTGGTCATCATCACTCTGCCAATGACATCCGAGAACCCATTGTAAATCAATAAACGTTTCAAGTTTTATTTTGAAGATATACAACGTAGTGTCGGAATCTCTTATTAACTTATTTAAAGCGATCCAGGAGACCGGTGGCTGCGGCAGGAATATTACAGGAGTGTGTGTGTGTGTGTCAAAGTCTGTGTTAAAGAGTCCCGTCAGGGTTAGAAAACCCCAACTCGTCTTGCAGGATGGGTTTAATCTGATCCCGTTTGTCCCACTGGATTTATTTATTTATTTATTTATTTATTTATTTATTTATTTATTTATTTATCTATCTATCTACCGCCCGACTTCTAACAGAAATCCAGGTGGTTTACAATAATGCAATAAAAATAAGAGCACAACAACAGTAAAAATAATAGTAAAGCAACGCAAAGGAAAGGAAAGGAAAACATTGGATGTCATGGAGACAGCTTTGTCCGTTTGCAGCTGAGCCGTGCCGCTGCTACAAGGGTCTCGATATGAACCCAATGAGAAAAAGAAAAGTTTAAAAGAAAAGAAAAGGGGGGAGGTGAATGCATAGCTCTCAACCACTGGTATGTATTTGTGAATTGATTCCTTTTGGAAGCCCCAGGCTTTCTGGCTTGTTTGGAGGGAGCTACAGGTACGATCATGTCTGATCATCCCCGCACGACAGCTTCCAGCGATTTTAACACCTTGTTGGAAATGGAGAATGTGGTATATTTATTGTGAGCATCTGCAGCCCTCTTTCCCCCAGGATAAATCGTCCTATCTGGGCTATAAGTCCATCTGCCAGATGGACAGGTGTGGGTTCAGTGTGGGCGGTCACAGAGGTGGCACACGGTATCGTCAGAGATTAAAGGGGGGGTTGGTTGGTGAAAAATCCGATGTGCCTGTGCTCGAGCAGAGATGCAGCGCCGGGTGCCTTTTGTGGCAGTGCTTTTTTCTGTGGGCGTTTTCGGTGTGTTTCGGCGTAAGCCTCTGAGAGCTTTTGTCTCTGCACCTGTGAGAGTTTGCAGGGCATTTGCTCGCACCTCTGTTCAACACACTCACCTGCTTTGAGACTTCTCCAGGAGACAGGCTCACACATGGCCTTACCAGCGGGCACGTATTCTTCATATGCCTCTAGGCAGAACTGACTACTTTAGGGACCAAACTGATTAACAGAAGCCGGGGGAAACAACCCTGCGCAAATTCCCTTTCTTTCTTTCTTTCTTTCTTCTTTCTTTCTTTCTTTCTTACCAGAAGCAGGAGGAAACACCCCTGTGCAAATTCCATTTATTTATTTACTTACTTACTTATTTATTTATTTATTAACAGAAGCAGGGGGAAACACCCCTGTGCAAATACCCTTTACAGTATGTATGTATGTATGTATGTATGTATGTATGTATGTATGTATGTATGTATGTATGTATGTATGTATGTATGTGTTTGTTTATTTATTTATTTATTTATTTATTTATTTATTTTTAACTGACAAATTTGGCTGCTCAGTTGTTATAATCAACCAGGGGTGGAAAGTGAAGTTGCAAAATTCTTTTTCTTTTCTTTTTAAAGGCAGAATTTGGTTTACCACGGTGAGGTTGAGTTGTTTTTTTTCTCCTTTAAGTCCTGAGGCCTAATTTAGACATTGATATGAAGGCAGCCATGAGTGAATGGCTGAGAGGGATTTTTTTTTAAGTGGACTGCTTTCCCTTGTTGCTTTTCACTGTGTTTTTAGTATTGATTTTATTTACCGTGTTTATGATGGTTGGTTAATTCTTTTTAAATAGTTGCAGGGTTACTGTTTTTAAGCTTTTTAATATTGTTTTTGTAACAAAAGCAAGCTGCCGGAGGTCTTTTTTGAGGCGGGGTAAACGTTTAAATGTAAGGGTGGGGTGGCTCAACAGGCTAGAGCGCTGAAACTGTCGGCTGCAAAGTCGGCAGCTCGGCAGTTCGAATCCCGGGTGCCACACAGCGGAGTGAGCTCCTGTTGTTAATCCCAGTTCCTTGCCAGCCTAGCAGTTTGAAAGCATGTAAATGCATCTAGATAAATAGGCACCGCCATAAAAAGCAGGAAAGTAAACAGTGTTCCATGTAGAGAGATGTGTTTGGCCATGGACTTGCACGACACTGGCTCTTTGGCTTGGAAACGGAGATGAGCACCGCCTCTGACACAACTAGCACGCATGTGCAGGGAGAACTTTTATCTTTACCTTTAAATATTTAAATAAAGAAAATAAATAAATGAAGGAGTGATGTGAAAAAAAATTGCACACACTACACAAATACTTCTGTGCCTTTGGTATCTGTCAGTGCATCTTGTGTAGGAAATTATCTCACTGGATCATGTTTGATGGAGGTGCTCCCTGTCACCACACAGTTCTTCTGCTATCCTTTATGGGCGCTTGATATCCATTGCCAGAGGCATCCACCTCTATAGCGGCTGTGATGTTCAGAGTATTCCGTCTCTTGCAAAGGCAAGCTGGTGGTGACAGGTGGAAATGAGTGGCGTGAAGGACGCCGTAAGAAGGGCACTGCACCGGCACAGTGCTTCGGATGCTTCTCCAAGAGGCCAGACAGAATGCATGCTGGGATGAAGCCACTGTGGGAGGTGGTGGGCAGGTGGCGGGAGAATGTGTCAAGAATCAAACACTAACAGGACATCTTCAGAGTTTGGGGGTGGGGAGTTATTTTGCAGGCTGATTTCCGGGGTTTTCTTACGGTCGTGATTAGGGATGGGCACGAAGCCGGAAAAGGGTGGTTCGTGATTGGTTCGTGGTTACCCAACTGGGAAACCGAACTGGTTCACGGTTGGGTATTTAGTTTGTGCTTGTTAGGGGGGCAGCTGAGGTGCTCCTGTTTTGCCACCACTGTTGAGCCACTACTGCCTCCTCCTCTTCCCCAAGGAAGCAACGGGGCTCTTTGCAAGGAAGCCTCAGTGCTGTCTTAGACCATGGTTTCATGGCATCTAGCTAAATGGCAAGGAAGGAAGTGACGGTCAAATGCCAGGGGCACTGGGGAGGGGGTGAGCAGGCCACCCCATTTTTTGCTGAAGCAAAGCCAAACACCATGGAGTGGCAGAGGGGAGTTTGCTGCTTCATTTTGCTTCGGACAAAGAGGACCTCTGAAACAGATTATGAGATGAATCGTAACCCATCCGTTGGAACATCTTGCCTCACCATACTTGGAGAAGATTATAATCACCCTCCTGTTTCCAAAAAAAAAAAAGAAGAAGAAGAAGAAGAAGAAAGAAAGAAAAAGAGAGGGGAAAACATATTTAGTTAACAGACTGGGCGAGGTATTAAATGTAACGCTCAATTTATGTAAAGCTCGTCTTGTACAGGGTTGTACGTAGAGGCATAGTGTGAAGCTCTTGGCATTTTTGTAACTGGGATAATACTTAAAAACCTTTGAATCTTATTAAATCTATTAGCACTTGGCTGTTCGCTATTTAGCATTCATTCAGCATGGGGTTGGAGGCTCTCCGTGGGAAAGAAAGGATACCAAATCTGATCCGGGGGGGCTTAGTTTTCATACTAAATACAGAGAACCTGTGTTTGCCCTTTATTTATTTATTTACAAGCATTACTGTGTGCATCTTTGGGCAGGAATGAAGAACGACAGCAACTGAAAGTGAACAAACAAATCTGCCAACACGCTGCGATGCGTGGATTCTCGTACATGAATGCCGGTGATAGCAGAAAGACACGCAGGTGGAATGGCTGGCTGGCTGGCTGGCTCAGTGGTTTAGGGCTGTGGCTGAGAGTTCAATTCCCCACTGGGCCTCCTACAAATACAGCCAAGCCTGGCTGGCATTGGGCAAGCGACTCAATTCCAGAGCACCCCGAGAGAAAGGAAGGTAAACCACTTTCTACTTGTCTGGAAGTGGAGTCATGGCGACTGGACTCCTTTTTCTTGAGAGAGAGAAACGTTTTGCTGCTCATCCAAACAGCTTCCTCTGTCTGAAGACAGCTGGTGCGAGTCCTCCATTGTATAGTGTAAGTAAGAGTATAAAATGGAGGCATCGCACTAGCTGTATTCAGACTGATGGAGCTGTTTGGATGAGCAGAGAAACGTTTCTATCTCTCAAGAAAAAGAAGTCCAGTCGCCATGACTCAACTTCCAGGTAAACTCACCTGGAGGACTGAGAATCTTCACAGACCACTTTCTACTTGGAAAATCCTGAAAAGGGTTGCCTTAAGTCAGATCGTGCATGATGATGATGATGATGATGGTGGTGGTGGTGGTGGTAGTGGTGGTAGCGGCGATATTTGTGGTATTTATAGCCTGATGTTTCCTGGTCCTCATTTTTCTTGTTCTTCTTCCTCATCCACTGTTTTGGAATGCCACCTTCTCCCTCCACACCCCTTTCACTGTCGATTCGTTGTTCGATTTGCTTTTACTTCCACACAATACCCTTTCGTTTATGAATCAGGAACGGCTCAGGACAGAGTGTGGGAGCCCGTTCCCCTGAAATTCTGGAGTAATGCACTCCCTAATCCCAGTCTTCAAGCCACTCATAGGAGGCTCTGTGGAATAATAGGTTTACCTTTTTTTAGCAGGTCAGGGGTGTAGCATGGGGAGGGCAAGGGGGGGCAGGGCGCCCCAGGCGCAGCAATTAGGGGGGACCAAATTTCCTACCAACCCCCCCCCCGCTGCATCCCACCCGCTATCCAGATTATATTTTGCAATGACGGGGGCACAAAAACTGACTGTTGCCCCGGCCTCTGGAAGCCCTTGGTATGCTTCTGGCACAGGTTTCATGTTATCGCTTTTAGTGACACAAAGAGCTGTTGATACGGAGCTGGAGGGGACCAAGTCTCATGAGCTCCGGCCCTTGGCTGCTTGACAGGGAGCGCTTCCTATTTGCCACTAATGCATGTCTTCTGTACCACGGTCTCGATAAACCAGTTAACCAGAACACTTGATTACAGAACTCCAGTTCCAGATGACTCATGTAAGCAAGTCAAACCACACACTTGGCTGTGGGCGGTAGCTGCTGGCTCCGGAGACGGTGTCTCTCTCTCCCCCACCACCTCCCCTGTCATACAAAAACATGCTTGGATTAATTACCTACTCTCCCGTTTATTGCAACTCAGGTTAGTCATAGTCCATTAACGAAACAGCAGAGGTGATGGAGGAGCGGCGGGACTTGGGTTTTGTAGCCTCTGGCGGGTTTTCCGTTGAGTTGCTTTGATGTCACAGAAGGCTAGGCAGGCAGGAGTTCTCCGTGCGATGGGCTGCAATGCTTTTTGTGTTTTTGAGAAAGAAGAGACGGCGTAGGGGAGTCTGAAGGAGAAAAAAAGAGGGGGTGGAGGTAAGAAGGAAGAGACTTCAAGAAGAGGCAGCAAATGAACTGCAGCCGAGCTAGAAAAATAAGCTCCAGAGAAGAGATCTGGAATGACTGCCCAAATGTTTAGGTTCAGGTGTGTGTGTCTTTATTATACAGTGGTACCTCAGATAATGAATTTAATTCAGTCTCTGAGGCAATTTGTTATACAAAAAAATTGTTATCCGAAACACGGTTTCCCATAGGAATGAATGAGAAACCAATTAATTCATTCTGGAGCCTAGGAAAATGACACAGACATCTGGATTTTTGCTCAAAAACTCTTTATAAAAGGCACTTTAAAGGTACAGATATGATGCAGCCCAGGATAACTCTGGCTCTTCTGATGTTCTTATTTACCATGGACCTTGCTGCAAATGGTGCATCCTCCTCCATCACGAGCAATATCTATCACTCACTCTCAGCTCCCTCCCTCCTTCCTTCCCTTAAAAATCCTGAGAAAACCACCTACCTACCTACCTACCTACCTACCTACCTACCTACCTACCTACCTACCTACCTACCTACCTACCTA
>JAHTLZ010000008.1:5381251-5393461 GCA_023846285.1 Phrynocephalus versicolor
TTTGTTTGTTTGTTTGTTTGTTTGTTTGTTTGTTTGTTTGTTTGTTTGTTTGTTTACCGCTCCATCTAGCTACACAGCTCCTCTCAGCAGTTTACAAAACTGAACAGAAATCAAACCCATAAACAATACAATATAATAGATAAGCACAAATAAGCACAAATGTAATAACTAGTAAACAATATATATCGAAAACATTGAACAGGAGCAAGATGGGCTGCAGATAAAAACAGAACAAAATACGTAATAGCAATCATTAGTAGAACAGATTAATATCCAGGGAAAGCCTTTTTGAATAGTCACGTCTTTAGATGTTTCTGAAAGACTGGGAGGGAAAATGCCTGAGAGACCTCAGGAGGAAGTTGGTTCCAGAGCTGAGGGGCCACCACTGAGAAAGCCCAATTTCTTGTCAAAGATTTACGGGCCTCCTTCAGCGACGGCACCCTCAAATGTCCTGCCTGAGACGATCGGGTGTTATGGGCATATTTCGTGGCAGGAGCCATTCTGCCAGATAGTTCTGGTCGCCGTGAGGAAATCCAGGCACAGAGTCACATATTTCCCTATCAACAAGTTTCGTTTAGATGTCATAACCACAAGTTCATGGGTAGTAGTGATGATGACAAGGACGTAGGACTGGCTCGGGTCACTTTGCTGCCTGAGTCAAAGAAGAAACCGCACTTCTTCCCACAATGAGATTAGACAGCAGATTCAACCATACCTGTAGAGAGCAGGCTAACTGAGGGGTGTGAATTACTTTACTACAGGCGTGTCCAAACTTCAGCCCTCCAGCTGTTTTGGACCACAACTGCCACAGTCCTTTGCCATTGGCAATACAAGCTTGGAATTCTGGGAGATATGGTCCAAAACATCAGGAGGGCCAAAGTTTGGACATGACTGCTTTACTTCTATCCCCTTTTAGGCCTCTTCTCAGCACCAGTTACCTGAAATAAGGTAGGGCAGGGCCATTCCTGCAGCCACAGAAAGAATGAAGCAAAACACAGTGTTTGCACTGCAGAAAAGCCACAGTTTTCATTATCTCAAATGGGCAAGCCACAACCTCTTAATTGCCCTGAGCATCTGTGTCTGTAAATGAAGGAGGATCTTTGCTCCTGGTGGGTTCCCTACAGCAGCAGCCGGGACAACAACAATAACAATCAAAATTAGTCGGGGCAGATCAGATCAGTGTGACAGAAGGATCCCAGCTGGACTTCGGTGGATTTGGTCGGCATTGAGAAAACATTTTGCGGAGCCCTCCGTAACTAATAATTATCCTACTTAATTATTTCTAAGGTTGACAGCTCGCTTTTCACTTTAAGCGGCTGTTTCCAAAGTGATGCACGCCGTAAAATCACAGAACAATCAATTTAGAAAAACATACAATAAATAACATAATAAAAACAGAAGATCAGACAATTGCCAGAACAGCTGATATTAGGCAGCTAAAAACAAACAAACCACAAACAAAACCACCACCACCACAAAGGCACGGAATCAACCTAATGTGACAAGACAGCAGATACACAGAAAAGGAAAACAATTTAGTATGAGTATTCCAGTGCAGTTCTACAAGGCCACCTCGCTAAAAACATCTAGGTAATTGAGAAACCTTAATCTAGAACAGGGCTGTCCAACTTTGAACAGGCCGAGGTCTACTTTTTCTGAATGAAAGTGCCTGAGGGCTACTACACTAAAACCTCTACTTATGAGTTTTATCTGTTCCAAGTATATGCTCATAAGTAAAAAAAAATGTAAGTAGAGCAACAGGGTGGAAAATTTATCCCCTCACATTTTTTGATGGCTGGCGGGCTACTTTTGAACCCTTCACGGGCTACTGGTAGCCCCCGGCCTACCTGTTGGGCAGGCCTGATCTAGAGGAACAGATCACTTGTGAATCGCTAGATCAGTGGTTCTCAACCTGTGGATCCCCAGATGTTCCTGGACTGCAACTCCCAGAAACCCCTTCTAGCACAGCAAGTAGGGGAGGCTTCTGGGAGTTGCAGTCCAGGAACATCTGGGGACCCACAGGTTGAGAACCACTGCTCTAGATGCTGTTGGAGTTCTGCTCCCATCAGGCTTAACCAGCATAGCTAAGGTTGAAGGGTTATGGTAACTGTAGTCCTGAAACATCTTGCCCATCACTGATTGTAGAATAGAACCATAGAATCATGAAGTTGGAAGAGGTCTCTAAATAAAATAAATAAATAAATAAATAAGGCCACCGAGTCCAAACCCCCCCCCCCCCCCCCCCTGCTCAATGCAAGAATATAAATCAAAAGATACCTGCCCGGTGGTTGTCTAAATTTGCTTCCCAAATCTGAAGTCTCCCATCACTGCTATAGTGTGTCTCTTTGAAACCTTTGCAATTTGTTTTTCAACAGTTTTATCCACAACCTCTCTTTAGGTGAGCGGTCGGTAGTAGACTTCAACCAACCTGTTCCTTTTAGTTTTCACCACAGCTACATTGATCTTGAGGCTTCCAAAGGGGCAGTCAATCTCCTCCTCCTGTATTTTTCTGCATCATCCAGTTCAATGCTCCAGAGAAGCATCAGACTTTGTTTATGGTTTGGCCTTTTTGGGGCCAAGTGGTTAAGGTGCTTCAGGAAGACAATGCTGGATTCCAGCACAGAGAGACTCACCTGAAACGGGGTCCGTCCATTTGGTGTCGTGACATTGGCCTCATTGTGTCTTTGCTGCTCCCCTGTGAGACTGGCAACTGCTCTATACCCCCCTTCCTCATGGAAACGGTGACCCCAATGACATCACAGTGCAGACTAGACCAGGTTTGGTGCTACGGCCAACCACCTTGTCAGGACCGGCCTTGAAATGTGCCAGGGTAAGGCAGCCACTTCCGATCGCAGAGGTAATTCTTCCTGCCAGTCGTGTAACATGCTTTCTGCCCTGTGCCCTCTAAACCGGAGTGCCTTCCTCAGTTACAGTGTAGGATGCTGTCCCGCTGTCGGTGCTGAAGGAAGATTGGCCTGCCAGTTGGATCGGCTTCTGTATATGGAACGGACAGCACCATTTTGTTCTTTGTCCTGGGGCGTAAAATGTGCTGGGGCAGCCCTGATTTCCCTGTATGTGCCTCACAAGCGTCACTAAAAGAGATCAACAGAGCCCTAAACAGCTTGGATCTTGGTTACCACAGAGAACCTCTTCTCCCTTGTAGCTCTTTCCAGTCATTTTGAGAGGGCACTTCTCTCTCAGCTCCGCTCTACTCTGGTCTGAAGTGGGCCTGTTAGCATCTCGGCACTTGCTATGTGGAATGCTCTTCCCTCAGAAATGTACCAGGTGTATACTGTTTTGTTTCAGGGGCAGGTGGAAAACACCCATCCGAGCGACTGCCGTCATTCAACATTGACTTGAAGACACACAACTATTAGCTCACCTTTACAACCCTCCTCAACTAGAATGCAAACAAGTGGAAAGAAATTCGCAAGATTCACTAAAATAAAGTAAAAGCAGCCTGAAGCGCAAAAATAATATAAACATCAGTCATGCCTGCAAGCAATTGAAATAGCACGGTCAATGGGACAATGGCATTTTTAACATATTTTAATTGCATTATTGTATTGTATTGCATTTTAATGTTTTAATTGCTTTTAATTGTTCGTTTTAATTTTGAATTGTGAGCCACCCGGAGACCTTCGGGTAGTGGGTAGCATATAAGCTGTATAGAATGAATGAATGAATGAATGAATGAATGAATGAATGAATAAATAAATAAATAAATAAATGTCACACACTCACACAAAGAGACACACACACTAAAAGTGTGTGTGTGTGTGTGTGTGTGTGTGTGTGTGTGTGTGTGTGTGCACATCAATTTTAAACTTCCTTTCAGATGATTTTCTTGCTGTGAACCGCCCAGAGTTCCTTCGGAAAGTTGGGCAGTATATAAATATAAATGAATAAATGAATAAATGAATAAATAAAGACCAACGACCAGGTGAAGAAAATGCCAATAACACTAACCCAAACACATCATGCACAGCAACCTGGAGTAAGCCGCAACTAATGGAGGCCTACGGAATTGGCACAGTTCTTCAAATACCAGTGAGTCAGTGAGTCTACTCTAGTTACAACTTGGATGCCAGCCAATGGAACCTCTGGCATTACTTGGAGGGCAATGAATCTGGCCACCCAGCCTTGAAATCATATCTGGACGGTCTTGTTGAGCCGAAACCATGATGGGAATGTCAAGAACGGTTAACAGAATTATTATACCAACCTCACAAGCTGTGAAGGCCTGCTGCGGTGGGGGAAAAAATGAAAGTTCCTACTTGAAAGAAAGATGCCACAGGAGAGAGTGTTAGATCCTGGGGGAAATCTGAGAGACCATAAACACATCCCAGTTTGTAGAGTTAATAATTTATTTGACTCTCTTAAAGTTAGAATGCATGCTGTTGGGATTTTTTCAGTAATTGAACCCTATTAGCCTCTGTGTGTTTGGATTTCTGGTTTCCTGTTCCTCTCTGCCCTGTTTACCAGCTAGCTATCTTTCTTCTTGAAAGTATATGCAGGTCAACAACCCACTTTAAGAGCAGTGTGGGGGAAAAAACACACACAGCTGCTTCAGAGAAGTGGCGAGATGTCTTTACATAAAGTATTCAGAGAGAGAGAGAGAGAGACAAAGGTCAATAGCACATGTAGGAATCTGGTTGATGTTGTGATCTTTATATTTTCTTTCTTTCTTTCTTTCTTCTTCTTCTTCTTCTTCTCCTCCTCCTCCTCCTCCCCCTCCCCCTCCCCCTCCTCCTCCCTCTTCCTCTTCCTCTTCCTCCCCCCTCCTCCTTCTTCTCCTCCTTCTCCTTCTTCTTCCTCCTCCTCCTCCTCTTCTTTTTCTTTGGTGGCACTGGTGGCCAGAGCAGAGGCGGGGTCTCTTTCCCCCTTCCTCAAACAGCATGTCAATCAGCAGGAAGAACTGCTGGGCACATCTGCAGGTGAAAAGGAGAAGAGAAACAACTCCGGGGTCCATTGGGGGTGGATCACAATTCCTTATGACCAAAGGCGGCACGTGTCTGTTTCAATCAGGTGTCCTGGAGAAACTCAAGGAATTCCCCTCTGCCCCCTGCTCATCATTCCCCATGGATATTTTACTCTGATTTTGCGGAGGCTTTCCTTGATCTCTTTTAAATCCAGAAGAGCTACTTTTATTCAAACAGAAAATGGCCCCAAAGCCACTGCATCAGATTTATTTAGGAAGGACGGTTTGTAGATTCGGATCCACTTTCTCATGTGCACAGAACATGGCGCACAAGGTGCGGTGCCAGAAACCTCTTGGTTTGAGGTTTTGGCTGCTCAAGCAGCTTTCAGAAGGGGATACTTTACTATTTAAAAGATCCAATTAGGGTCCACAGACAAATTAGCTATATTTGGGGTCACTAGAAAGTGAAACCCCTGCGTGAGCAGGGCACAACGGAGAGGCCTAGCCTCATATATTCACAAGGAAGTTGAATGCCACTGAAACCCAGGCGGCATTCTTGAGAGTCGTTGGTTAACTAGTTTTTCTGGTCCTTCTATACAGGCCAGTTAACAAGTGACCTGACGTGCATAAATTTAATCGAGGAAGCGTCTCCCATCCTTTGATCTCAAGGCAGTTAAAAGCACAAAATGGCTCATCTCATTCTCTGCCAGGAGCCTGGGACGTAATGAGATTTGCCATCACATTTCAAAGCAAATTTGGAAGGTCTCATAATTCATGCAAAAATATTTGTAGGAATTGAGGAGAGAGGTACAAAGGGCCTCATTGATGAATGAAATATCTCAGGCTGGCAGAGTCAGGTTAAGATTTCACATGAATTATGCACCATAGTTAAAGCCTGGACAAGTTACGTTTTTAGGCTATACCGTCCCGAATCTCCCAGGCAGCACCGCTAGAAGCGGAAGCTTCCAGAACCCCTCCAGTCACACGCAAGCAGCTCTGCTAGCTAGTGAATTCCGTGCCACGAAAATGACGTTTTCCAAAATGGGATGGGATGCAGGGCAGGATGATAAATAATGACCTACATTGAAAAAGAGAAGTCTTGAAAGGAGAACAATTTTGATGTGGAACGTTTGAAAATCCTCCAGAACCAATATATTAAACTCTTTGTTTGATTTTCTTAAAATCAGAATACATGCCATTGGAATCCTTGGATAAATGAAACCTTTGGGGCTACTTGTGTGTGTGTGTGTGTGTGTGTGTGTGTGTGTGTGTGTTTTGATGTTGCTGGCGTTGCTTTGCACTGAGTTATGATTCTCTGCCCTTTCGCTGTTTACTAGCCATCCTTCTTCCTTGAAAGCGCATGGTGGTCAAGCAGCCATTTGTTAAAAAAATTTTTTTTTCTTTTACAAGAAGGAATGGATGCTTGGGAAAAAATGGCAGGATGCTATAACAATAAAACATTCAGAGTGGAAGAAAAAAACAGTGATGCGTGCATAGAGTAGCCTGCTTTATACATAAGCAAAGAAGCAATATTGATGCAGAAATGGATGATGGGTTCAAACTGGGCAGAACAGAGCTTACAGATGTTACTGTATGGGACTACAGAGCCCAGAATCCCCACCACAACCCCACCAATAGCAGCTAGCTGGGGAATCTAGAGAGTTTATCGAATTATGGGGCACAGGTACACTCTTGTACAGTTGACTGGGTGATTTCACCCGGTCACTCTCTTTCCTTCCTCACAGCCTACCTCGTGGGACTGTACTGTAGTACAAATGGAGTTTTCCATTGTTCTTTGGGAGCTCAGTTTAAAAAGATGAGGCAACTTGGTGGCGAATCTTCAGCACTCCAGATGTTTTGGACCACAACTCCCAGAATTCCGAGCCTAGACTGCCAACGACAAAGGACTGTGGGAGTTGTGGTCCAAAACATCTGGAGTGCCGAAGGTTCACCACCACTGATATGAGAAAGTTATTTATTTATTGAAAATATTTTGATAGCCCACCTTTCTCCACCACAAGTCCCTGGAGAACATGCTGAGGGGGGAAAGAGGTCACCCGGTCCCGGTGTCCTCATTCAAGTGTGGCATCTTGCAATCCTGTTTAAACTATGAAAAAAGCATATTGAGAGGTTTGCAAATCAGGGTGTCTTCTTTCCTCCCCTATGGGTATTTGTACATGACCCCTAAACTCCGCCGCAAATGGCTCTCAGCTCCGGAGCTTAAAATTGTTTCCCCACCAGCTCTGGAGTTTACAGATAATTAAGTGCGACCACGCCCACCTAAGCGCGTCCCAGCGCACTTTTCAGGTACCTGCTCTCCGGAGGTGAAAATTCCTGATGCGGATATAACGTAGTGACTGCTGGGCTCTCCTTGCTTCTGTTTGTTCTTTTTTTGCCCCCCCCCGCCCCTTTAAGAGATCTGAATGCAGTACCGGGACAGCAGAACGGAGGTGAGCGGCATTCTTTTCTTCCTTTTTTTCTCCCTCCCCTCACGCAGCCAGCAGCCACCAAACCCCTAAGATCTCTGGTCAGAATTTAAGTGGCCAGCGGATCTTAGGGGTCGTGTGAAAAGGCTCTATGTTGGTCATGCACAACCTCCTTTTTTGGTGATCGTTCAACGGCTCCTCCTGGACCCTAACACCAACAAGTTGGTACAAAGCAACAAAGCACCCCAGGCTCCGATGTTGTCTCCCCTCCCCTTTATGGGGGGCAGCTGGAGGGGTTTGGCGTCACACGTTGCCCTGAGAACTGCATGACAAGCGAAGCCCGGGAAAACTCCCCAAGCTGATCTGGGTCAGCAGGACCCCACCCGTCTCCCCCCCCCCCCCCCCCCCCCCCTGGGGGGGGGGGGGGGGGGGGGCTGAGCTGCACCAGCGGTCCTGACCCCAGCCAGTTAGAGAGATCAAGGGCCTGGGCTGGCTTGCAGATAGAGGGAGGGAGGCCACAGGAGATCCGTGGAGGGAAAGATGATACAAGCACAAACAAGAGCCAGCCCTGGGTTAGTGCAGATCAAAGCTTCTCCAAGGCTGTTCAAAAGGACATAGGCCCACTCAGGAGATGTGGCTGAAAACTACATTTGGCCTTTTAAGAACACTTTAGAATTAGCACGCCCCGGTGGCTGTCCCCTTTGACACGAGTTCAAATTCAGACGGGAGGGGTGCCTACAGGTTCTTCAGCTACTTGTGCCCCTTCCCTCTGCCCTCCTCCTCCCCCCACCCCTTCTTGGCAGCATGCCGGCATTTTTTCCACCGGCAGAAACTAATCTGTCGGAATAGAATGCTTCACTTTTATGTCGTACATTTCAAATGTTCAAAGGACTCCGCGGACCTTCTGCCATTCATCTCGGCTTTGGAAAAGGATATCAGACACAATTTCCTGGAGGACAAGGGCCTCGATCAGAGTGATTAGCTGCAATTGCGGAATGGAACCTGCATCGCTATGTGAAGTCTATCTTCAGTCACCAGCTGCTCCGGGCAAACAAGAAGGGCTCTCTCCTTCATGTGTTGCTTGTGACCTTCTCCTGTCTTTCTCTCTCTCTCTTTCTCTGTTTGCTTTTACACAACCCCTAAAATCTGAGGCAAAGGGCTCCCAGATGCGGAGCGTAAAATTGTTTTCCCACCAGCTGGGGACTTTAAGGAAAATTAAGTACAACCACGCCCACCTAAGTGCCCCCCAGTGTATTTTACAAGTACTTGGACTCTGGAGGTAAATAATTTTCCGATGCAGATTATAAAGCTGTGGATGCTCTCCTCGCCTTCTGTTTGTTTTTATTATCCTCCTGCCCCTTTAACAGCCTGGAATCTCTACAGGGCTGCTCTGAGGAGCGGAGGTGAGCCAGCATTCTTTTCTCTCTTTTTTTCTCCCTCCCCTCACCGCAGACAGGAGCAATGGAGTGCGGAAGGGTGGGACCACAGGAAACAGAACAAACCCTCACGATCTCTGGTCCGAATTTAAGTTGCCAGCGGATTTTAGAGGTTGTGTAAAAGGGTTAGGGTTAGGGTCTGTCTGTCTGTCTCTCTCTCTCTCTGTGTCTTCTCTTTGCTGATACTGGATTTGATTATTTTTGTGTGTCCGTGTGTGTGTGTGCCTTCTCTTTGCTGGATACTGAATTTGATCAGTTATTTATTTTTGACTGGAGCCAGAAATTCAAATTTCATTAAAACATCCATCATCAGCATCATTCCTTGCAATAATCCCACAGGTTTTTTTTTTTTTTTTTGGTCACATGGCAGTGCAAGAGCTGGGGATTCTGTGACTCTCCGATATTTCCACTGGGGAAATGAATGCAACTTGTGGGTCCTAAAAGCAGACATGCCCTTGCACTAGTACAGTTGCATCATGCAAGGAAATTGCATTCTACACTGACATTCTCCTATTTGTGCTATTTTTGCTTTTTAATTGGGCAACCCAGATCTTTGCTGTATTTTGTTCACAACTGCCATTTACAGTGGAAAACCTGTAGGCATTCTGAGTCTGCCGGCAGAAGTGGGTGGCGTTGCAAGTGAAATCACATGGGTTGCAAAATGCAAAACAAAACAAAACAGAGTGATCCCCATGTTTGATTCCTGTTTTTCACTTTTGTTTAGAAGTGAAAACTGCCATGGCTTTTGGTTTCTCTTTTGTTCTTAAGTGATGTCATTGGTTGTACTGTGTTCTTTTATATGATTGCGCATGCTCCGAGGACCTTAACTATCAGATGACTCATACATGGAATAAATAAAACAAAACCTTTGGGGTTCTTTTTTTCAAACACTGTTCGTTTCTAACCAGAAAGCACCAGAACTTCATTTTAGAAACAAAATAATTGGAGGCACACTGAGCAAAGGTAGGGAGTGCGACCCTCCCAAGTTAGGAGAACCTGCTGTTCGTGCCATACAGATTCTTGCTGCCTGCAACTTTCTGTGAGGCTTCTTTCTTTCCTGCTAGCAGTCAATTTCTCTTTGTTTTTTCATCTGAAACGTGGCACGGATCCTGGCTGTTTGAGCATCTCAGATGCAAGAGATGTTGCAGCCCACGCGGAAACTCTCCTAGGTGGATGAAATTCCATGCCTCGGCTTCCCTGTGCTTCACAGGGTTGGCGATAAATATATATATATATTTTAAAAAGCTGACTTCATTCAGTGGCAATCAAGAGCTCCATGTGACCCCCAGGAAGATGACATCATCCTCATTCTAAACCCCTCTCCTTCTTGCCTCTTTTAAAGGGGCAGCGAGAATTTATGTGTCCAGGTTTCCTTTGGAAAAGAAACAAAACAATATTCCATGGCTCTTTTTACAAGAGGAAATCAGAACCTTGCCTCCCTGCCTCACAACCCTGGGAAGCAGAAAACAGACTCGCCTTGTGCTGTCTGGGTATGACAGGAATGGTATGGCATATTGAACCTAAGAAGAGCCATGCTGGATCAGGCCAAAAGCCCATCTAGTCCAGCTTCCTGTATCTCTCAATGGCTCCACAAGATGCCTCTGGGAGCAAATGACATGACTAAAGACTTGTCTCCTGACACCACTCCCCGGCGCCGGGCATTTTGAGGAATCAAAAGACCAGGATGTCATATTGAAGAGGGAAAAGGTTTGTTCTCCATGGCTTCAGAGACTAGGACTCGGGGCAATGGTTTCAAACTACAGGAAAAGAGATTCCATTTGAACATTCGGAAGAACTTCATGACAGTTAGAGCTGTTCGGCAGTGGAATATGCTGCCACGGAGGGTGGTAGAGTCTCCTTCTTTGACAGTATTTAAGCAGAGGCTGGATGGCCATCTGTCGGAAATATTGTGAAGGGGTTCCTGCTTGGCAGGGGGTTGGACTCGATGGCCCATGAGGTCTCTTCCAACTCTATAATTCTATGATTCTATGAAATCATGGAGAACAAGGGTATCAATGGCTATCATTCTGGATGCCTAAGGACCACCTCCAGGTTGGAGAGAGAGGCAGGATATCGCTCAACACCATTTGCAGGGAAGCATAAGCAGGTGAAGACATCTGCTTGGAAATACCCTGAAGCAAACAGTGAGCCGCTGTGTGACACAGAATGCTGGACTGGATGGGTTGTGGCCTGTCCCAGCAAGGCTGTCCTTATGTAATCCATGTATTCTGATAAATCAAATGGAAACGTAGCTGTGGCCTCAGCATTATTTCTGGATGTATCTCCAGTACTGTGAGAGCCACAATCTTTCACTAAGACTCGTCAGTGGAATTTCCTACCGGCCAAGGCAAGGCTGGCCCATTTCCTCTTGTTCTTTTGCCAGAAGGTGAAGTGTTATTATTATTCTTTATTTCAGGCAGGCTTCCGGCCATTGACTGGCTGCTGGGGACAGGGCTTGGCGGTCTGTTACTCTACTTCTCTTCAGAAGGCATTTTAAAATGATATTTTGAAACACAGCTTGAGAGTTGGGTGTTTCATTTAACTCATTCTTCCCAGGCGACACTGTTTTAATAACATTTTTACAATTGTGAGCAGGTAGGAGTCCTGTCTTTGAGGAGGCGGCGAAAAGATATAAAGCCAATACACCAGACGGGAGTGGGAAACAATTGACCTCCCAGATGCTTCAGAGTACCACACTTTTTAGAGACCCACCAGGGATGGACAGCTCCCTTTCTGTGCAAGCTTGATAGCTCTCACCAAGGGGGTTCAACAGTCCCATAGTTAAAATTCCTATTCCATGCTCTCCTTTGATCCAGTGGCCGATTCCTCACATATCCATCTCAATACTGGAGCGCCCTCTAATGTCCACTGGCCTGCCCACTTTCTATATGTGTGTGTGTGTTGTGTCGTTACAGTCGTGACGGACCCTTCGTGACTCCACGTCCATGGAGTTTTCTTGGCAGGAATACTGGAATGGTTTGCCAATTCCTACTCCAGGCGCCTACAGCACCTGGTATTCCCTGGTGGTCTCCCATCCAAGTACTAACCAGGGCCGACCCTACTTAGCTTCCAAAATCAGGCGAGATCGGATGTACTTAGGGCATCTAGGCAGCTTGCCCGCTTTCTATACCTGTTCACTAAGGGCTCCTCCAGGTGGGAGAAAAGTTCTCCATTTCATCCCAGTTCATTCCTGTTTGTAGCAGATAAGGAAGGCACTGGCTGCAATTCACATTTATTTCTCTCCGTCCTGCCACCTTCCCAGATGCACTTGATGGTTCACCAAGGGAGGGCGTCTTCTGTCACTGTTTCCAGACTTTGGAACTCCCTGCCACAGGATGCTGGGCCCCATCCTTATTTTACTTCTCTAAGCAGGCAAAATTTATCTATCTATCTATCTATCTATCTATCTATCTATCTATCTATCTAT
>JAHTLZ010000008.1:5393471-5411995 GCA_023846285.1 Phrynocephalus versicolor
TATCTATCTATCTATCTATCTATCTATCTATCTATCTATCTATCTATCTATCTATCTATCTATCTATCTATCTATCTATCTATCATCTATCTATCCATTTATCCATTTATTTATTTTTATATTTATATACCACCAGATTTTCCCAAACGGGAACTCAAGGCGGTTAACAAATGGAAAACATCACAATATGAAATTAAAGAAATAGTACATGGTTCCAGAGAATGGACATAAAAAGAAGGAACAGCCAACAGGGGAACCCAAAGTTAAAAGGAAAAACTAGCAAACGAGTCAAGATAATGATACTGACACTAAAGGAGGATATTAAAGCAAGATGGCGAGAAAGAAAAATGGGCGGAAATAAAACTCACGATCCCTATTCAAGTAATAAATCAAAATAGTAAATAAGTAAATCAGGCAAAGACCTTTCTCTATGGGCAAGGTTTCCCTTAGCAACTGGATGCCTGAGCCGGGTTTCTAACTGGCTCATTGTGCCTTGACTGCTTTGACTGTTTTGGTATTGCTTTTGTTTACTCTGTTTTAGTACGGTCTTACTTTGATTTTCTTTTTTAGTATATGTATACTCACGGTTGTTAGCTTTCATTGTTGTCTTTTAACTAAGGGCACTTCTTTTATATGACCCCTAAAATCCGAGGCAAAGGGCTCCCAGATGCGGAGCTTAAAATTGTTTCCCCACCAGCTCCGGACTATAAAAAAAATTAAGTACGACCACGTCCACCTAAGTGCATCCCAGCGCATTTTCCAAGTACCTGGTCTCCGAAGGTGAAAAATTTCTTATGCAGATTGCAGAGCAGTGAGTGCCGGGCTCTCCTGCCTTCTGGTTTTTTTTTTTTTTTGCCCCCTGCCCCTTTAAGACACTGGAATACTTCCCGGGGCAGCTCCACAAACCCCCAAGATATCTGGTCCGAATTTAAGTTGCCAGTGGATCTTAGGGGTCGTGTAAAAGTGCCCTAAGTAAGGCACCTTGGGTAAAAGTATTCTAAATAAAAAAATAGGATGGTCTAACACGCACGCGCGCGCGCACACACACACACACACACAGAGCAGCTACAGTTGCTGTTGCCAGTTTGTCCCTGCCAGCAGCATTCCCTTCTCCAACTGACCCTCACATTGGCTAATATGCTCTGTTCACAACTAGTATGTTTCTACTTTGGTCAGAGGTAGGGGAAGAAAGGAAGAAAGTAGATGCAGGTGCAATGCAAAGGGAAGCAGGGAAGGCAGATCCTTGCTGTAGCACAACATGATGTGTCTCTCCCCCCCCCACACACACAGACACAACAAACGCAGACCAGACAGAAACACCCTCAAACAATTTTTAGGTAGGTAGGTAGGTAGTTTTTTTATTTTATACCATCCATCTGGCTCAGAAGGCCATTGTGAGAGGTTTACAAGACAATATAATAAGTAACAACTTAGCACAACATAGTAAGTAGCAACTTAATAACCAGAAACATGAAAAATAACATAGTAACTAAAAAGCAAATTGACATCAACAAAGATGCACAGAATATAACATCAACGAATTCAGCAACATGCTGTATTATATTTAGCAACATATTACATGTGCACTCTCTCTCTCTCTCTCTCTCTCTCTCTCACACACACACACACACACACAATCCCATTTTGCTGAGGCCACGCCTAACTTTGTAGACAAGAAACTGGGAAGACCTCCTAAATGTTGATACACATGCAAGTGTGCGTGCCTGGATAGGAAAAAGGAACTATGTTCAAAAACACCCAGCCACTGTGCCTCCATTTTCTGCCTGGGCCTTGCACGAATGGGCTCGATCCTTTCTACTGCACCTCCTACATACATTACGGACAGGCTGAGCTGGCAGAACCAAGGAGGTGTATACCCACTCAAGCCACAGCAGCACCACAGGGCCCATCTTCCCCATTGCCCACCACAGAAACCATGCTTGCCTCTCCTCATGGATGGCCAACGGTGCAGTAATTAGATCTCTCCAACATTTAGTGTTTTTTTTTTACCTCACCTTTCTGCTTGGAAAAGGACCCAAGGTGGCTTACAATAATGAGGGACAAGACACAGCCCAGAACATTAAGACATATTCACGTTGAGAACATGGAGCTTGAAGAGGCACCTTAGATTAGAACATTAAAAGGTAACAATAGAGCTACAAAGAGCACACAAGAAGAAAAGAAAAATCCATTATGAGGGGTGAAAAGCAACATGGAAAACACTCGTGTTTTGACTTCAGTAATTTGTTAGGATGGACCATGCTGGGTGGGTCTCATGGGAGTTGAATCCAGCGTGTTGGGAGGGGCCATTTTCACACTCTAGCTTTGGTAAAGTGCTGACCCTGGAATATGCAATCATTTTTAAATCCTTTTGGGGAAAGAAACAACGAACACTGGAATGGAAATATGCATGGATTTGATCCTGGACTACTACTTCCAGAATTCCTCCCGCAGAACAGCTTCCTGGGGAATTCTGGGACTTGTAGTCCGACCCCCCCCCGCACACACATCAGTAGCCTTCTAATTTACTCCCAATTATCTGGAAAGAACGCCTAACAGGGCTTCCTTCCAAGTAAACATAATTCTCTCCGCTGGAAATGATTATTATTATTTTTTAATTCCCCGTACGCATGCGCACAGCATCCTCCTAGCTGCGCCCCTAAAGAGCCTGCGCACCAAGCCGACACGCCGCTGTGATGTGTGTTGGGGGGCGGCCTTCGCCTTGCGCACGCGCACTGATGGACGGCCGCGTTCGCTCTCGCCCTTCTACTACCGCGCACGCGCGGGCGGCACGGCTGTCGTCGAGAGCGCCCGGGGGCCCCGCTTGGCTCCGTCTGCGCCTGCGCAGCAAGGGTCCTGTGGCCAGAGGGGACCGGGCTGCCCCTCCCCAAATCCGGAGGAACCGGTGAGTGCCGGGACGTGCAAAGTATTATGGGAAAAGGGCAGCTTTCTTCCCCCTCCCCCTCCTCTTGGTCCCTATGCCTTTTTCCTCCCCCGCCCCCCAACCACCAGCGCCGCCGCAGTGCATTCTGGGATTGCGGGCTCTCCTTATGGTCCGCTAGTTGCAAAGCATGATGGGATCGGGCTCTTTCTGCACCCCCAGCCCCCCCCCCCCCCTGGCACAGAGCCTGGTGGGTGGCCAGGAGCTTTGGTCTCTCTCTCTCCCCCCCCAATCCTTCCCCTCTCGGAGATTATGGGGTGGGGGAGGGCCATGTAGTGACAACAGCTCCCATCATCCCCTCTCTCTCCTCTGCCCGACGGAGACTCCCAGCAGCCTCTTCCCCTCCCCCACCCCCACCCAAAGTCCTGGTTTTGATTTACAAAACCCTCCACGACTTGGGACCTGAATACCTGTCGGAGGGGATCTTCCAAAGATCAGAACATCTCAAGCCTTTGGGTAGCTACGCCCAGGGAGGCTAGGAAATCGATTACGTGGACCCTTGTATAACAAACGGTTTGTATAACATAAAATCTGTACAACATAAAAAATTACGGAGATAGGGGAAATCTACTTAACAGAATTGCCTATGGGGCGAATCTGTGCAACATAAAAATGGTCGCGATTAGGGATTACTGCGTTATCATTTGCATTCCTATGGGAAATTTGTATAAAGGAAAATTTGCTTAACAGAATTTCATTTGGAAAGAATTAATTCCTTTATATAAGGTACCACTGTACTTGAACCTGAGCCTTCTCTGTGGCTGGCCCCGGGCTCTGGAACCATCTGCCAAGTGAGATGTACCTAGCACAGTCCCTGCCTGCCTTCAAAAAAGTGCTTAAGACCTTGCTTTTTAGAGAAGCATTTGGTGACCTTTTTTTTGTTACACCATCTTGCCAAGTACTTATTTCTATTTTTGTTATTTGTTTTATTGTGTGTTTTTTTTGTTTGTTTGTTTTCTTCCTCTTTGTTGTTAACCGCCTGGAGTTCCTTTGGTAAGACAGGTGGTGTAAAAATAAATAAATAAATATAAATAATTTTTTTGGGGGGGGGTCATGGGCTGTGACTTCTGCCCCCATCCCAGGTATGTCCACCATGCAAGAGGAAGAGGAGGAATCTGAAGCAACCTCGGTGTCTTCCGGAAACAGCGGCCCTCCAACCCCATCTGCCAATGGATATCCAGGTACAGAGACTCAAAAGGGTCAGGTCACTGGCAAACATGCCAGGTGCAGAGCTTGGGAAGAGGCGTTTTCCCCTGCTTTTGCAACACCAGAAGCCTTCAGAACCGGTGTGGCTGTCTTCACGGGGTGGTGGGTTGGTGGTGGTGGCATTTCAGAAGCAGTAGTCCAGAAATAATGTTCTCAAGCTCTGGGACTCCATGGGATGCCGTAAAACAGTTGGCCTCTATAAGTCTGGATCCGAACAGAGCGGAATCTGAAACGGTTGGCATTTGATCATGATGTTCAAGGAACCTGAAGGTAGGTTCAGCTGTGCAGTCTGTCAAGTGTCATTGCCAGTGGGGAGACCACTTCTGAGCATGTTAGAAGCATATTTCCGCCTGCACTGAATAACGGCTGTAGTCTGTTTTCCTTTTTGTGTTTTGGGGAAAAAATATCCACACTTCTGGATTGGAGGCTACCTCAGGGCCTCCCTGGAAGTGTGTTTTATAAAGAGTCTTTTTGTCTTTTCCAAATGGAAGAGGCAGGTTGCTTCCTTCTGTTTTAGATTTGGCTTTTGAGGGCTTTGCAAAATGTTGCCCTTTGAAAATGTGGAATGTCACAAGAAGTGTGTGATTTTTCTGCACCGTGGTTGGAGGGCTGAGGTGGATCAGCTGGAGGGGAGGAGGTTGAAAACATTCCTGTTGGACCCCAAGCCCCCCCCCCCCCCAAAATTCTCCCAGCCATCTTGGGCATCCGGATTTGAAATCCAAAATAGTTTCCCCAGAGCTCTGCTGGAGGTGTTTTGTGTGTGTGTGTGTGTGTGTTTGTATCTCACGGTGGTTTTCCTTTCCTGCAGGCCCCCGGAGCAAGGAGCCCCAAACCGCCATTGGAGAGCTGGTTGAGGATAGTAGAGAAGTTGGGCAGGAGAGGCTGAGCTCTTCCCAGGCTCCCAGTCCTGAATGGCACGAATGCCCCGAATGCGGACGAGGCTTTGGCACTTCGCGGGCCCTGAAGGTGCACCGCAGCTACCACGTGGGCCGCAAACGGCCCCACAGCGGCTCCTCTTCGTCCAAGCCGCCTCCGCCTCTGATCTTACCCAGTAACTCCGACGACTGGGAAGGGCAAACGGCCCCGGCTTCCGGCCGGGGAAGAGCTTTTCACTACATCTGTGCCGAGTGCGGCCTGGGCTTTGCCTCTCCTGCCACCCTGGAGGGCCATCGCTGTGAACGGGGCTGGCGCCGGAGCCCCCCGGCGCCTCCCCGCGCCAAGGCTCCGCCGAACCCGACTCCCAAGGAAGCCAACGGCGATCAGGACACGGAGGGGGCTGACGGACCGTACCATTGCACCGAGTGCTCGGGGGAGTTTGGCCTGGTGTCGGAACTTCACGAGCACTACATGCTCCACGCTCGCGGAGAGCTGTAGATCATTTCGTGACCCTCGCCTTGTTTTGCCTTCCCCTTTGTAATCAGTGGCGCCTGCCAAGGGAAACTGTCTGGAGTCTGGAGAAGTTAAAACTTCCACCTGTGTTTTATTTAGTCCCTTGGACCCTCCCCCCCCGCCCCACACCACCCTACTCCCCTTTTTAGTTGCTACCTATAGTTCTCAATTGAATATACCTTGTGGGGGCAGGCAAAAAGACACATGCTCAGAGCAAGCTGTTCCTGTGTGTCGTGTCTCCCCACACAGCAGGTGCGGCAACGGTGGACGCCCCTTTGCCTGCTTGCAGAGGCGGTGCTCCCTTCGCCCTGCACCGAAGAGAAAGGTACTCTGGATCCAGAGGCTGAGGGTCCTTGGCATTTAATTCCCCCCAAAGGGAGCTCCCTCTCCAAGGGTTTTTGCAATGGAAACACTAGCAGTATTGAGCGTGTGGCTCGTTTTCACTAAAGAATGAATTTTGGGGGGTTTATTCCAGGCCACTCCTGAGGCTGGAAGAAGAGGGAGGGGTTGGAGTCTCTTTGCCTTGCGCGCAAGGTCTTGTCTCCCTAAACCTTTGTCCGGTTAGTCCAGCGGCAGAGCAGCCGTGGACCTACAGATGTTGTCTGGACGTTGAGTCGTGGGCACAGGCCTTATTTTTTTTTTCTTGTGAGATTGAAAAGTTTCGCTGCTCATCCAAACAGCATCGGACGAAGCTGTTTGGATGAGCAGCGAAACGTTTCAGTCTCAAGAAGAAAGAAGTCCAGTTGCCATGACTCAGCAGCTTCCAGATAAACTCACCTGGATGACTGAGAAGCTTCACAGCTATACAGATGTTGTCCAGCTGCTGATCCCACTGTCCTTCACCAGGGAAGGTTGTGGGGCTTGCAGCCCAGTGACATCTGGAAGAGCACCACTTCTCATGCCTGGGTGAGACAGTTTCCTCCCCAGTGGGGGCACCCGTGGGTCATTCTCATCATTTTTGGCACCAGGATGGTCCATGCGGAACCTGAGGCTGTATTCTGTGTGTTTGTGCGTGTGTGTGTGGGTTTTATGCAAGTGAACTCCTAGAGGTGGCATCCACTCAGCATAAATCATTATATTAACAATTTCTCTTCACAGTAACTGAGAGAACTGGTTTAATAAAAGTGATCCTGTATGTATGACCTCTTATTGTGCTCAACTCTGTATTTGTGGCTGTGAAGAAAATCTTGTGGTGCCCTGATTTATCTGCCAAAGACTGGCAAGCATTTGTCCTATAAAAAGCTCACAATTTGATTATGAAGGTCCCCCCCCCCACCTTGTGCAAATGGAACAGCTTTATTGCCTTACATAAAGCAGAGGCAGGCTGGTCGTTTAATTTAATAGCCAGGGCCATTATGAACAACAAATTCAACTAAAGAAATGATCTGTTCTTGTAGAGCATATCATATATTATTTACAGACGTTTCACAGCAGGAAGTCCAAGTGGCTGTCTTCATTACCCCTTAGTGATGTGATTTCCTGTAGAGCCAAAACACAAAAAACGATTAGAGGAGCATTACAGTCTTCGCTTTTGATAGTCGAAGTAACAAAATTATGAAGGGAAGGGGCTGTGTGAGGTTTCATCTCTCTGCTGTGATTCTGAGTTGTTTAGCGCTGTGTGCCAACAGGAATCAAAAGTCAGCAATTAAGATGCAAGTTTTGTTCAGCCCACTGTTTCATAGCTTATACACTAACCTCGTCTGACTTAGGAGCCGTAATGCCAATTATCTGTAAAAGGCGAGTCGTTGTGTTTATATCCTGCACTTAGGCAGTCATCCTAAGCGTGCATGTAGCAAATCATAGTGGTGCATGTATGGCAAGACTGTGCTATTGAATTAGCCCACTTCTGGTGAAAAATAGTTTAATTATCTTAACATTTTAATTTGAGTTAAAGAGCTAGCAGTCTTAAGAATTGAATTTGGATTTGTTAAAACCTTTCAGATCACTATGTTTTTTTAAACTGTCAAAATCACTTCTTTATGAGGCAGGATAACAACAGCTAGAATAGTATGCTGCTGGAAATGTCCTTCCCCCTTTTTCATACAGAGTTTTTATGTTGTTTTCTTTAAAAAATATATATTAATGCTAAGCCAAAATAGGCTGACGTTTGCTCCTCATCTGAAGTGGATTTGAAAACAAACCATGGTCAGACCCCATTCACAATAAATTGCCTACTCAGGAAAAGAGCACCTCAGAAATGATTAACTAATGCCTTGATGAGTGGGCGAGGAGACAACTTTTGATGTTGCCTTGGTCTTTGCTTGTTGGTTTAAAAATTACCTTTCTGCTCTGTCCTTCTCCCGAAATTGCCGCTGGGACAATCATTCCACTTTTGCACCACGCAGATATAGAATTAAAGACTGACTAGTGCAGGAATCTTAAATGTTGGACCCTGTGTCCCAATTAATTTCTGTAATAACTGGTTTGTCATCCCTTCTTATAGGGCTCCTGGGTCTTTTGAGAACTGGGAGTACAGGCACAGTTTAACTGGAAATTTCCCCATAGTTGTATCTGGATCCAGCTTCATCTGTTGAATTTCTTCCCGCGGTGTAGTTAAAAATTGCAGGAGACCAGACGGTAGGAAAACGCAGCTGATGGACACACGAATGAATGAATTTAATATAGGACGGAGCGGGGTTCGCCTTCTAATGCGCATGCGTGGGACGCCATTTTAAAAGCGACTCCCTTTGTGGTTAGAAAGCTTGGGAGACCGGGCAACCATCAAGTCGACGACTGCGCGGCAGGGCGCTCTAGGACTCCAGAACCGTTGCTCCCGCGTCTCGTCAGGGCCCAACGAGAGGCGTTCCTCCGCCTGCAGGGTGTCCACAGGAGTGCCTGATACGAAAGGCGGCGTTTTTGTAGAGAAGCAGTGCGAAACCTCGTGGCCAACCGACAACTCCTCCCCTCTTGTCAGACACAGAAAAGTGGCCTTAGTAAGTCAACGGAAATACTGGTTATATGCCTATGGATATAATTAAATCCAAACAGGCATGCTGGAGTCCTACAGGAAGCGGAGCGCGGGACCTAGGACTTCAAAAAAAACCCCTCCACCGGAAGTAGGGGCGGGGAAGCGGACCGTGGAAACAGAAAGGCGCCGGAGAGGCGACGAGGGTGTTGGGCGTGAGGAGCGATGGCGGGGGAGGGGCGCGGGAGGACGCGGTCGCCTCTGAGGGCCGGTCGTGGAGCCCGCTTGGCGGTTGGGAGGGCCCGGATGGCTTGAGAGCGGCCAGCGCAGGTAAGGCATTTGGCGACAGTTAATTTTTTTTTTGCCCTGCCATCATGCTTATTATTATTATTATTATTATTATTATTATTATTATTATTATTATTATTATTATTATTATTATTATTATTATTATTATTATTATTATTGCTTTCTGTGGTTTTTACATTGCTGCTTTTTGTTGTTTGCTTAGCTTTTATAATTGTTGCTTTATTGTCTGCTTAGCGGCTTATACTAATGAGGGACAATATATAGTCCAGTACAATTAATACATGCTCAAGTATTGAGAGGGACATCTTAGAGCATTAAATGGGCAATATGCATTGCTGAGGGTGGAATCGTGTGTAGACAATAAGGATAGAGTAGATTAAATAACACAGCCTTCATCAAATTGTCAGTCACAGCGCACATCCTGGCACTAGGCAAGGCAATGAACATACTGCATTGTAGTGTATTTAGGAACTATTACACAGATTCAGAAGTCTGATAAATAATTCCTAAAGGATTTTGGTGAATGATTACTTAAAAGGTTGTTTCAGTGTAACTGCTGTGATATTTGCTACAGCGGAATATCAGTGAAAGGCATTGGACTTGGATTATTAGCTTGAAGCATATACTGGGTGTTGAGCCCATATGTTTTGGATCAGCTGTTTGGCTTTGTTCTTACAGAAATCAATGGCTGAACCTGCTACACTTAGCAAGCCACTGGTGGCTGAACGGACTCTTAAAAAAGTGCTGGATTGCAGTGGACTAGATACTTCGCCATTCCAGGAGCATCGTCTTGCCTCCAAATCAGAACCCATTTGTCTTGAAGAGGAGGTCCCTGCAGCACTGCCCCCTGTCCCTCCAGGCTCACATGGCAATGGGAAAGAATCTCCTAGCAACAGTGTCATCTGTGAGTCTAATATTTTTTTGTTATTAGAAGACTTGTAGTGTGTGATATACAGTCAGCAGTATCCTGTTGGTGTAAAAAGTAGCAGAAAGAAATAATAACATTTTAATGTATCTATTTTTTGACAGCAGTCTGACACAAATTTGTGGATATCTGCAGACTGAGACATAAGTTTTCTGCTTTGCATCCTTGGCACTGTAGATGATCAGTTCAACCTCCTTGCATGCAGCTTGGTGTTTTACTGAAGTCTCTAAACGTCCTATTCATTTCATCTTATCATTTACGTGGAAAAATCATTTTTGCTTTTGCTGTCTTTCAAACGCGGGAAGAAAGAAATTAGGAGTGCTTCTGGATGAGAACGTCGAGACTAGGAAAGCAAACTGTCATATTTGCTTTGTCTATTTCTTTTTTCTGCATGGATATCCAGCAAAAGAGATTGTTCAGTGTTTTTAAAGTTTTGTTTTAATTATACAATACTGTATGTTGAGTGTAATTCTATAAACCATTCCAATGTTAGTAGGCCAAGGTGATATAAAATTATTTACAGTGGTCTCCCACACTTTTGCGGTTCACATACTGTGGTCCTGCTATATTGTGGGACTGCAGTACCCTAAAAGGGCTTGAGGGAAAGGGGAGCCGGCTGAGAGTCCTTTCTAAAGATCGCGCACCACTCGCTTGCAATCCCCTGGGGGGGGCGCACGGCGAGCGATGTTTAAAGGGCTCCTGGCCGCGGAGCCAAGCGCTTGGCTCCATGGCCGAGAACCCTTTTTAAACATCACACACTGCTAGCCCGCACCCCTGGGAGTGGTGCGCGATGTTTAGCATTATGTCCACCCACCTGACCTGCATCCGCATATCATGGATTTTCAGTGATCGCGGGTCGGGTAGGTCCCAAACCCCCGTGATAGGCGGGGGGTTACTGTAGAAGAAATGGTGTGTTCCTTTTTTTTTCTATTAAAGAGTTTCATTGCTTTTAGGGGGAAGAGGGAGGGGAAAAGAGGGGGAAAGGGGTACAGTATAAGAAGTTATATTGAATACATCAAGCCAAAAGATAATGATCATACATAACAGGATATCACAAAGTATTATCAAAGTGTTAGTAGGTTAACTACTTCTTGCCATCTTCTTCTGGAGATCTCTTCATATTCTCCCTTCAGGAATCCAGAAAGCTTGTCGATTTCGATACATTCTCTTATTTTGTCATGAAGATTTCTCTCAGTAGGCGCTTCAGGTTGTTTCCAAAATTTTGCATATAGTATCCTTGCCGCAACTATTACATGATGGAGTACATATTTTTGATCAAAAGAAATATTTATGTCTAATATATTTAATAGGAAAAGTTCTGGTCGAAGCTCTAACTTAATCTTCAAAGATCTCTCTATAAATAGTTTTACTATTCTCCAATATGTGTTTACCTCTTTACATGTCTACCACATGTGGTAGAAAGTACCGCTATCATGTTTACATTTCCAACATCTGTTTACATTTCCAACATCAAATGGTGTGTTCTTTGAAGCTCTCTTTAATCCTGTCTCTCTTTGTCTCCAGATAGCCTAGGTGCCAATCAGTGTTTTCACTGCCTAATCACTTTTCCGGATGAGAAATTCAAGGAGCGGCATATGAAGAGAGAGCACCCAGAGGATTTTGTTCAGGCCAACCTGCGCGATGCCCTTTTCGTCTGCTTTATTTGTAACAAGGCTTTTGAGAGCTCTCGGACACTCATCTGCCACCAGCGCCGTCACGCACCGGCACCGCCCTCCAACTGTGTGCAACCCTCCTTTGACTGCCCTGACTGTGGCCGCCGCTTTGCGCAGCTGGCCAGCTTCCAACGACACCGCCTGGGCCACGCCGCTGGCCACAGCTTGCCTCACCAATGCCCGGAATGTGGCAAGAGCTTCCGACAGCTTTCCAACTTGCGCCGGCACCAAGCCTTCCACCAGCAGACTCAAGAATTGCTGCCCTCTCACCCTTACTCCTGCATGGAGTGTGGGGAGAGCTTTAACCAGGAGGCGGGCTTGCATGAACATTACATCCGCCATGCCCGTGGGGAGCTTTAGCAAACTGCTGTCTCTAGATGGGAGAATTCTCTGGGCCCAGGTGGAGGGAGGCAGGAAGATGGCAGGCATTGCTGTATGAGGTTCCAAGCTAGAATGTGCTAAGGAGCAGAAGCGTTCAGGTTGAGAAATTGAGGGAAGAGGCCTCTGTACTTGGTTTTGTTTCAGGCTGGAATAGGAAATGGTTCTGGCAGTTTTTCCTTAATGAGAAGCCAACTGGAAAATGGGAGGAGACCTTCCCTGTTTTGAAGATGCCAACTTCCACCGAGTTTGCTGCCCAGATTTTGATGCCTGTTATTACAACCGGAAGCTCCCATCAGCTAGCTGCTGATGCTGTTGGGGTTTTCCAGCCTCATTAGATCCGCAGTAGCCCTGAGAACCTTACCTTTTGTAAGGTGACGGCGTAGGGAAGGGCTTTGGGTCTTTGCATTTCATTCAGGAAAACCGGAGGCCCTCTGCAGAAGGAGGGGAGCTGAGTGATCCTGGAAGGGGCCAACACCGGTGCTGTATGTGCTGACCTCATAAATTCCTGTGTAGGAACGAAGCAATGGTATTCTTTCAGAAAAGCACTTCCGGTTTCATAATTGCACAGAGGCACTTGAAGCCATGATGTCGGATGTCTTGTTGCTGATCAGTGTTTGAGTGCTTGTTCTTTGCCCCTCTCACTGAAACGAAACTGATTCAATATGTGAAAGGGCTGGTATGCTTCTAGAGCTGGAATACAATATTCCATCAGCAGAATTCTGATCTCTTTAAGATTTAATATATTGCAGCAAAGTTTTTTATATGCATCTATCCTTTGGAGACCTGAGACTATGCACAGCTTTTGTCCAGGAGAGAGGTTTGGAACCAGTCTTGTCAACTGTGAATATCCTAGATAATGAATCTGAGATTCAGTGAGCACGTGACTGTCCCTTTAGCTTCTTGGTCCAAGCTACCTGTTTGTGTTTGTTGCTCCTCAGAATTACATGGGGGGGTGTGTGGAATCTGGATTTGGGGTAATCTAGATACCGTTTCCAGACAAGGCATTGCAGCTGATGGAATTTATCAGGGGGTCCAGATGGCAGTCTTTGATTTGTAACCCTGTCATGTTTTCTGACCACATAGCCCATGTTCTTTGTACCACAGAAAGTATCTTAAGGAAGGAACAAAGGGCTGCTGGTTCCAAGGCCTTTTGACTCATAGTACCAGGCACCGATCAGCTGGAAGCAGACATTAAATGTTGTTACAGGCCACGTTTATAATAATGAAGTCTGACTTAATAGTGAACCCTTAAAGGGTTTTCCAGTTAGAGAATACTCAGAAGTATTTACCATTCCCTCCTTCTGGGAATGCCATGGGAGATCAATGCCACACAGGATCCTGCCAGTTTGTTTGTTTTTTTTGTTGGAAAAAGAACACACGGTTGTAGTTGTTCTTGAAAGGAAGACAGGGCTCCCCCCCCAAACGTTTGCTTCAGCTATGCATCAATTGCTAACTCCTCAAATTACTGTAACTTTAAGGTACTCCCTGTGTACCTTGGGTATGCATGGTGTACTGTCAGGCTGTTTCTTATGGCAACCCTGTGAATTGATGACTTTCAGAAGGTCATCATTGACAACACTATACTCCCTGGATCACATTTCTCAATCCTTTTATGGTAGAGGGGCATTTAGAGTGAGTCCCTGATTGTTGTGATATACCCCCTTTTCTCAGTCACCAGGCTTCCAAGTAATGGCAATATAGCAGCAGTATATGATGCTCTTTTCTTTAAAGCAGGACTTGGCAATTTATGTCCTTCATGAAATGGCTAGCTGGTATCCTAGATGCCCTAAGCACACCCGATCTCGCCTGATTTCGGAAGCTAAGCAGGGTCGGCCCTGGTTAGTCCTTGGATGGGAGACCACCAGGAAATACCAGGTGCTGTAGGTGCCTGGAGTAGGAACTGGCAAGCCACTCCAGTATCCCCCCCAAGAAAACTCCATGGACTTGGGATCATGAAGAGTTGGTCACGACTGTAACTACACAACACACACACATCCCCCAGTAACTGACTTGTTGCAGTCCAGCAGTATCTGGAAACAAGCAAGTCGTCCTGCCTCTTACTTAAAGGATAATGTATGTTTTCTTTCTTGAGAAATTGTATTCTTGTGCCCAGCCTGCTTTCTTACTGAAGAGCTTCATGGCATTTCTTTTGGTTTTCCTTTCTTTATTGCCAGAGAAGCGTGGCAGAATGTTTCATTTCTGGGCTAGCTTCATATCATGCTTAACAAGATTTTTGACTTACAACTCTAACGTGAGCCCATTTGTTGCTTCTTACTAAATGATAGCCTAGGCACCAGATGACAGGCGCCTGATGAACTTGCTCACCCACATTCCGCGCACTACACTTAAGGGCCGTTGACATCTGACCTGGAAATAAATGGAAACACACTGTGAATGAGATATAAGGGCTAAATCGGGGAGCAGGCTCTCGCCTCCTTTCAATCAGTGAATGAAGCTGTTGACCTGGGAAGGAGTGGGCGCCTCACTTACAGGCACTTGACGTATATAAAATGTGATCTTAAAAACAATGTTTTTTTTAAAAAAATAAACAATTAAACGGTGCTGGTTGCTGTGAAAAAAGTATTTGGGGATGTGTAATGTTGCTTCGTTCCGTCGAGTTGGCCCCTGACTTGTGACAACCACACGAGTGATTGATCTCCAACAAGCTCTTCATCTCAGCTCTTGCAAACCCAAACCACTGGCTTCCTTCAGGGAGTCAATCCATTTTTGTATTTGGTCTTCCTCATTTCCTGACGCCTTCTCCCTCTGCCAAGAGGACTGTCTTTACCGATTGATTAGATCTTTATAACCTACCCACCCCCGTCTACCAGATAGCTACTCTTGCCTTCTCATGATGTGGCCAAAGTAGGGCTGCTTGAGTTTCAACATGCGATGTTGAAACTTGATGTGATCTTGTTCGGATGGACGAAGAGTTTGTACAGGGAAAGAGTGTTGGAAGAACAGTGTGCTTGGGGAGCAGATGGAACGATAAGAACTCTGGATTTTTCACTGCTCATTTCTGAATGAACAGCATTTTACTGCAGTCCTATGGCTATATTTTGGGAAGCGGGGGAGGAGTAGCTTTTTGGAGGTCAAAATACCCTCTTAAATGGACAGTATGTGCATCTCCAGATGTTGTCACTCAGAACTCCAGTCAGCCTAACAAATTGCGAGAGTTGAGATGTGCACACCAACCACATCTGGATGGCCGCACATTCTCTATCCCTGTTTTAAGGGAGGAAGACAATTGCTTGGATAACTATTGGTTTATTTTGGGAGTCTGTGGTCCAGACACTTGGTGGTGAGCTACCAGAATGTCAATATTACCTGCATGAGTAGATCACGAGTCTGTACTCTGTTTCCAGCAGCAATAGTTGTTTTGTATGACATAATTTGAGAAAGAGAAAGGAGTCAAGACAAAGAAACATCATATATTTTAAAAGGCATCATCATAATAAAGACAGTGCCCTCCATAACATGAACATTCCCACACTGTTTTATATCATTATTTAATAGATTGGTAACCAACCACATAATGCCATAAGCCTTTGCAGTAGTGATATATGTTAACTGGTTACATCAAGCATTAGCCTGCTTTTGGAAAAAGTTTTCTAAACTCAGAATGCATTCTATCTTTGTACAGATCAGAATCAAAATAATGATGCACACTATTGTGCATGATGAACAATGGCCTGAATAGGCTCGTTAGGTAGACAATAGTATCCATAGCCTTGAGGTGAACAACGACCCATTCTTGATAGGTTTCGGCACCTTAGGCCGTTGTTCACCTTAAGGCTATGGATACTATTGTCTCCCTAACGAGCCTTTTCAGGCCATTGTTCATCTTGTGAGCCTATTTCAGACCGGGGTGACAAGAGGTCAAAACTGACTATAAGATAGAGGATTCACACTAGCTGTATTCAGACTGATGAAGCTGTTTGGATGAGCAGTGAAACGTTTCTATCTCTCAAGAAAAAAAGTCTAGTAGCCATGACTCAACTTCCAGATAAGGCTGGGGGTTGTTGCTCTTGTGTGCCCTCCTCCTTCATTTTCTCTAGTTCTCCCTGTATGCTCTCAAAAACACCCTTTCTGCATCCTCGGACAGCTCCACCACGACTTGCTTCAACATCCCGTAGACGGACTCAAAGTTGATCACGGGCTCCGCCGTGACGTTCTTTCCCCAATACGGCACGTAGCTCCAAGCCCATGTCGCCATCGAGACCGGCTTGGTGATGAGCCCGTACACGTACTCTGGACTCAGTGGGTTAGCAAAGACGCTTCGGATTTCCGCCTGAAGGACCGCGACGGCCTTGCCAGTGGCTTGGGCGGTGCGCTCCAAGGAGGCTTGGTCCAGCCCGAGGTTGATGCAGAAGCTGCCGACGGTGAACACCACGTTCTCCGCTACAGTTGGATGAGGGTTTTCCGCACAGGAGAGGCAGATCTGCAAGGCTTTCCCCCACGCATCTTTCATCAGCACCTTGGCTTTCCACCTCACCAGCCTGGAGACCACCGTTGGGATGGTTCTCCTCAGAGCCTTCCTCTTCAAGTCCGGGGCGCTGCTCTTGAGGGCCTCCCGGAGGAGGCTGAGGTCGTAGGAGTCACGCAGGAGGCAGGAAACCAGGAAGACCTGCGGGGAGTCGACGCCGTCTTTCTTCAGCGCTTCCGCGCAGCTCCTCCGCACCTGCTCCTCCACCTCCTCTTTGGGACGTTGCTGGCTCCCAGGACGGGCCTCCACGTCAACATCAATTTTGTTCCTCACAAAGAAAGCTTCTTTCCCGGCGGTGTGGATGGCTCTGGCCAGGCAGCTGTGGGTATGTTTATAGCGCTCCGAGGCCACCAGTAGAAAGAAATCGTAGTGGCTGAGGTCCAGGTGGCTCACATCCCCCTCGGTCACTCCCACTCCCGGCAGATCCCAAAGGTACAAGCCTGGAACCTCTGGGAGCTGGTAGGCCAGCGCTTTCTTGGTTACCTCGGTCACCCCTGTGGGCGCTGCGTCTGGCTCTCCACAGCCCACTCCTCTCAGGGCGTTGATGAGCGAGGATCTCCCCGAGCCGGCTTCCCCTATCACAGCCACGTTGAGACGGGTTGGCGTGGGGTCCTCCAACACCGAACGGATCACAGACGGGATTTCTGACAAGCTTCGGGACTCACAGATCTTGTACAGCTCCTTGACTTTCTTCTGACTCACCGAGGTCAAATCATCCAGGCTCCCCTCATGGTTTCTAGAAAGAAGGGAGGGAAAATGATGAATCTCTATCGGTGGTTCCCAACTCTGGGTCCCCAGACGTTCTTGGACTACAACCCCCTGAAATCCTGGCCCACACGGCTAGTGCTGAAGGCTTCTGGGATTTGTAGTCCAAGAACGTCTGGGGACCCAAGTTGAGGAACCACTGTTCTAGGCGAATGGTTCCCATCCTTGGGTCCGCAGATGTTCCTGGACTACAACCCCCTGAAATCCTGGCCCACACGGCTAGTGCTGAAGGCTTCTGGGATTTGTAGTCCAAGAACATCTGGGGACCCAAGTTGAGGAACCACTGTTCTAGGTGAACGGTTCCCATTCGTGAGTCTCCAGATGTTCCTGGACTACAACCCCCTGAAATCCTGGCCCACACAGCTAATGTTGAAGGCTTCTGGGATTTGTTGTCCAAGAGCTTCTGGGAACCCAGGTTGGGAAGCACAGCTTTATTCTGTTCCCAGTATCTCATTACAGCAGTAGCTCAACATTTGGCCATGGGGTGTGCCTGAATACCTGGATGAATAGGGATATAATAGATCCAGTGAGACTCAATGCAGATAGGCCAGAATCATCTGCCTCTGAGATGGGATGAACTGCTACAGCATCAATTCAGACACAACTGAAACCTATGTGTGCCTCAGCTTCATAAGAGCCTTTTGTTATTTTACCACAAAGCAGCTCTAAGGATGTTTTTCAGACCGTGGCTCCCACCATCCATAGACCTTATATCCAGTGGTGAGGAACGTTAGGAGCAACAGCGCAACAGCGCCAAAGGAGCATCTTGCCTGCCCAGTGAGGGCATGCCAGCACTTGTACGTGAAGCCGCCATGGTGACATGGTTTTCCTTCCCAACACAGAGAGAGAATCTAGAGGTCGTGATAGAGCGGAGGTGATTCCCCCTCCCGGAATTGCTTAACTCACCTCTTCAGGTTAAGCACCTCCCCTTCCAGGCTGTCTTCAAAGCAAACAAATTCGTATCTCTCCGGCTCCAGCCCCGACACCAGGAAAGCCTTTTTGGGATCTGTCTTGTCCTTGGCCAACACCTCCGCCAGCCCCTTCTGGATCAGCCCCAGCTGTTCAGCGTGGTTGAATCTTGAGCGCAGACGTCTCTCGGCCGTGTGCAGATCCAAGTCAACCTTGGTGCGAGCCACAAGGAAGGCTTTCCCCTTTTGCTTTATGGCCTTAAGAAGCTGGAGGTGGCCGTCTCTTAAGCCCCCACACCCCACAACCACTACAAAGCAGCTGTACTTGCTCAGATCCCCCAAGCGTTTGAGGTAAGCGGCCGGTTTCTCCGACACTTCGAAGCCCGGCAAATCGTGCAGGGTGAGGTTGGGGTACGTGGGGTGGGCGTGAACCACCTCCTGCTTGGTGGTTTGAGGAGCTTCCCGGAAGTAATGCCACGGATCCGACACCTGGCAGGGCTTCTCCAACAAAGCCTGAACCAGGGTGCTCACCCCCGCGCCTCGCTCTCCCAGGAACCCAACCTGGATCTTCAGAGCGGTCACGGAATCTACCACCTCTTGGATTTTGGAGGCGATGGCGCCAGCATTCTGAGCTTC
>JAHTLZ010000008.1:5412005-5435856 GCA_023846285.1 Phrynocephalus versicolor
GATGATGATGATGATGATGATGATGATGATTGGATCGGATCCTTTCTACCCATACCTCCAGAGCGGCTTCTTCCCCCTGTCGAAAATGGGAAGCTGTCTTTCAGAGCTCTGGATCCCCCCTCCCCTCTTTTATATAGCAACCTGTTAAAAGATTTATTATTATTATTATTATTATTATTATTATTATTATTATTATTATTATCGTGCATGGTTTAAACGTGATTTTTTTCCCTTGGCAAAAGTGTGATTTTTTAAGAGTACAGTTCGGACTCTAGCCGGAAAAAACAGCAAACATGGGGCCAGAATCCTGTTCCTGATTTACCTTGGGTAATGAAAGTCCTGTAAATCTTGGCTGCCAATTGCTGCTCCTTAGCAGAGTGCTGGTTGAGTTCCGGGACATACCTGCAGCCCCCCCCCACCTCCCATGTATGATCAGCAGCAGTTTTGCTGACCTTTACTGGATAACTCACCAATAGGATTCTGAGCATTGCTTCAACCCCCCAGAGGGTCATTGACTTGTGCAACTGACCTTATTATTGCAAGGATGTTGATGTTAGCCAGCTATAGATTATTTGCCCTGGGGGTTTAGGTCTCTGGCTGCAAAGCCAGGGGTCGGGAGTTCAATTCCCCACTGCCCTTCCTTGACAAACACTGGATTTGATGATCTTATTAGATTCCATTCCAGCTCTGCAATTCTAAAATTATTTATTTTATTTATTTTTATTTACAAGATTTTTTTTAGCCGTCCTACTGCTAGGTGGTCTCTGGGCGGAATTTCTTATGAGTTCCATCCATAGGAGGTTAATTCCATTTTCTCTATTTGCCACTTATGTTCACTGTGTGTATTTTGCAGTTAGGCTATTGAGAAAAAGGTGGTATATATCGTAAATAAAGCAAACACAGAAGTATTGTATATATTCGAATATAAGCCTAGCTTTTCAGCCCTAATTTTGGGCTGAAAAAAGGGGCCCTCGACTTATATGCGGGTCAATACTTTTAGCCACTGAGGCAAGTGCTTGGGTCGGTGGCTAAAAGTCATTTTAAACATTGCATGCCGCTTCTCATGAACCCCCTCTGCATCACAGGGGAGCGGCATGCAATGTTTAAAATGACTTTTAGCCACTGACCCAAGCACTTGCATGATTGGCTAAAAGTCATTTTAAACATCACACACCACTCCCCCTGCTCACAAAGGAGGAGCTGCCAGGCCCTGCTGCATTTCCCACCCTATAGAAGTATACTGGAGTCAATACATTTCCCCAGTTTTGGGGGCTTAAATTAGGGGCCTTGACTTATACTCGGGTCGACTTATGCTTGAGTATATATGGTAAATATAGGACCATGCCTGAAGTCTTTCTGGATTTTCTCTTCCCTTTTCTTATAGTTCCGCAGAATCTTCTGGGGAAGAAGCCGTGGTTTTCTGTACCCCAAATGTCTCTCGAGACTCCGCAGAAAACCCCTGCCGGGTCTCCTGAACGGGGAGACGTCTCCGTGGCTCTGGTGGGCCGGACGGGAGTGGGCAAGTCGGCCCTTCTGAATGCCATACGAGGGATGACGGAGGAGGATGTCGGAGGGGCCCCCGTGGGGGCCCCACCCAAATCCGAGGGGCCGGTTATGTACCCGGATCCCTCTCACCCCAACTTGCTCTTCTGGGAACTGGCCTTGGATGGCGAAGGGCAAGCGGATCGGTGGCTGGGAGAGGCGGATGTCCTGGTGGTGGTGACCGATGGCAGATTCGATGAGCGCCACGCCCACGTGGTCAGAGAGGCCCGGGCAGCCTGCAAGCAGGTCTATTTTGCCCGCGCAAAGGCCGACCTGGAGCTGCACACACTCAAGCGGCTGATGGGAGAGCGCTACGAACGATCTGAGGTCATCAACGCTCTGCGGGGTGTCTGCGCCGAGTCGCTGGGGGCCCACGACCTCGGCCAACCCTTCGTCTTCCTGATCTCGGCCTTTGAGCCTGACGCGCTGGATTGCCCGCAGCTACGAGAAACCTTGCTGAGAGATGTCTGTGTGTACGAGAAGTTAGTAAAACCTCTTCATTATTCAAGGGGCTCACCCGGATACCTCCTTTGAGTGCGGCTGGGTGGAGGGGGGGTACCAGGCAGAGCTCGTTCTCTGTGTGGAATGCCTAGTGTTTTAGACTGTAAGGATGTCCGTACTTCAGCCCTCCAGATGTTTTGGACCACATGTCCCACAGTCCTTTGCCAGTCCCTCAACTTGCATTGACCTGCTTTTGAACTGCTAGGTTGGCAGGAGCTGGGGTGATCAGGCGGGAGCTCACTCTGCTGCATGACACACGGGATTCGAACTGCCGAGCTGCCGACTTGGCAGCCGACGGTTTTCGGAAGCCTTAGTCCAGTGGTGACCAAACTTTGGCCCTCCAGATATTTTGGACCACAACTCACACAGTCCTTTGCCATTGGCAATCTAAGCTTAGAATTCTGGGAGTTGTGGTCCAAAACATCAGGAGAGCTGAAGTTTGGACATGCCTGAGTGTGGTCCCCTCAGGAGCAGGTGATGGCCCTTTTGTTCTCCCAACCATTTCTAGAAAGGTTTCCAGGGCGTCCTCTCCATATTGGCACTCTTGTCCAACAGTTGGCTTGAACCTGGTTGTATGCGGAATAATCTTTTATTTTATTCACCTGTGCTCTGCCTTTCTCCTTCATAGAACTGTTGTGGGCTTAAAATATGTACTCCACAGAGCTTAACAACACCTTCCCCCAAATATAACAGCATTCAATAAATTATCAGGTGAGAATGAGAACTTGTTAAGCTTTGTTTAGTTCAAGGGTTATAATCTCCAGGGCCTTTCTTCCAGTTTAGGTAGATGGATGTTTTCTGTACAAAAGCAGTACTGGAGGGAATAATCACTTCAGGCGGCACTTATGATTGGAAGTCACGTTGAATTAAAGTCTCTGCTGCATGCATGTCATAAAAAGGTAAAGGTTCCCCCTGCACATGTGTGCTGGTCATGTCTGACTCTAGGGGCGGTGCTCATCTCCGTATTCAAGCCGAAGAGCCAGTGTTGTATAAGTCCATGACCACGTGGCCAGCATGGCTTCAAGGAAACACTGTTTTACCTTCCTGCTTTTTATGGCGGTCCCTATTTATCTACTTGCATTGACATGCTTTCGAACTGCTAGGTTGGCAGGAGCTGGGGTGATCAGCGGGAGCTCACTCTGCTGCGTGACACCTGGGATTCGAACCGCTGAGCTGCCGACTTTGCAGCCGACAGTTTTCGGAAGCCTTAGTCCACTGAGCGACCACGCCCCTGCATGTCATAGTCAAAGTTCAAAATATCAGCAGGGCCAGATGTTCCCCACTTGATATATGTCGTATACAGAGGTGTCCCCTGATATATTCATCCTAGTCCCCCCTCTAACACCTCTTATCTCCTTAACTCTTTTATCTCCCCTCAGGGTTCTGAAGCCCACCCGCTTGGATTTTGAGGTGATCAGTGAACGAGAGATTGCTGAGATCCAGGAGGCCTATGAGCTGGGGGGTCTCTCTGAGGTGGTGACACGCATTCAGTGCAGCCTGGAGACCATCTGGAACACTCAGCTCGACATTGCAGTCACCGGAGAATCCGGTGCTGGGAAGTCCACTTTTGTCAATGTTTTAAGGGGTCTAAACGACGAAGACGAAGGCGCGGCGGCAACCGGCGTGACAGAGACAACGGCCAAGCCCACCCCTTATCCTTATCCTGGCCATCCCAATGTCACCTTGTGGGATCTTCCCGGCATCGGTACCCCCAACTTCCGAACTGATAGTTACTTGGAAGCGGTAGAGTTTTCTCGTTACGATTTCTTCATCATCCTGGCCTCTGAGAGATTTAAGGAGAATCATGTCCGCTTAGCTCAGGCCATTGTTGCCCAAGGGAAGCAGTTCTACTTTGTGCGCACCAAAATAGACAACGACCTGGAGGCTGTGCGCAGGAAGAAGAGCCCACCAGTTGAAGAAGAGGTTCTGGACCAGATCAGGAGAGACTGCCAAGAGAAGCTTGCCAAGGCTGGCTTGGCCGACGCCAAGGTCTTCCTTCTCAGCAGCTTTGAGATCAACAAGTATGACTTCCAGGCCTTTGAGGAGACCTTGGAGCAAGAACTTCCGAGCCACAAGCGCCATGCTTTCCTCTTGTCCCTGCCCAATGTCTCTTCCGCCATCATAGAGAAGAAGAGGCAGCTTCTTCACCAGGAAGTTTGGAAGGTGGCCTTGATTTCCAGTTTGGTGGCCGCCGTCCCCTTGCCAGGCCTGGCCTTCACCTGCGATGTCTCCATTTTGCTAAGGAAGCTCTCCACTTACCGGCAAGATTTTGGCCTCGACGCAGCCTCCCTGACCCGGCTGGCAGAGCGTTCAGGGAAGCCCTTGGAGGTTCTCAGGGCTGAAGTACGCAGTACCCTCGGCCGAAGCATCAGCAAGGATGTGGTGATTGGGTTGTTGGGCAAGGCCACCGGAACGGGCCTGGTGGTGGCCAATTTTTTCATCCACCGGATCCCCATTTATGGAGCCTTGGCTGCGGGTGGCATCTCCTTCCACACCACCTACTCGATGTTGAGTCAGTGCTTGGAAGACCTGGCCGCCGATTCCCAAAAGGTTCTCCTGAAGGCCTTTGACAGTGAGGTCTGAGGTGGCTAGAACAAGATGGCGCCCGGAGGCCATTTTGGGACACTCTCTCAGGCATCTCAGTATTGGCCTTTTCTCTCTCCTTTAACTTGGTCCCAGTTAACCAGCATGGTACCGCTTCGGGATTTTGGGTTGTATATTGCCTGATATTTATGTGAATGTCATTGATGTTTCCAAGTAGGTAACACTGTCTTCTAAAGCAGCATATTTATAAGAGCGGTTCTGTCCCAGCTTTCCCCTGTCAACATTGCTATTAACAATATGGTGCACCACAGCTGTTACAACAGTATATTTGGTCACAGTGTTGCATCTTCCGTGTTTGGGTTTTATAGTGTTTGGTTTGTTTGTAGTTATCATACAATGCACACCTCAGGTTTCAGAAGCTGGATCTCACTGTGCCAGAAGCCTGAGGTTATTTGTGTTATATGTTCAGTTTATTGTGTATTTATTTCTTGTTTATAGACATCGACGTGATCGCTCACTGGGTTTAAGGTATGTGCAGCACTGTAGACATCGAATCCATTTTGAAATACGAACCCAGACTGAGCAAGGCCTAAACAGATGCAACAGTGACAAAAAATGACTGAGTGCTTCCAGCAACAGGTCTCAATGGACTGACAGTTTTCAGTCGACAGCTGACGAAAGAAAGGCGAAAAGCTCATAGCCAAGAGGCGGGACTTACTTTGAATTCAGCGGCAGGGGAGGGAACAATTGGTTAGTGCTGCCAATGATTGATAGCCGCCCCAGGCCAGAAAGGTCGTTTTTGGCCACACCCACTAGAGGCAGCCTGCCAGGTTGCGAATACTCCAACAAATATATCCAGAAACCAACCAGTTCTTAACTTCATTTTTGTAATTATTCAGTTGCACTTTCTCAGGGCAAAATTTAGCTGGTTGGCTGGGGTCCTAGAGCTGGGTTTCTCTACACTTCCATAAGCTCCCTACCACTGTTAATTTCAGTTCTTCCACCCTTCTTCTGCATGCCCATCGGTTTGAGGGGTTTTGCAGAATGGCTACAAAACATCTTCATCTAAGACCTTGTAGAGCTGTTATTGATCGGCATTGGCAGTATTGATTGTTCATTTTTATTCCTTTTGCCAGCACTGCAATGGGGGAAATTTCATTATGTTTCTGGGTGGCTGCAGCGGTGGTCTTCCAGCATCTGCAGGTGGAGCCTTGTGGCGCAGGGGTCAGACTGTTGTCCTGCAGCCAAAACTGTGCTCACAACTGGTTCACTCAGCCTCCCATTCTTCCGAGGTTAGTAAAATGAGTACAGAGCTTGCTTAGGGAAGCGGGGAGGCAATTAATTTGTAAACTGCCCAGTGAATGCTTGAACCATTATGGTATAAAAGCAGAACACTTTGCTTTGGGACACTGTGCTTCCTGGACTTCAGGTAATTTGCTCATTTTGTTTTAGATAGATAGAGCAGAAGAACATTGTTATATCAATAGTGGAATCGGTAGACCCACTGGTTGGCTTACATGGGTTGTTTTTGGCCTGCGGGTGGCCAGTTGGCAACTCCTGCCGTAGCCAGAAGATCACTAAGCGCAAGTACACAAGGAGGGGGCAAACTATCTCCCTGGATGGAAAGCCTGCCTCCCACTCTGAGTTGTGGGGCAAACCAGAGGACGGGGGACCGTGCCATCAGCAGCCGGTGCTCGTCCTTCCAACAGCAACTCCTGATGGTGCCTCCAGAGAGCAGTGTCCCATCAAATAAGTTTATTTCAGTCCTGTGATCCATACGTAACACAAGATCAAACAGTAAAGGAACAAGGAAGCGAAATGCAGAGAGTAATTAGGCATCTGTAAATAGCTTCGCTCTCCTCCACGTTGCAGCTAAAGAGCTAAGGAAAACGCCGTGCCATGCGTTGCGTTGATCGCTGTTTGCAAAGAATGCTCAACTTTTGTTTTATATAGGAAGTACCTGGAGAGGAAAGAGACAAAGCAGTGTGTATTTGGATGTAGTAATGCGTGCCGAAGGGGTTGCAAAATAAACCACTTTATTATTATGTAGCACTCACCCCCCTCCCCCAGCCTCCCCATTTCCTCCCATGGGGTAATCTTGTTTTCTCGCCATCATTAATAAAGCAGTGTTAGAGGAAGTCTTCTGTTGCACTTTTGATTGTGAAATGTCCCCAAAGAATTCCGTCTGGCTACCATGGAATAATGCATATGGGGTACTTCAAGGGCCAGATGCAGGGGAGTGGGATCAGGAGACAGATATCTAGACTCATGCGCTCCCAGACGCATCTGGTGGGGCCACTGTGAGATACAGGGAGCTGGACTAGATGGGCCTTTGGCCTGATCCAGCATGGCTCTTATGTTCTTATGTACTGAAACAGAGGGTCTTAGAATGCGGAAAGGTCCTTTGAAACAACCAGGGATGGTGTATCAAGAACTCACGAAAGAAGGCACCTCAACTGCAGTGGAAATGTAGCCTTATTCGAGCGTGATTGGAGCTGTTGATGCAAGAGATGGAGGAACAGAACAGTGTTAGCAGATCCTGTAATACAGACAGAACAGAATGACCAAGGAAAGTAGTGGAGAGGGCAAAATACTGTAAATGGTGTTGAAACAGAGGAACAGTCACTTGGGTCGAGATAGCTAGGCAAACAAAACCCTTCCCTTTATTCTCTGTGTGTGCATATAAAAACAACCCTCTCATTTCTGGTGTTTTTTATTAAGGCATCTTGGCCAGGAAGACACATTTGTCAACTGTGCAGGCCAAACCCAGCAAGCACACTGTGGGATGAAGCCAGTTTTAAACGTTTGCCTCCTGTTCTTACTTTAATCTTAAGACGCAAAAGTGTGGTCGCTCTTAGACTGGTGCCCGTTCTTGGAAGCTGTCTTGGGAGCGTGAAAAATAAATAAAATAAAATAAAACTGTTTGATGAGGAGGGAGAAGAACATCCGAGGTGGAGACAAGCTAGGCTGAGCTCATTTCCTTTCACATTGCAAAAGCTGCATGCTGCAGTTGGTGTGTCTTCCACTTTTCTTGCCCTGAAGGTCTGAGACAGACTCCCTGGAAGACTTTTCTGAAGTTGGCTGCTCTCTGGGAACCTCCACCCCCATCCCTTGTTTTGAGCTTATCTTCTCTCTCTCTCTCTCTCTCTTTCACACACACACACACACACACCCCAAGCTTGCTATGAAGCTGTACTTGCATCTGGTGATCTTATTTTGTCTTGGCAGAGGTGAGTACTGGGTGGATTTCTTGGGATTGGATAGCAGTGGGTCAAAGTATGATGGGGGCCTAAGCCCTGAGATGTCTTGACTTGGATAAAAGCCTTCCCTTTATTCTCTGTGTGTGCATATACAAAACAAGCCTCTCATTTCTGGTGTTTTTTTAAATTAACACCTCTACCAGATCTACAAAAATGGTAGAAACAGCATACCGATTGTGCTGATATTTAACAGCTACTTAGGCTTTTTGGTTTAAAAAAACTTGTTTCTGGGTGGTTATTTTTTTAAAATGCTACTCGGGTTTTTTTTTTTAATAAGCTTGAGTGACTTTGTTTGGTATTTTTGAACAACAACATAATGTTTTGAATTTGTAATTTGTGTTTTAATGTAGCTTTGGGGTTTTTTTTTTTGTTTTTTTGCTTTTTTGCTTACTTGATTTGTCTTGTTCTTTATTGTTAAGGTTGTTGTAAATTACCCACAGTGGCCGTGCTGCCAGATGGGAGGTATAAAAGTGTACTCACTCACTCATACACGCACTCAATCAATCAATAACAAAACACCAATATCTATCTCTATTATATATATTTATTTATTTATTTATTATACTGGTTAAAATCACTTTACTAGAAAACACCATTATTTATTTATTTATTTATTTATTTATACATACATACATACATACATACATACATACATACCCCACCCATCTGGCCACACGGCCACTCTGGGCGGCTTAAGACAAAACCAGCAACAATAATAAAAGAGTTCATCATAGAACCATGTCATCACACCAATAACAAACAACATACCAATGAGTGAACAGCTGTAACAGCGGCATTGGTAAATAAAATAGGAATAGAAATAGAATCGCCACAGTGGTGGAGAGAGTAAGAAATAAATAAAGTGGCCTTAGAACAATAAATAATAAATGTGCTGTCAAGTGAATTTGGACTTATGGGGGTTCCTGCATAGCAGGAGGTTGGACTGGATGGCCCTTAAGGTCTCTTCCAACTCAGTGATTCTATGATTCCACGACCTTTTCCCAAAGGTTTCCTGGAATGGAGTACAGTCCTCTGGAGGGATTGACCATTCCTTTCTTCCGGGGGTACCTTGGGACTGCGTGCAGCTCTCCCAAGGCCACCTGGACATGACCCACCTGTGTCTTTCCCCAGCCAATAGCTTGACGTGCTTAAAGTGTGTATCCAGGGAAGGAAATTGCAGTGCGACCCAAGTGGAGGTGTGCAATCCTGATCAAGATGCTTGTTTCTTTGAAGCTAAAGATTATATTGGGGGTAAGTACCGTTACTGCATCAGTAGCCGAAGGCATGCGTCTGTATCTGTATCCCCGTCTCCATCTCAGCAATGCTAAAAAGCCCCAGCCCTTATTTAAGCCTTGAGATGCACACTGGAATTTGTAGATGCAATTCATATTCAACATTGGCACATTATACGGCACCAAGGTCTGTCATCTGGACCATAGACTGGAAAGGGTGCTCTTTCTAAACTCCCCAAGAGTGGGTGATAATCAGCACTAGAGATGGGCACGACTCAGCGAAATTTTTGTTTTTGTTTTTGTTTTTTCGTTTCGTTACCTAATGAAAACGAAAACGAAAATTTTTCAAAAAAACAAAACGGAAACGGAAACGAAACGAAAAATTTTGCCGTGTTTTTCGTTTTCGTTGCAGCAAATGCATTGAACTGAAAAGAATGCTAACGAAACAGCAAATTTTGGTTTTGTTTTCGTTTTTTCATTTTGTTACCTAACGAAACGAAAACGATTTTTTTTCATGAAAACGAAAACGAACCAAAACGGACCCCTCAACGAAAAACACAAAACAAAGAACCATTTTTTTTGAGTTGTGCCCATCTCTAATCAGCACATAAGTGTTTAGCAAAATGGATTTAAAACCTGACTTACTCTGTTTCATGTGCATTTGGAAATTTGTTTATCTGGATAGGGTCAAGTCTAAGCTGGGCCTTCTTAGCGCCCACCCCTACGTCGTGCACCTTCTTATTAAGGGAGGCGGGATGCATTTTCGTGCTGGCTGGCTGGGTTGAGACTTCTAAAAACTGAGACATGGAGAAAAGGGACTTGTTGAGAAATGAGTATGTTGTATTTTCCTGGGTGTGTTTGTGTGGTTTTTTTTACAATAGTGGTTCTAAACTGTGCTTTCTCTTTAATTGTGTTTTACTATTTGCTCTCATGTTCAAAGGTCTTCCTTTGCCACCTGGCTTCTTCCTTCAATGTATTTCCTCCTTTTCATAGTGAGCGGAGACACCGTGAGGCGGGGATGCACCTCGGCGAACTACTGCCGCCACTACCCTGATGGGTATAAGGGCCTCCTGTCCCGGACAATGTACTGCTGCTCTTCAGACCTGTGCGAACCTGTCAACTATCACTGTATGTAAGAGGAAAGTAGGAGTGTTAAGAAGAGAATTCGAATCTCCTCTGAGGCAGCATTGTTGAACATGGCTGCGAATAAGCAATGAGAAAGTGTAACAGTAATAATTACTAGGCAAGGATCGCCCCCCCTCAAAAAACAAAAACAAAACAAAACAAAACACACACACACACACACACACACACACACACACGCACACCCTGGAGATCAATCAAATATCATCGGAGGAATGGCACAAAGAGTGATGGAATATGACTACCAATGATAAACTAACTTGCGAAATTGAAATTAGGCAGGGATTGGAAAACAGGCTTTTGAATTGATATGGGATAAATTGTTGGTACAGGCATTTCAAAAAGGAAAAGGATATACACCAGGAGAAGAGTCAAGGTATGTCTGGAGAGAAATGAGACGGTGGATATCATAAAGAGTTTAAGCATGGATTAAGTCCCAAGCAGGTTAGTTAGGAAGGTGATGGGGGACACTAGGGAGGGGTGGAGTTTTTCCAAAGCAAAGCAAAGTACTGTGTGTGTGTGGGTGGGGGGGTGAGTTCAGTGTTTCATTTAGTTTCAGCAAAGTGGATTTGGATCTGTTCCCGATCATCCCCGGGTGCAGGGCATGGAATGAAGGGCTCAAGTAACAGATAATAATTGTCCCCATCACTTCCACCACTCTTGCTGCTGCCGCTGCCGCTGCCGCTGCCACTACTGCTGCTGCCATCGCTAGAGACAGTGGCCTGGCTTCTCTTCCAGATGTGGCATGAAGCCAGATTTCAGCTGAATATCAGGGGAAAGTTCCTAACTGTTAGAGCAGTACGGCAATGGAACGCGTGACCTTGGGATTTGGGGAGTGCTCCAAGGCATTCAGGAGAAAATGGGATGACTACCCATCAGATCTCTTTTGATCGGGATTGCTCTCTGGAGCAGGGGTTCAGATTTCCATGGACTTATGGTCCCCTCCCAACTTATGTCTCTATCTAAAAACCACAGCTTGGCTAATGAAGGACCCTTTTCTTCCTTTCCCCACAAACATTCCAAACAGACAGCCGTAATGGATCCCCAAATGGCATGGCGTGCCAGTCCTGCATTGGAAATGCAGCCGAATGCGGCCACAATGCACGGTCAGAACCCTGCTATGGGAGTGCCGATCGGTGCATACAGATTTCTCAACGCTTCCTGCCAGGTATTGTTGCCCTGACACCAATGTGCGCAAAAGAGGGCACGCAACTAGCTATAGAATCAAATGCACGGACCAGGAGACCAGGAGGCAGGATTAGAAGTACGGTTATGCCAATACTTTGCCATATGTCATTTCGAATTTGCTGGAAATTTCCCCAGCTCTAACACTGGGCAAAATGGATAAGGTATTGGAATAAGCATTTTTCTGTACATAGTCTGCATGTGTAACATCTCTTAAAAAGGGGTTGTATGTGTGTTAATTTCTTTTAACGGTTACTCCTGGGTTGCCTGTGGTGTAGTGGATGAACTGATGGACCTGAACTATGGAGAACAGGGTTTGAATCTTCACTGGGCCATGGAAGCCCACTAGGGGTGTGGAATTCGTAAAAAAAACCAACACTCCTTAAACATCTCACTTTCCTTGCAAGCCCTGTTGTTGTTGTTGTTGTTGTTGTTGTTGTTGTTGTTGTTGTTGTTGTTGTTGTTGTTGTTGTTGTTGTTGTTGTTGTTGTTGTTGTTGTTTCATTACAGTCATGACCAACTCTTCGTGACTCCATGTCCATGGAGTTTTTTGGGTAGGAATACTGGAGTGGTTTGCCAGTTCCTACTCCAGGCACCTACAGCGCCTGGTATTCCCTGGTGGTCTCCCATCCAAGTACTAACCAGGGCTAACCCTGCTTAGCTTCTGAAAGCAGGCGAGATCGGATGTGCTCAGGGCATCTAGGCAGCTCTGTAACCCCTATTAGAGTCACTCTAAGTTAGTTCTGATTTAATGGCACAAACCACGCTTATAAACTGTTTACGTAACAAAAGAAGGAAGGGAGCATAATCATTGGTGAGTTGATGCTGATGCGACTTGAGTCATTAGACTGCAGTGCAGTAGTGTCTTTAGTCGTCGTCGTTCAGTCGTTCAGTCGTGTTCGACTCTTCGTGACCCCATGGACCAGAGCTCGCCAGACCTTCCTATCCTCCACTGCCTCCCGGAGTTTTGTCAATAGTAGGTCTATAGTAGGACCCCCTTATCTGCTGATTCAGGTATCCGTGGTTCAAAATATTTAAAATATTAAAAAGAAAATCCTAGAAATGCATATTTTTAAAGATGATGTTGCCAGCTCCCCTGTAGATGTTGATAACCCTGGATTATAGCAAACAAAATTGTAATGGGGAATTAAAGCACAATCTCTGGTTCCCTCTGGTGGCCATTTCTTGTAACTTCATCATTCGAAACATGCATTTCTGGGATTTTTCTTTTAATATTTAAATTTTCTTTTTCAGACCGTGGAGGTGAGCCAGTGGATAAAGGGGTCCTGCTGTACTACAATTTTAGCATTTTAGACATCCCTCCATCTGGAGGGTGTATTTAATCATGTGAGTTCATAAATATGGTTCAAAATGGAAGAAGGCATGAAGTGGGAGAAGTTTAGGAGAAATACTGGACAGTAAAACATGAGAAAACATGGTGGTGGTGTGGATGTGACAAGATGGCTGTTCTCTCCAGGTGAAGAATTAGAACCCATCATAAAGGGATGCGGAGGCACTTCCTTTAAGGACACTCTGGTGGCGTACCAGATTGAAAAAGACTTCGCCTACGTTGAGCAAAAGGTTTGCGGTCTGAGGAACTGCAACAACAGGAGTTTCCCAGGTAAATAGAACAGAGGTCTGGGGGCTCTGATGGTCAACCCCTGACCCCATCCCAAAACAAAACTGGACGGAAGTGGTCAGACATCCCAGTTGTGCAGAACAATGGTTCTCAAACCAGGATCCCCCGCTGTTCCTGGACTACAGCTCCCAGAAATCCTAGCTAGTTGTCAAGGTTTCTGGGAGTTTTAGTCCAAGGACATCTGGGTACCTCAATTTTGAGAACCACTGGGGTAGAATACAGTCTAGACATTTGGTGGCCCATGAACCTGCTGAGTTTGATCACTGTGAATGGTCAGTCTCAAAGCTCCTGATCTTTCTCTTTAGAGTTCTAGATCATTAAATGAAGGAGAGTTCAATGGTTTAGCGATTGGGCTGTGGAGCCAGACGTTAGGAGTTTAATTCCCCTCTATGCCTCCTGGGCAAAAAAGCCAGCCTGGGTGGCCTTGGGCAAGCTGCACAGTCCCAGGGGGGTCAACAGAAGAAGGGAATGGTCAACCACTTCTGAGTATTCTCTGTCTAGAAAATCCAGAAGAGGGTTGCCCTAAGACAGACTTTACTGGACAGCACATGATTATTACTAAAAAATTTCTGTCCCAGTTATGAAGAACATCTAATGTATTGAATTTGAATCTATTTTTCTTTAAAGAAAATCGTGTCTTTTTCCTTTTTCTTCCCTGCTGTCTTGGTTTACAGAGTTCTTTTCTTCTCTTCTCTCAAGTTTTTAACTTGAGCAAACCTTTGGATTTCAACCACTAAGTCGGGGAGAGCCCCGCCCTTGGGACGTCCTTGACAAGCAACCCCTGTTTTCTGTAGGCAGGGACAGAAATCAAGAATCTAAAACCTCAGAGTTTAGGAGCCAAGGCTGATCCAGACGTCGGAGGTTTAAAGATAAAACAATTCCGGAAAGGTCTCCCCAAGCGCTGTCTAACAAGCCCACCATTTGAGGCCCTTTCACTGAGCAAAAGTTTGGACTACAACTCCCAGAAGCCTCCTGGCCATGCGAGGACAAAGGGGTGTGTAGTCCAAAAGGCAATGAGACCGGCTCTTTCTGCAGTCACCTTATGTCAGCTGCATCAGAAGCGTAATGATCTTTGCAACAGTTTTTCCTTCCTTCCTTCCTTCCTTCCTTCCTTCCTTCCTTCCTTCCTTCCTTCCTTCCTTCCTTCCTTCCTTCCACTTTATAGAGATATCTCCTGGACCACCCAATGGATTACAGTGCTACACCTGTCGGGATTCAGGAAACGGGGAGTGTGCTCGCGAGAGACTGCAGCTTCTGAATTGCACCGGAATCATGGATCGGTGTGTGCACGTCATAAGCAAAGGTAAAAAGATGTGGCTGAGGAAAGCAGTACAGTAGGACCCCGGTATCCACTGGGGATTGGTTCCAGACCTTCCCATGGATAATGAAAACCGTAGATAAGAGAGTACATCCCAAATCCCCAAAACTACTGTTTTGTGACAGTAGCTTGCTTTACAGCGGCTGTTTTATAACAGTAGTTTGCTTTACGGCTGCTGTTTGTGACACTAGCTTGCTGTATAGCTGCTGTTTTATGACAGTAGCTTGCTTTACAGCTGCTGTTTTACGACAGTAGCTTGCTTTAGAGCTGCTGTTTTATGACAGAAGCTTGCTTTACAGCTGCTGTTTGTGACAGTAGCTTGCTCTGTTTATGACAGTAGCTTGCTTTGTGGCTGCTGAATTATTTGATTTTTTCCCCTCTGCCATCCGTGGATAACTGAATCAGTGGATAATGAATCAGTGGATACAGGGGTCCTAATGTACAGGTGGTGGTTGAGGCAATGGCAGCTCCGAACTGCCCTGGTGCAGGGAGGGGCCTCTTTGCCTGACCACCTGGCTGGCATCATGTGTGTGGAGACTATGGGCTGCTTGAAAGGCATTAGTTTTATAAGGCCTTGCCATCTGGTGACGGGCTTCTTTCTTGATCCATTTCTCTTAAATGTCAAGGTGACTGCTGTAAACCACCCGGAGTTTGTCTGGAAGATGGGCAATATAGAACTGTATAAATAAATAATATCAATAAATTCTCACCCTCCCTCCCAACTAAGAGAATGAGATTAGCGGGTCGTGTAAGGGCCGGATGGGGAATTTTTGGCTGCCACGCAGATTGGACCAGAGTGGCAGTGTGTTTTCACCCATCCCCATTCTCTTCAAGGCCAAGGGGAGGTTTATAACCAGTCACAATTGGTGGGTAGTACAAGTGCACAGTAGTACAGGTGAAATTTATTGAATAACAGTCCCTAGCGAGCTGGTATTATTGAATAATATTCCCTAGTGAGCTGGTAGCCCTCAATATGAATTAGGAAATGGATTAGGAACATTCAGTGTTAGGTATAAATAGGTTCAAAGGTTAGGAATGAGGGCTGCCCAGACCTCAGGTTTTGGGAGGGTGCTGAACAAGTAGGCAGCACCCTTCCAATACTATTAGGAATCATTAAGTGATCTGCTCACATTACATTCAGGCCCTCTTGTTTAAGGGATGTTTTAACAGTTGAACGGAGTGAATTTCATATCAGTAAATTGTGGCCCAATTTTAATCCAACAAATGTGGCTCACCTCTTTATTTGGGGGCTAGGTGGGCAAAGCAGATGCCAAGCTGAGTCACATTCAGGGCCTTGAAGGAGAAATACCGCATGTTTGGGCGTTTATACACGACCCCTAAACTCCGCGGCAAATGGCTGCAAGCTCCAGAGCTTAAAAATGTTTCCCCACTAGCTCCGGAGTTTGCAGACAATTAAGTGCGACCACGCCCACCTAAGCGCGACCCAGCGCACCTTTCAGGTACCTGCTCTTGGAGGGTGAAAGATCTTGATCCGGATCTGCCGGGCTCTCCTTGCTTCTTTTTGTTGTTGTTTTTTGCCTCCCGCCCCTTTAAGAGCAGGAATTTAGGGGTCGTGTAAAAAAGCCCTTCAGGAATCATGACTCGAGGGGGCTGGAAGCAGCTTCCACTGGCACGGAGGTAAGGCTGCGTTCTTTTGTTCCTTTTTTTCTCCCCGGAGGGAGTGGGGACACAGCAACAGCAACGAACCCCTAAGGTCTCTGGTCCGAATTTAAGGGACCAGCGGATCTTAGGGGTCGTGTAAAAAGGCCCTTTGTTGCATCTCACTCTTCGGTGCACCCTTTAACCCTTAAATGTTAATGAGACCTATACAGATCCTGTTAGATAACTGCTGGAAATGGAAGCCAGAGCATTAACTCATTCAGAGAGGCAACATTTGGTTCTCTCTCTCTCTCTCTCTCTCTCTCTCTCTCTCTCTCTCTCTGTGTGTGTGTGTGTGTGAGAGAGAGAGAGAGTGAGTGAGTGAGTGAGTGTGAGAGACCATCTTGACACGTCATAGCAATTCAGCCTATCTCCTTAAGGGCATCTCAACTGATGCATGGTTGACCATCCATGGCTCTGAAGGTAGCCCCTAGTTCAGGGGGGGGTGCCCTTCCTGTGTCAAGGAACTACAGTTCAATCATAGCCAACGTTGCCCATGAGGAAGGCATCACGGGCACCATGGGCACCCTTGTCTAAGGAGCGCCATGTTGGATGATGACTGGCACAGTTAGAGGGCACTCAAGTCCTAGAACAGTTGTGGTGAACCTTCAGCACTCCAGATGTTTTGGACCACAACTCCCACAGTCCTTTGTCACTGGCAATACAGGCTCGGAATTCTGGGAGTTGTAGTCCAAAACATCTGGAGTGATGAAGGTTCTCCACCCCTGTCCTAGAAAGAAAATTACTAAATGATGGAGCTGTGGTTCACCCTAGAGGCTGTTTGCAGAAGGCAAGACAAGGTTTTAAAGGACGTTTATGGATTCTGGCTATTTGTATCCCTCTCCAGATCGCAACGTGCCAACAACCATCCAAAAGGGCTGCGCCACGGAGACCATCTGCACCAGCTACTCAGCGATCTATTATAACCTGATGAGGCAGGATTCGTATGCTGCCTGCTGCAAGAAATCTCTCTGCAACCGAGCAGGAGGCCACCCTGGTGCAAAGCTGCTGCTGCTGGTGGTGGTTGTGGGTGTTGCCCTGGGGGTGGCCCTGGTGACTGGGAAATAACTAGAGTTTGCTGGACCATTCCTCCAATAAAATACAACAAAATGAGCATTGAAACCGCTTCTCTCAACAGAGGTGGGGGCCTCAGGCATAGTCTATCTGCTACTTATCAGGCTGTGCTTTCAACAATCCCCAGACAAATCAAAAAGCCTTCACCACCAAGGCCGTAGCTAACGACCCATACTTTTATAGGTTTCAGCACCTTAGGCCATTGTTCACCTTAAGGCTATGGATACTATTGTCTCCCTAACAAGTGTATTCAGGCCATTGTTCATCTTATGAGCCTATTTCAGACCAGGATGACAAGAGGTCAAAGCAGACTATAAGGTGGAGGACTTGCACTAGCTGTATTCAGACTGATGAAGCTGTTTGGATGAACAGTGAAACGTTTCTGTCTCTCAAGAAAAAGAAATCCAGGAGCCATGACTCAACTTCCAGATAAACTCACCTGGATGATTGAGCATCTTCACAGAAATAAAATAAAATAAAATTTTACATATCTGATATGCACTGTAGTATATAATGGGCAACATTCCACATGCACACGTAGAAAGGAAGCACGGCTGAAAAGCTGTCTGCATATTCTTTTTAGAAAGTCTCCTCTTTTCTTCAGAGTTCATTCTGCTCACTAGAGGGCAGCTACGACTGCATTCCGGAGGTCCAGGTTTGTGTTTTCAGGTTACGGCCGCCTCTGTATGACAGCCCTTCAAGTATTTCTTCTTCTTCTTTAAGTGCCATGTCCTCCTAGAACGTTGTTGATCAGTAGCATATTCTGGTTTGTATCTAACGTTCTAGAAAAGCTGTGCCCTCTGTGAACCATTGGCTTAAGTTCTTCAGTCAGAATGTTCTTCTACACCCCTGGGCCACGCTTACCCGTCTATTTTTTCTTGAAGGATAACGTGCAGCAGATCGTATTTGTCATTGCACATTATGTGTCCCAAATATGGCAATTTTCTTCTCTTTGTGGTATTGAGAATTTTCTAGCTTTTTATTCAAGCGCTGTAATATGTCCACATTAGTGACTCTGGCTGTCCGAGGTATCTTCAGAATTTGTCTGTATGTCCACATTTCGAATGCTTCCAGCTTCCTGCCTAATGTGTCTGTAAAGGTCCAAGTTTCAACACCATAGAGAAGTATACGAAATACAGTGGTACCTTGAATCAAGGAATTAATTTGTTCCAAATGAAATTCTGTTAAGCAAATTTTCCTTTATACACATTTCTCATAGGAATGCATTGAAAACAGAGTAATCCCTTATCGCGACCATTCTTATGTTGTACGGATTCACCTCATGGACGATTCTGTTAAGCAAATTTCCCCTATCTCCGGAATTTTTTATGTTGTACAGATTTTATGTTATACAAACGGTTTGTTATACTAGGGTCCACTGTATATAAGATCAAAGTATTCAGACAGAGTGGACCTTCATATAACAAGTGGTTGGTTTAACAGAAAGTCTGCTTAAAGGAAAAAAATTCTGGAGATAGGGGGAAATCGCTTAACAGAATCGCCTATGGGGTGAATCCGTACTACAGAAAAACGGTCACGATTAGGGATTACTCTGTTTTCAATCCATTCCTAGGGGAAATTTGCATAAAGGAAAATCTGTTTAACCAAATTTCATTTGGAACAAATTAATTCCTTTATACAAGGTACCACTGCATTAAAAAATACCTCCCCTGGCAGTAAATCTGGTGCCTCTAGGACCCAAGGGAGCCATTTTTATACAGTACTTATGAACCATTTCATAGGCGTTTCATTTTATTACAATTTTTTTAAAAAATCCGAAATGAAACAAAATGCTTTCCCCCCATTTTGTGCCCATCCCTAATAGTGATAGAAGCGGACACCTATCTATGGCAACTCTGAATGAGTGACCTCATTCTTCCATTGCCTCCCAGAGATTGGTCAAATCCAAAGTTCATCATTAACAGCCATGCTTGGATCTTAGTTCAAAGCTGTGGCTTCTTTTACAGACCCATTCCATCTTACACTTGCTCTTCCTCTTTTCCTGAGGCCTTGAATTTTTCCAAGCATCCTTGTCTCTACCAGTGAGTCTTCTCCGGACGATGAGTCCAAATTGCGACAGCTCCAGTTTTCTCCTCTTTTTCTTGGGGTGGGGGGTGGGGGTTTGGGGAAAACAGATGAGGAAAACTTTCACAATCTAATCCTGCCTGGGTTCAGAGGAAGAGGCGAAGAAGAGGGGTTACCGACAAACACTGCCAGTTGTCAGAATAGGTTAGAGTAGCGTTTTATTTATTGCTCCTAGAAATCGTGGCCGGGGTCCTTTGGGGAAAAGGTGTAATGCAGTGGTGTTCAAACATGGCCCTCGAGATGCTTTGGACCACAACTCCCAGAATTCCAAGCCTGTATTGCCAATGACAGTAGACTGTGGGAGTTGTGGTCTAAAACATCTCAAGTGCCGAAGTTCGGACACCACTGGTGTAATTGGAAATGAAATTGATGGCAGCAATGCAAGAGGGAGACAGCAAATAAAGCCGCTGATTCTGAAAGAAACAGGAGGCAGTTAACTACTTCTCGGCTCTGTTTGAACAGGTTCAGCAAGATTTTGTATCCTTCCATAAATCTGCGAAACCTGTTTCACTAGGAGCCACACCGAGCCCAAATAATGATGTGCTTACTTTATAGGAAGCAAAACCTGTCTCAGATTGTCTGTGGCTTAATAAACGCTTGGCTTCTCATCCCTGCCACCAACTATAGTAAGCAGAAAACGTATTCACATGCATGAATACTTGTGGCCTCATGACTTGGGGTTCAATTCTGAGTTGCAGGCTCTAGGTCAGTGGTGGCGAACCTTCAGCACTCCAGATGTTTTGGACCACAACTCCCAGAATTCCAAGCCTCTGTTGCCAATGATAAAGGACTGTGGGAGTTGTTGTCCAAAACATCTGGAGTGCCGAATGTTCACCACCATTGTGCCTACATCTTTCCTACCTGCCCTTTAGGTTTACCCCAAGCCTGTCCACTTCTGATCTCCAGCTATTCTTCTCCAGGCTTCCGGTGACGATCTTCCTTCCCTCAGCAACACAGGATGTCCTGGGAGTTCTGCATACAGAAAGCAAGGTGATCTGGAACCCTAAATATACTGTAGTTGGGGAACTTTTATAAGCCAGGTGTTAAGATAATTAGAGGATTAACTCTCCACCTACACAGAAAAATTTGGTGGGGACATGGAAGAGGGCCTTCACTGTGGCTGCTTCCAAACTCTGGAACTCCTTCCCAGAAGAGGCCTGGCTGGCCCCATCTTTGATGTTTTTCTATAAACCAGCAAATGCCTTTCTCTTCAAGGAGGCTTTTTATTAACAACTGGGTGTCTCAGAGAGGTTTTTCAAGCGAGGTGGCTTGGATTTTGTTGCTTCTCAATCTGTTTTAGTAATGCTTTACCAAAAATGCTTAATATCTCACAGTGGCCCCACAAAATGCATCTGGGAGTGCATGACACTAGATATCTGTCTCCTGATACCACTCCCCTGCATCTGGCTTGAAGTACCCTGGTTTTAAGCCTGGAGATTACTCATCTCCATCGTGGTTTGTAATCTGTGATGGACTTTTCCTCCAGGAATGTGTCCAATCCCCTTTTGAAGGCATCCAGGCCAGGTGCCATCCCCACATCCTGTGGCAGGGAGTTCCACAGACTAACAACACGCTGGGACAAAAAATATTTTCTCTTGTCTGTTCTCACTCTCCCTACCCTCAATTTGAGTGGATGTCCCCTAGTTCTGGTAGGGGCCATCCATTGGTTCTTGTCATACCCTCAGGTGCACCTGAGAATAAATCAATGCCCTCTTCCCTGTGGCAACCCTTCAGGTATTGGAAGACTGCTATCATGTTTTCCCCTTAGTCTTCTCTTCATCAGGCTAAACATACCCAGTTCTTTTAGACATTCTTCATACAATTTAGCCTCCAGTTACCTTATCCTCTTGGTTGATCTTCTCCGCACCTTTTCTAGGCTCTCTGTGTCTTGTTTCCATGGTGGTGACCAGAACTGGACACTGTATTCTAAGTCTGGCCTAACTAGGGCAGTACACAGTGCTACTGTCATTTCCCGTGATCTTGTTGCATAAAAGAAAGGTGTCACCAGAGAATCAATTACTTATGAGAACAAATTAGTTATTAGAGAGAACACCTTACTGAAGATTTTCAGGCAAAAATCAAAGAAAAACAAAACAAAACAAAACAAAAGACACCAACCAAAACAAAACAAAACAAAACAAAACAAAAGACACAAACATGTGGCACCTTAAAGACTAACTTTCATATTTTAAGGTGACGTCTCTGAAACTTCTTACTGGAGATGGTGCTCAAGTGAACCCCTTTGCTTTAAAAAGGGCATAGGAGAGGTCATTTCTACCTGGGTCGCTGAGTTTATGTGGCTTTCTCTTCCTTGCTAGAGACTTCCAGCACCGACTTCCAGATTGGCTCAATGCTTGGTTTAATCTTCGCAGAGGTGAGCAGCCACACTACGGCATTTCTCATGAAAGGGTGGCATGCTCCTGTGAGGCAAGGCAATTATGGTAATGACACGGCTTGGCAGCGTGGTAGCTTATTATGGGAGGGCCCTCGGTGAACGCAAGGAGATGTAAAAAGCGACTGCGGGTGTCCTGCTAAGAGCTCATCGCTAGGGCTGCATTTTTCTCGCAGCCTCTGATTCAGGCTCAAGCATCGTTTTCTTGTCTTTCTCAAGTGAAGCAACTTGAGCTGGAATGGAGTGTGCTGTAACAGTGAAAGGACACAGGGCACCCCTGATCAAGTGGGAAGCCAAGAACTGAAGATAAGGATTAAGCCTCAAACAGGAGTGTTCTAAGCTCGGGTCCAAGGTAAGAGACTCTGCTGAGGGTATGTCTTGCCTGAGGTGCCCCAACAGGTGCAAACATGGCTGTTGGCAGGACATGACTGCCCCCTTGCAAGGTGGTCCGAAGTTACCTGTTTCTTCAGGATGGCACCCCCCCCCCCGGGCTCGTCTATATGGCTTCTTTTGGTTACGGGTGGTGTGAGTTAATCAGGGGCCCTTGGTTAGAGGTGTGATACTCCACCTGGCATGATCCAAATGGCATATTGGAGCTTAAGCGATCTTCTTGTAGCGGTCTACTTCCAGTGGGAATTTCATGAAGTGGTTTAATAAGTGAATCACTTCAGATATTGGAGAATCGGTTTATTTGCCTTTTTGCTTTGGTTCAGTCGTTCAGTCGTGTCTGACTCTTCGTGACCCCATGGACCAGAGCATGCCAGGCCTTCCTGTCTTCCACTGCCTCCTGGAGAATGATCAAATCCATGTTGATTGCATTGATGACACCGTCCAACCATCTCATTCTCTGCCGTCCTCTTTTCCTTTTGCCTTCAATCTTTCCCAACATCAGGGACTTTTCCAAGAAGTCCTCTCTCCTCATGAGGTAGCCAAAGCATTAGAACCTTAGCTTCAAAATCTGTCCTTCCAGTGAACATTCAAAGTTGGTTTCTATGTGTGGCCTGCATAATTAAACTGTAAACCACCCAGAGGCTACTTGAAGTGGTATGGGGCAGTATATAAGCAAAACCCTTTGCTTTCAGGATGGAAACTTTTCCTTAATCATCTCCATCAATTTTCTCCTTCCTTCCTTCCTTTAGTTACATGACTGGTATTGTGCTTATGTGCTGCGAAGTCTCACTTGGCTTGTAGCAAGGTCATAACTGAGCAATCTGCAACACATGTGACTTCAACAGCCCTGCATAGCACTTGCAACCTCAAGGCCATGGTTTCCTTTACGAAGCCAATCCATCATGTATTTTTGATCATCCTCATTCTCCGCTGCCTTCCCCCTTTCCCACAAAGGCTGTCTTTTCTAGAGTTTCTTGCCTTCTCACGATGCAACCAAAGTAGGTTGTGCTCCGTACAGTAGCCTCTGTTTCAACATGTTTGCCTCCAGGAAGAGTTCAGGCTTCATAGTTGAGGATCCATGTCCTTGTTTTCCAATCAACCCCGGATCTCTGCAAAGCTCTTCCCCAGTGCCACCTTCCAAAGTTACGTGGCGCCCAGGACAGTTCACACAAGCAAATTATACAGCGTTGTCTTCAAGTCTCTATTACAATGTTGTTTTCTTGGTTGGACCTTGCAACACCTGCTCTGTAGCCATGTGTTAAAAAGCCACATCCCCACTCTTTATATAATACCACCCACTAAGCTCGAGTGTTGTAACTTCAGGAGAGTAAGGAGGCATTCAGCAGATCACCCATGCTTTATCATGGGTGTTTATAAGGGCAGCCCCAGTAACAAGCTGCTGTATAGGTCTTGTTGCTATCTCAGAGGATGTATGGAGTTATGCTTCAGGTTCTTTGGAAACTGATTGCTTGAAGTACCTTTAAAAAAAAAAAACACCCGGAAAAGCACGTGCACAATTGCCTCTGTGTGGGAGTGAAAGTTCCAGAATAAACAGCTGGTGTGATTTGTAGGCATATGTTAAAAAATTAGCCTGCAAAAATATAATTAGGTGCCTGTGTTGTCAAAGGGGAGGAAACGAAGAAGCTGCCTGTTTCCTTTCTGGCAAATCCATGCCTCTGCTCCAGATGAAAGATACTGCTGAACAATACTGCCATACTAATCTAGATCAGTGGTCTCCAAATGTTGTGGATCTAGTACGTTGTTGCTCTTGCTTCTCCAGATGCATTTATTTATTTTGGATTTTATACCACTCCCATTAGTGCCAGAAGCACTAAATAAATAAATAAATAAATAAATAAATAAATAAATAAATAAATAAATAAATAA
>JAHTLZ010000008.1:5446096-5468422 GCA_023846285.1 Phrynocephalus versicolor
GAAGGAAGGAAGGAAGGAAGGAAGGAAGGAAGGAAGGAAGGAAGGAAATGCACCCTCGAAGACAATGATTTGCTCCTAGAATAGAGGACTGCTTTCTATAAAGGAGGATGCAAGGCCACCCTATGAGATCGCCTAGTGGATTCTGTCTGAGAGGGCAGGAGTCCGGCTGAAACCTGATTAGGTTCAGCCCAGCTGGCAGTAAAAAAAAAAAAAAGGATATTTATGAAGTATTTTGTTATATATAGCTGTTTGGAACAGGAAAAATGTCTTCAGGCTAGGAACAGTTTCTCCTTGTCCAAAGGCAGGGTGGCGTTGGATACTTATTAAGGCTTAATTTACTGTGCCTGAACGTAACAGAAATAACTTTTCTCCGAGAGCCACCCAGGAGACACGCCTTCATGCCAGGGTGAAACTTCTCTGCCTCTTTCATCCTCCCCGTGAATCAGAAATGGAAGATTCTTGGTGTGGGTGCAATTTTGGGGTTTTTCTGGGCTACACGTGCCATAACTGCCAATTCTGGGAGTTCCATCTACCTTACCTAGACTTTGGACAGCATCCAAATACAATGCTACTGGGAGAAAGGCCTCAAGTTTAGCGATGTCCGCTGTGCCAACGCACGCTGCTCTGGCCCTAGTGCCAGCTGGGAGCTTTCTCTAGTTTTGGTGGAGCGAGGCCTAGATAAGCCTCAAGGCCTTCCAATTTAGGCTATTCTTGCAGGTGCACCACATTTAGATGTTGGTAAGGGAAGGGGAGATTTTGAAGCTGAGGATCCAGTACTTTGGCCACCTCATGAGGAGAGAGGACTCCATGGAAAAGTCCCTGATGTTGGGAAAGATGGAAGGCAAAATGAAGAGGACGGCAGAGAATGAGATGGTTGGACAGTGTAATCGATGCAACCAATATGGATTTGACCAAACTCCGGGAGGCAGTGGAAGACAGGAAGGCCTGGCGAGCTCTGGTCCATGGGGTCACGAAGAGTCAGACATGACTGAAGGGTGTTTGTAGTCCAGAAGAAAAATCTGAAAATCCCATGCCTCATTTTTGAGTTAAGTCCCATGTAGTTCTGCTCCTCTACAATATTTCTGTTAACTTGTCTCAAGTAGGAGAAGGAGAGGAGAAGGTCAAGTGCAGTGGTTCTCAACCTGTGGGTCCCCAGATGTTCCTGGACTGCAACTCCCAGAAGTGCTCATCACTAACTGAGCTGGCCAGGATTTCTGGGAGTCCAGGAACATCTGGGGACCCACAGGTTGAGAACCACTGGTCAATCTCTTTGGTGCAGCCATCTCTGGGTATTGGATGCTGGATGGGAGACTCGGAGGACTGTTGTTGTTATTTCCCAAATGTCATATATCTTCTCTGATGTCCTAGCTCCTAATAGCAACCCTCAGGAACCCAACGGGATGGAATGTTACAGCTGCTTTGATCGTGGCACAGGGGATTGTGGCCCGGGCAATGCCACCCGGATCAAGTGTTTGGGAGACATGAACCAGTGCATGGATTTTACTGGTAAGCTGGGACCAGCCACAGAGAAGGCTCAGCTTTGGGTTACCAATTTCCTAGCCTCCCTGGGCGTGGCCACCTGAAGTGAGAGCACCTGTGACATTCTGGTGGGTCGGGCCTCAGTTGACCCTCTGGGAGATTCGCTCCGCCAGGTATTCAGGTGCCAAGCCACGGAGGTACAGACCCTGTTTGGGTTGTAATCCTCAGTCCCGCTTGGACAGTGCTTGGGGCTGGGTTGCTCGTAGTGGCGGCTGATGGCCCTGATTTTTATGGGAGTGGCCATGGTCCCATGGAATCTACTCTAGGTTTTCAAGGAGCTGTCTATGGTGCTGAACTCAGAGAAGTGTTTCTCCCTCCTCTTCTTCTGGGGGGCACCTCTGGGCTGTGCAGCTCACCCAAGGTCACACAGGCTGGCTCTTCTGGGATGCACAAAGAAGACCAGATTCCCAGCCTCTGGCTCTGCAGCCAGATGTCCACCCCACTAAGCTATCCACCCAGCTTGGATAGCTCCTGCATAGCACCTAAGGTAGAACCACCCCCCTCCTGCGAACCAAGTTCCACTGGTCACTAGACGACTGCCCTGGTATTGCACATCTTTGCAGCCTCCATATCTTGTTGAACAACAGTGTGTTCAACATCCATGACTATTGTCCATGCTGGCTAGACCAAGGAGGCCATGGCTCAACGCCATCTGAACACCCACCAAGCTCCCAGACCTAATGCAAAGCAACCAGTCACCTCTCTCTACAACTGCCAGAAAGGTTATGGCAGTCATGTCCAAACTTCAGCCCTCCAGATGTTTTGGACCACAACTCCCACAGCCCTTTGCCATTGGAAATACAGGCTTGGGATTCTGGGAGTTGTGGTCCAAAAGATCAGGAGGGCTGAAGTTTGGACATGCCTGGGTTATGGGAATGCCCGCCTTTCCTGACTGTGGTGCAGCTTTCTCTGCTACTTCCTTTCCTTCCTAGTGATCGATGGTGCTTGGAAAATGACCTACCGCACATGTGCCCTGGAGACGCTCTGCCGACGGCAATATGTGCTCCCGGACCTCTCGGGGAGACTGGAAATCAGTTGCTGCTCGACTCCCTTGTGCAATGATGGCCAGCCCGGGATCAAAAGCCTCTGCAGCCACTTTTCAGAGCTAGGTAACTTAGATTCCCTCCAACCTCCTGCTTTTCCATAGCAAGGCATAGGCAGAATGTACGGCCTGAACAGGACTGTGAAATGCATCAGCACCACTAAACCCTGTCATGCTGTGACAGGCTTCCAAAAGTGGGTCTCTGACACCCAGAGCTAAGAAATAACTAGCTGCAAATAGCATAAGTAGTGGTAACTAGTTCCTTTTTTGGTAAAATGTAATTTAACTAGTAGTTACAGTTACTTTTTGGGTATAGAGTTGTTTAGGTGAAATGAAATGAATAACACCTGGTAACTTTCAAAAGCTAGTTTCAAAGGACATCATAAGAGTCTGGGGGAAGAGATGGGGAAGCATGGAGGAGGAAAAAAGCAGAGAGAGAGAGAGAGAGAGAGAGAAGTGTGTATGTCTGAAAGAGGACTGAGACATCACATCAACCTGTCATGCTGCAAGTTCTTACCAACCATAGCACTGACATAGTCATTTGGTCTGCCTCAGATTTCGCTGAAGAGTCAATATCTTTATAGGTAAAAAGTTTCCTTCACTCTTCCTAGTCTAGCGCATCACATTTGAGCCCTGAGTTCAAATTCTTGTGAATTCACAAAGCTCAGCCCAGGTGGCTTTGGGCTAGTCACCATTTCTTTCACCCAGCCTACTTCAAAGGGATTTTGAGAGGGAAGAAATATTTTATTTATTTATTTATTTATTTATTTTTACACTTATATACTGCGCCTATTTCCTTCATAGGGGACTCAGGGCGGTTTAAGGGAAGATAAAAACAACTAAAACAGCTAAAACAGCTAAAACAGCTAAAACAATAGGATCCAAGATTCAGATTGGCAAGGCGAGCAGGCGAGCCGCGCAAAAACAACAACAACAAAAAACAAAAAACACGAAGGCGTCCCAAAAGAGTAGAGTCTTTAAGTTTTTCTTGAATGACGCCAGCGACGGAGCCTGCCGTAGCTCGCTCAGAAGCTTGTTCCAAAGGTTTGGCGCCGCTACCGAGAAGGCCCGTCTGCGTGTACTTGTTTTGCGGGCCTCCCTTGGAGTGAGGGTCTGGAGCGAGAGGGCCAAGGAGGATCGGGTGGGTCGGGCCGGATCTAATTGTCGGGGGAGACGCTCCGCCAGATAAGGGATGGTGGTGGAGAAAGTCAGGGTACAATGGAAGAGCAACATTGCTCGGATTGATTTGGGAAAATAAAATGTCCCTCCCAGGTCAGAGGTTTGGAAAACAGTACTGTTCAGTCACAGCTTTAGATTTTAAATTTTCTTCCGGTCTCCTAGGAACCAAGCAGAAAGAGGAGAATAATTTGGAATGTGCCAGTTGCTGTGATTCAGGGCAGGGTGAATGCAACTCAGGAAACTGGACTCACGTCAAGTGCATTGGAGAACAGAACATGTGTGTAAACGTCACAGGTGAGGAATCTGTGTCTATGTATGTCAATAGGCAGTCAGCGGGTGGGATTCGGGCTATATATAACTTCAGTGCCCCTTTCTGCTTAAAACTGCACTTACTCTCCCACCAGAGTAGCCACTATTAATTCTTTCAGATCCAACTGGCAACCAGAAACTGGAAGTGGCAACTTTACTGGCGATTCAGTTACATATAACTCACTTTCTTTTAAAAAGAAATGGGTAAAGCAAAGCAAAGCAAAGCAAAGTGTTCTGCTGATATACCGCCCCATACCAATTCAAGTAGTCTCTAGGGGGTTTAAGGTTTAATTATGCAGGCTACACATTCCACCACCACCCCCAGCAAGCTGGGTACTCAATTTACCGACCTCGGAAGGATGGAAGGCTGAGTCAACCATGAGCTGGCTACCGAGGATTGAACCCCAGGTCGTGAGCATAGTTTTACCTGCAGTACATTTCAGAACTAACTCCTTTTGAAGGAATGGAATGATTTTTGGTGTCATGAAGAATAGATCCTGCCTGCTTTTATAGTGACTTCTACAGATGTAGAAGGTATTTTAGAGATGTTGTGAGTAAAATCTTCCCAGTGTTATGCCATCTATCTAGCTATCCTCGCACCTTCTTTATCCAGAACAAAACTGAGACAGGTCATGTAATGGACGATGCAACGCTCTATCAAAAATGTTTTAATGGCACCATGGAAGGGCCTTTTGTACCTAAGCTGGACAGCTCAGGGGGTTCAGTGCCTGAGTGTGAAGCCATAGGTTGGCAATTCAGTCTCCCACTGTGGCCCCTTAGAGGGGGCACCTCAGAAGAAGGGGACTGGGAAACCATTTCTGAGTATTCTGTGCCTGGAAAACCTGAAAACAGTCACCATAAATCAGAGTTGACGATTGCACACAGTTATTCTAGTTGTATCTAATTGCTTAAAATGTTGCTACAAAAAGCAATTTTTGGTTTTTTTTTAATTTTAATTTTTTTATTAACGATGATAAAACTACAATACAGAAACATAGAACAACAAAATACTGTAAAGGAAAAGAAAATATTAATCAAAAGAAACGACAATATGACAAAATATAACAAATATAACAAATATAAACCCTGTGCAACCCACCCACCCCTTGGGACTTTAGCAAAATTACAATTCTCATGGTATTGAACAGCCCATTTCCCTCCAGAAATACATTGAGTCTTCTCTGGGTGTATACCCTTTACCTTTCTGAACTATATATACCAACAGTTTTCCCCATATTCCATTACAGTCATTAGACTTACTCAAGCCTTTCCTAATGTTAATTTTAATTTTAATTTTAATTCCACAAGTCAAAAAAAGCAATTTTCTGAGCTTTGCTAGTGGCCCTCCTGCTCATCCTAGCAAGTGCTTCAAACCAGGGTAATTTTAAAGCTAATCAAGGGCATGAAGAAAGAATCCCGATTCCTGCCTTATTTTCTCCTTACAATTAGACATTCCAATCTGCCAGTCCTCTCCCCGTCTGGAGGTTTCATGTCATGATGGATGTGTTTGTTTCCAGAGGGAGGCCAAACCCTGTTGCGCAGCTGCAGCCTGGAGAAACTCTGCGGGGAGAAACCAGAGGCCCTGGGCCTGGGTCGAAATGCCACCATCCAATGCTGCTCGGGGTCCCTGTGCAATGCTGGAACAGTGCCCCTCAGAGGTGCTCTGCTGCTCTATTTGCTGCTGCCCTCTGCTGGCGCCCTTCAGGCCAAGTGGCTGCTCTGAGATATGACCAAACAGATGAAGAGAACTTCAGGGAGGACAAAAATTAAAGAGGAGAATGGGAGGAGTCGGTCTGCATTTCATGCACTGATATTGTTTGTTGGGAAATACAACCATCACTGATCACCACTGGCCTCGATCATCCATTGACCAGCCTCGTGATGTTCTGCAGCTGCTGGGAACTCAAGTCCAACGCTAACTGGAGAGACACAAGTTTCTAATCACTGCGTTCATCATAGCCAAGCACACCAAGAAATGAGAACATATTCTCCCTTGATTTACTTCCACCTTGACCTTGCCCAAACTCGTTTGTTATATCCTATGTGTTATTTTCTAAATCAGTGCTTCCCAACCTTGGGAAGCCCTGGTGTTCTTGGACTGTAGCTCCAAGAAACTCTGGCCAGCACAGGTGCCACTGAAGGCTGTGTTTGTTTGTTTGTTTGATTATTAGTATTACAGTGGACCCTCGTATAACAAACAGTTTGTATAACATAAAATCTGTACAACATAAAATATTCCGGAGATAGGGGAAATTAGCTTAACAGAATTACCTATGGAGCGAATCCGTACAACATAAAAATGGTCGCGATTAGCGATTACTCTGTTTTCAATGCATTCCTATGGGAAATTTGTATAAAGGAAAATTTACTTAACATAATTTGGAACGAATTAATTCCTTTATACAAGATACCACTGTAGAAGACTATTAAAGGGCCTTTCCCCACTTCTCCCAGTGGTGCACACCAGCCTATGAGAATCTGTGCAAATTAAACTGGAATGCATCCCCTTGCACACACCCACACCTTCTGCAAAGTATCTCACAGCAAAGGGAACACAACGAATCAGATTCTGCCTCTCTGCTTACAGATCTGACCCTAATCTCCTGGCCTGACATAGAATAATCTTTCTGGTTGGGCCTGTTCCTCTAGATTCTTGGTATCTGATGCACCGTAGCAGATGGTCAGTTTGCAGCTCAAGGGCTGTCAGGAATGAAAGGTGTGTATTTTAATCTCCTGAAAAGAAGGAGGGAGTCACTCACTGCTTTATGGGCTGGCAGAAGACTTTGATGCCTGTTGAGAGGCAGGTGGCCCTCCAAATGCAGTAAGAAGCATGGTCTTTGAATCCCACAAGATACTAATTTCTGGTACTCGTTAGGAAACCCAGGAAAGGCTCATCATAAGTCAGAACTGACTTGATCAGGCATGTCCAATGTCAGGCCCAGGGGCCAAATGCGGCCCGTTTTCAAATTTCGAGTGGCCCATGAGTTCTTCTCCTCATTGGCTCAGTCTGTCACGCATCCCTGCCATCTGGCCCATCCCCATACCGGATGGAGACATCAGCTTGCAGTTTTATGGTTTGCCTGCTCTCCCTGCCTTGCACGTTATAGAGACATTTCCAAAGTCCAGACCGGGGGCCAAATGTGGCTGAATGATCAACCCCCACACATTTTCACCTCACTAAATCTGGCCCTCCTTTCAAAAAGTTTGGACACCCCTGTACCTGATGGTCTGCAATTATTATAACACCCATGGCTGAGGCCCAGGAGGTCCTAGTCTCTTTTTGTGTTTTCAAGGGACATAAGCTCCATTTGTTTGCTGTGAGCTGTCTTAGGCTGCTTTCACATGACCCCTAAAATCCGCTGCAAAATGCTCGCAGATGCGAAGTATAAAATTGTTTTCCCACCAGCAGTGGACTTTAAAAAAATAAAATAAAGTACAACCACACCCACTTAAGCATGCCCCAGCACATTTTACAAGTACCTGGTCTGGGGGAGGTAAAAAATTTTCCGATGCGGATTTTAAAGCTGTGAATGCCTGGCTCTCCTCCATCTTCTGTTTGCTTTTGTTGTCCCCCCCTCTTAACAGACAGGAATCACTAACGGGCTTCCTGTCCTACTACAACTAACTGCTGCCGACGGCAGGCGGAGGTGAGCCTGCATTTTTTCTCCCCCTCCCCTCACAGCAGACAGAAGCAATAGAATCGGAGTGCAGGAGGGTGGGAACACAGGAAGCAGAACAAAAAACACATGATCTCTGGTTTTTGGGGGGGATCCGAATTTAAGTTGCCAGCGGATTTTAGGGGTCGTGTGAAAGCAGTCTAAAGCAGCCTCCCCGAGCATGTGATGCTTGGAGAACAAAGGTGTGGCGCCCACACCCTGCCCTGTTTGTTTGGGGTGGCACCCAGCCTCACATTCCTTTTCCAGCTGACGGAAAGAGGTTGGCCACATCATCAGAGGAGCAGAAGACGGGTGGCCTTGTTTCAGCTCATGGTCCCATGCAGATCGTGACAGGTCTTTTACGGTTTCCTTCTTATGAAACCGAATGGGTGTGAGAAAAGCAGCCCGACAGTTTTTCTTTTGTATCTGAAACCACAAAGGAGAAAAGTTAGAGCCCGAGTGGCTTTGAGGAATCATAACTTTCTCACAGACTCCTCCACCTTGGTGTTGAGGATCAGACCTTATTTTGCCACAGGGAGGGATTTTAGGGACGTGTCTTTCAGGAAAATGGCTGCCGCTACCTCGTCCTTCGCACCCTCTGATCTCTCTTTGAAGCTTCTCTTCCATTAAAGTGGACAACTCTTCAAACAGAGGACATTTTCAGTAAGAGGGTCAACCTATGCCAGCCCTTGTTATTCACATACACATGTTCCATTGATCTCAGCAGCTGCCACTCTAGGTAGGACTATTATTTTTAACTATTATCACTCAGTATCTCAAGGCGATGCACATTAATGATCAAGCAATAAAACAAGTAGAAAGAAGCAACATGTTATCAAGCTTTGGTTGTTTAATCCAGACATCCCCTTTACTTTTCCTTCCAAGCCCACGAAATGAATCAACCAACCGGATGCCTTCAAAAGGGGATTGAACAGATTCCTGGAGGAAAAAGTTCATCCCAGGTTACAAACTATGAGGGAGATGTGTCATCTCCAGGCTTAAAACCAGGGTACTTCAAGAGCCAGATGCAGGGAAGTGGCAGCAGGAGACAGATATCTAGTCTTGTGTGCTCCCAGGCACATCTGGTGGGGCTACTGTGAGATACAGGAAGCTGGACTAGATGGGCCTTTGGCCTGATCCAGCAGTGCTATTCTTAAGTTCTTAAAAATACCTTTGGCAGGAGTTGGCATTCACATGACTCTTTAGGGTGAAGCCTTCAGGCAAGGGAGGCGTGAAGCTTCAGGCATAGCTTATGGGCAGTGCCCTGTATCTGGATGGCTGGATGAAAAGGAAGAAGTGAAGGCAGCCAGAGCAAATACTTTTCAGGGAGTGAAGAGCAGGGCTGGCTCAAAAGGTCTAAATCAATTTGCCGCAGGCATCACAAAGGCAGCAGCTTTGAGCCTGAAGTAACCCAACCCGGTCCCTCCCAGTCCTGGTTGTAGTCTTCCTCAAGGGATGGTTAGCTGCATCTAACGCCTTGCAGAAGCTCTGATCTCACCTGGCTGGCACCACCATGCACCCCTTGGCTCTTGGCACTCTTCTTTGTCTCCTAACTCCAGGTAAGTTGCGGAGTGGCTTGGCTTTTATAGGCTGGACTCCTTTGTACAGGGTGGGGTGGGGTGGGGGTTGGGGGTTGGGGCATATCTCCCAGCCTCTCCAACCATCTTTAACCCCAGCCTGTGCAGTGTTTAGATGTTCAGTCTTTTATCATACAGTCACAGACCCGGCAGAAGGCATAAACTTTTTAAAAGGCTCGTAGCAGCTCAAACTGACAGAGAGGCTGCCAAACCCAATGACTATTAGGAAAGGAGAGGCAAGAAGTATCTCTGATGGGTTTGTGCAGAAACAAGAGACGTACCCACCCGTTCTGTATCAGAGCTGTTTGTCTCTGCTAAAAGCAACATCTTGTGTTTTTAAGACTCTGCCTCGACCTTTTGGGGAAGGTCAAGCGACACGCAGAATCGCCCCAGGTGGAAGATTTGCATTGTAGATCCCTTAGGGAGTACTCATAAGCCATGGACTGAACTGAAGTCTCTGACAAGGCATCCAGCATTTGCATCAGGTCCTCACTGCATGCCTTATGGTCGTTGCTTGATCTGAGGCATATAGCATGTGTTGGTATCCCGCTGCTGTTGGTGCATAAAAGCTTTAGCAGACACTCTCCGCCTCTCTAATATGAGGTTGGTTGGATGTCACAGGAGCAAATCCGGCTAACTGTTGCTGGTCAGTTGGCAATGCTAGAAAGCATGATTCTTTATTTGTTTTAGGGGTGAAGTCAGGATTCCGGTCTGTTTCGTCTTCCATGATTTAGGGTGCAGATGGGGTGTTGAAAGAGAAGTTCCCTGTAGCTATGTAAAGTTTGGTGGGACTCAACTCCATGGACAGTAAAGGTTTAATTTGATGATGATGATGATGATAAAGAATAAAGATAAATTTGTTTGTGGGTAAGGAATTTTCTGACTGATAGGCCACAGTCAGTAAGGATGGGATCCCACCATTCTTCTACTCTTGTATTAAGTACAGGAGCTCCTCAGGGTTGTGTGCTAAGCCCCTTCCTCTACTCCTTGTACACACATGATTGCACCCCACTGTATAACTCCAACACAATCATCAAATTTGCAGATGATACAACAGTGGTGGGGCTCATTAGTAAGAACGATGAGTCTGCTTATAGGAAAGAAGTACAAGGGTTGACTCAGTGGTGTAAAGAAAACAATCTTGTACTTAACACCAAAAAAACTAAAGAACTTATAATTGATTTCAGGAGGAAGAAAGATGTACATTTACCATTGTACATAAATGGTGAGGAGGTGGAGAGGGTTGGTAGCTTTAAATATCTGGGCACTTACATCTCAGAGGACCTCTCATGGACTGTAAACACCAATATGGTTGTGAAGAAGGCACAGAAGAGGCTGTATTTCCTGAGAATGCTCAGGAAGATGAACTTATCTCAGCATCTACTTCTGTCTTACTATCACAGCACCATTCTTATGGTATGCTATCATGGTATGGGAGCAGCTCTGTAGCGGACAAAAAAGCTCTACAGAGAATAATTAAAATTGCCCAGAATGTTACTGGGCTCCAGCTACCAACCCTGGATGACATCTTCACATCTCGCTGTTTGAGGAAGTCACACAACATTCTGAGGGACTCTACTCATCCTGCTCACAATTTCTTTGAACTGTTGCCTTCTGGCAGAAGATATAGAACAATTAAAACTCGGACCACACGTCTTTTGAACAGTTTTTATCCCAGAGCTATAATTGCACTTAATAATGAACTCAAGAACCACCAGTAGTGAGCACTTGGACAGGATTACCTAGCCTGTTGTGTAGATGTTTGTGTTTTTAAGGGGGAGGGTTGGTGGGTGGGGGAATGTTCAGGGATTTTTATGTGTGTGTGTTGAAGGGTTTTTTTTTATTTTTATTTTTTTAATGTGTGTGAGAGTGTTTGGAGATTTGTGTGTGTGCGTGTTGAATCTGGTCTCTGGGTGTCTGAATTTCGTTGTATGTGTATACTGTGTATATACACACAATGACAATAAATAAATTATTATTATTATTAAAGAACTACAGATATATCTCTCTCTCTCTGTGTGTGTGTGTGTATGTGTGTATGTATGTGTGTATGTATGTGAGTGAGTGAGTGAGTGAGTGAGTGAGTGTGTGTGTGTGTGTGTGTGTGTGTGTGAGAGAGAGAGAGAGAGAGAGTACTAGGTGGTTGTTTAATTTAGGCTCTCTTCCATGCCTTTGGTGTCAGCCTGATATGAAAAGGGAACAGGCATTTTATTTTTCTTGGCACAGAACTAAAAGAGTAGGCAACACGGCTTGTCTCTCTTCCCAAATATCTGACTGTTCTTAAAAGCATAGGACAGGAACAGCACCAGGGAAAATCTTCCGTACAAGGTAGTTACCAAAATTACTGAGACAAGGCATTTGCTGGGGGCAATGCATTTATTGCACAATTGGGTTGTAAACCACCCAGGGAGGGATCTAGCATTATGGGGTGGGATATACATTGAAAACAACAACCAACAACATTTCATTTCAGGTTTAAAGCCTGTTACTATATCCCCAGTAAGCATTCTTGTCTCCTCTGTGTGTGATATATTTTATTTGCACATACTTTCTTAAAAATTCGCAAGGGGCTTATTCGTTCATTTTTGCTTATCTGTTGTAGATTTGTTGACGAGTACATGTGTAAGCTTAGCAAATGCATTTAGGCTTAGGAAGAAATGGTGTCTTAGACGCTTTGGCATTTTTTCCCTAGATGAGGGGTTGATTTATATTTCTTAACTCTCTCAGCAGTGCCTGTTGTGGGTTTGTGCCCGTGCATAATTAATTAAAACTAAACATTTTCATTAATCATCTTATTTTTTATTTCTTTCATAAATCGGTATACCTCCTCATTAGTGCAGTGCAGTCTTCTGGGTTGTTCACAAACAACAAAAGACACAACAACCCGTAAGATTAGCAATAAGCTTTTTTTAAAAACCAAGCAGGCAATGCAAAAAGCAAAGAAACAAAATGAAACAAAAAGAAACCCATCTGCATGGCCTCTGTGTCACGAGAGCCTTGTGGCACAGTGGTTAAATTGATGTGCTGCAGCTATAACTGTGTTCGTGACCTGGGGTTCAATTCCAGGTAGCCAGCTGAAGGTTCACTCAGCCTTCCATCCTTCTGAGTTTGGTAAAATGAGTACCCAGCTTGCTGGAGCGGGGGCAATGTGTAGCCTGCATAAATAATTTGTAAACTGTCCAGAGAGTGCTTTAAGCACTATTTATTTGTACTTTGTACTTGTTGACCACCCAACTTTCCCTCGGAAACACTGGGCGGTATATAAGCGAAACACTTTTCGCTTTCGCTTTCGCTTTCACTTTGGCTAGTCAGTGCCATCTAGTTCGCCTCTTCCTCCTTGGTAACCCTTTTCTTCTCTGAATCAGGAACAGGTCTGAAACAAGAAAGATGAAATGATAAGATTTACATAGAAGCAGGCTTTAGACAGTCCTCTTTAAGCCTCCGGCCTCCTGGACTTTTCCACTGAATTGAAATTTTCCACCCCTTGCCAAAGTGCCAGTGTAATAAAACTTTTAATGTTGTACTTTTTAGAAGAGGTCTCCATGTTAGTCTGTGCGAGCATGACAGGCAAAAACAGAAGAAAGATGATAAATAAATAAATAAATAAATAAATAAATAAATAAATAAATAAATAAATAAAGGAGCACATTTCCCCCAAAGACTAACTCTTATGTCTTTCATGCGAGCTTTCGTGGACAAAATCCACTTCCTCAGATGATGGTAGCTCAGTTTGTGGTTATTGATGGGTACCAAAGTTGGCTTTGCCTTCTCTAAAAATATCCAGCAGCCCATTTCTGTACATTAGATGGTTAGAGGTAGAAGTACAGCCTGGAATGTTGTCTTCCTAGTAAATTTGTACCCCCCCCCGTTAGTGATACTAAAACACAAAGCGCTGATTTGAAAAAGATAAAGAACAAAAACAACCCAACAGACAAAAGGCTGAAAAAGGAGCTGGAGTAAAAGATTATTTTAGCAATTTGCAACTTCACCTCTCTCAGTCCACCCCTCATCAGGGTGGCAGTGGCGTAACTAAGGAGGGGCGGAAGAGTGCATTTGTCCCAGGGCGCACAGTGATCTGGGGGCACCTGGAGGGGGAGCAGCAGGAGGAAACAATGCACCATCCCGCCAGCAGTCCTCCTTTTGCCCTGCTAAGTCTTGGAGATCCTTAATCAGGGGAAAGGAAGAGAGGGAAGCAGGCAATTTTTTTCCCAAGCAGCACCTCCATTGATTGCTCCCCCTCCTCTCCCCCTGCTAAGGCTTGGTAATCATGAGCCCAGGGAAAGGAGGAGAGGGAAGCATGCTCCTCCTTTCCCAGGGCTAACAATTGTCAAGCCTTAGCCGGGGGAAAGGAGGAGGGGGAAGCATGCTACGGAGGTGATGTTTGAGGGGGGACAGTGCCTGCTTGGCGCTATCCACACGCGGTGTGGTTTGCACAGGAGAGCCTTAACTGGAAAGGAAACCCACAAAGAGGGCATGAGAAGGAGAGAGCCTTCTTCCCCTCCCCCGCTGGTCACCCAGGATCTGCCCCCTCCTCTTGCTGGGTGGGTGAGACATGATTGGGGGGGGGAAAGGAGAGGGTGCAAAAACTCACTTTGTCCCCAGGCACTCCAAATTATAGCTATGCCTCTGCAAGGTGGAGCCCTTGGATGTCACATTTCTCTTCTTCCCATGTTTTCAAGCTGGTTGATCAGCAGGAATGTAGAGCACCAGAAGACTATGACTGGATTGGGCCAAATTCTTATCTAACCTGGCCCACTTGTTCCACAATGCCAACCAGATGCCTCTGGAAAACTGCAAGCAAGACGTGTATGCAATAAAAGCAATAAAAGCATGTATGCAATAAAAGCTCCTTGCTCATGGCCTCCAGCAACTAGCTTTGAGTTAATCCTGAAGACAATATCTTGGTTTTAAGGGGAGGCGACTCAGTGAGGAAAACATTAATCTGGCATTCAGAACCCAGTTGGAAAACAGTCTACAAAATGGGGTTATAAAAGGCTTTGTTCGAGTAGGGATTTGAAGTCAGGGCTCCTAAGTCTTAGTCCAGCACTGTAACCACTATTATACCACATTGGCTCTATGGAATGCTTGTTCATCTAACACTCCTTATCTGGATTTGCAGGTGGTGCTATTTTCTGCTTCAACTGCACCAGCACCAACAGTTACAACTGTAGTACAACCCAGCAAAAATGCACTGCCTCAGTCAACAGCTGTATCACCATTGCTCGGAATGAGAATACAGGTAAAGTCATTACCGAACTTGACTGCTTCTGAGCTTTGAAGAGCTACATTACAAGTTATGAACACAGCTCCCTGTTGCTTTCATTCTTCTGATGAGTAGAAAACTGCAACACAATGCTTCAGCACGTACTACCTCTTCCCAGCATTCCAGACACTCCATCTGATTCCGTGTATATTTTATTTTTTATGTACCTCCAACCATGTTGTAGCTGTTTTGGTGTTTTCCTTAGAATTTGCCCCAAACAATATGCCTCTTGTACATAGTAATAACAGTAATATAATATGCCAAGTTGGTTTAGACTCATGTTGTCTGTTCTCAAGGTTTAAAGATACCCAGGCTACTCCAAATTGTACCTCTTGTCCAAAGCCACACAGGTAAGCTTTCCTCCAAGAAGGCACAGTGGAGAAATTAAACTAACAATGTTTTGCTCTGTAGGCTTGTGTTCAAACCCATTCATTTTGCTATCCATTTTGGCTTCATCATCAGCGGCCTGCCCAACAGTGTAGGGAATGTTGACGGTGCATTCATGCTGACTTACAACTTCATATAATGTTATTGTCTTTTGTTTTCTTATGGATTCATTATTGGGTCAACGAGTATGCAAAGCTTAGTATGAATTTAGAAGAAGAACTGATTGTCGTTAGGCCAAGACATGGCAGAAACATATCGTTTCAACCTTGGAGCAGAACGAGGAACAACAAAGTTCATCTCAGTGTGGCTTTGTACTAGAGTTCATATAGAGAATGCTTTAGTCCAGAATGATGAACATCCTGGCATTGACCCCACCCTTACTTGGAGTAAAACGGTGGATATTGAAGAGTGCAGCTTCACTTGTAGCGAGATTCATCCTCTAAAAGGAGTCTGAGCTTTTAAGACTTTTTAATAGGATTACAGCCCCCATAAATCACAGCCAGCACATAAAGAAATTAGCACAAGAAATTAGCTTGGTAGGGGTACGTAGACTTCTTGTTTCACTACCGGCGATGGCGCAACTCCATGCACAGGTATTCCAAATTTTGCAGTAGGTTTACTGGAGCCATCCAAGATATGTAATCTATTGAAGGGACTCAGTTCAGGACCCTGGAGAGCTCCCATGACAGACCCATGCATAGATTGCCTGAACCTCCAAAACAAGAGAAGTAGCCAGTAGCAATGCCCCCTGGAGTGTGTTATGCCACAGCCATGATTCCCGAAGCTGCAATGGAATTACTACCAACTACCATCTTTTTAAAACCATCAGGAGGCAAGCTTTGGGTCTGTGACTAAATGGATTGTTGCACCTGGCTGCTTTGAATGTGTATTGTTGTTGCATATGGGTTTGGGTTTGGGTTTTGGGTTTTTTTTTGTATGTTATTTGTTTAATGTTTCTTTTTGTATTTTTGCCTACTCACCATTGTTAGCTTCAAATACTTTCTTTTAATGATGGAAGCTGCCTTGGGCCCTTTCTAAGGAGAAAGGTGGTGGGGAAGTTTTGCTTCTTTTTCATAGCATTTGTCCCACTTGGTGGTGTGGGGAAACATTTTTAGTTAATCAATTAAATCAGAGATTTCTGCTGTAAAGCACATGCTTTACCACTGAGCTGTGGTCAGCGCCTACAGCCAAGTAGTATATTTTGAGAGGAGTAGGTTTCAGTTCCCCTCTAGCGTTTAATCATCATGCTGATGGTACATGGAGGCTATCAGGGTCTATGCTTTGTGCTACAGCTCCTCTAATCCTATACCCTTTACCATGCTGCCTGGGGCTGTGGAGAGTCATAATCCAAATTATCTGAGGGATGGGACACCCTCCAAGAACACCATCCAAGGGACATCAACCAAGGATGCCTTTGGCAATTGCTAGGAGTGTTGTGACCCCTGTGTGTGTGTGTGTGTGTGTGTGTGTGTGTGTGTGTGTATGTGTGTATGTGTGTTTGGTTGTTTGTTTGATTATTAGTATTACAGTGGACCCTTGTATAACAAACGGTTTGTATAACATAAAATCTGTACAACATAAAATATTCAGGAGATAGGGGAAATTTGCTTAACAGAATTGCTTACGGCGTGAATCCGTACAACATAAAAATGTTTGCGATTAGGGGTTACTCCGTTTTCAATGCATTCCTATGGGAAATTTGTATAAAGGAAAATTTGCTTAACCGAATTTCATTTGGAACGAATTAATTCCTTTATGCAAGGTACCACTGTATTTCTATTATTACTGTTCTCTCTTGCCAGGTACTTGTTGTCTTGTTGTTGTTCCATTGTGGTTTTGTTCTTTTTTTTCTTTCTATCTTTAGATTATTATCATGATTATTATGTTTGGGGTTGTTTGACAAATTATTGTTGTTAACCGCCCAGAGTTCCCATTTGAGGAAAATTGTATTGCAGTATATCAATAAATTAAATAAATAAATAAATAAATAAATAAATAAACAAATAAATAAATAAATAAATAGCTACCTCTGGTGAGTGCCTTTTCTCACGGACTCCCCCCCCCCTGTTTATAGATGGCCTGGACATAATACATCCAACGTATGAGAAAAAATGCAACTCGGACGACCGCCTTTGCGACCAGTTTTATGGGCTGGCGGCAGGGAATTTCAGCATGCGCTGGAATTCCAGCTGCTGCCGAGCGGATCGCTGCAACACCCAGGAAGTCACTGGTATGAAGCTTGAGATCTTTTGTATACAACCAGCTGCTTTCGAGTTCGTCCCATGGTTTGCTTAATCATTGGCGTTAAAGTCGCCAACGAAATCAGTAGGATCCTTCTACACCAGTCGTTCTCAGCCTTGGGTCCCCAGTTGTTCTTGGACTGCCATGTCCAGAATCCGCCATCACAACCTGTGATAGTTAAGATTTCTGGGAGCTGTAGTCCAAGAACACCTGAGGACTTAAGGTTGGGAACCATTGTTTGTTGAAACTCTGGACCTCCCCATGGTCCAGAGTTTCAATCCAACTTGAGAGCTCTGACTAGCTGGGGGGAATGAGGACATCCCAATTTAGAAACTTCCTCTACACCTCAGTCCGGTTCCAATGTGTGTACATCTGCTCACCTGGCAGAGTTCCGAGGAAGGCAACAAGGTTATGAGAAGACGGGAAACCAAGCCCTGTGAGGAAAGACTGGAATTACTGGGCATGTTTAGCTTAAAGAAAAGAAGACAGAGAGGAGTTATGAAAGCTCTTTTCAAATACTATACAGTTGGGGCCCAATATCCTCTGGAGATTTCAGGCCTTCCCATGGATAACGAAAACTGTGGATAAGAGAGAATGCACCCTCCAAAAAACCCTGCTGTTTTGTTACAGTAGCTTGCTTTATGGCTGCTGTTTTATGACAGTACCTTGCTTTGCAATGGCTGAATTATGTATTTATTGTTTCCTCTGCTAACCATGGATAACTGAATCAGTGGATAATGAATCAGTGGATATGGGGGGGTCCTACTGTACTCGAGAAGCTGTCCTACAGAGGAGGGGCAGGATCAGTTCTTGGTCATCCCAGAGTGCGGGACATGCAACAATGACTCAAGTTCCAGGAAGCCAGCTTTTGGATGAATATCAGGAAAAATGTCTTAACTGTTAGAGCAGTACAACAATGGAACCAATTATGTTGATGAGCAGCAGTGAGTGCTCCAACACTAGAGGGATTCAAGAGAAATGTGGACAACCATCTGGCAGACATCTTTTGACTTGTATTCCTAAATGAAGCAGGGGTTGGATTTGATGACCTTACAGGCCCCTTCCAACTTCACTATTCTTTGACTGGCTTTTTCCTTTTTCTTTGGCCAAGAGTCAGTTGCTCTCCTCTCTCATTTCCACCCGCAGTGCAAAGAGCATCTCCGGTTGAGAATGGGGTCCGCTGCAACTCGTGCTTTGCCCGTGGTGCAGATTTATGTCTCAACCAGACTACCATGGCATGCACCGGCCTCCTGACACACTGCATCCACTTTGTCACCATCGCAAAGAAAGGTAGGGTGGGCTTGTGGAACGCGTGAGATCCTCGCCAGGCGATTCAGGGCGTTTTAGGCATGGTTCCCTTGTGGTGCCCTGTCTCAGCCCTTGTCAGGACGCGTGGTCGATGGAGAAGCCAGAAAGATGTAGCCCAACATTATTTGCAACAGGGGACAGAGAAGCATGTGCCTCAGACTTGTGAAAACAGGACCCTCTCACTGTTGCGGTCCATGACCATACAGAGCAGAGGTTTGTGGGAGTTGTAGTCCCTCGCTGAGATTCTATTTCATATTTTAAGTCAGTCATGTCCAAAGTAAGGCTCGGGGAACAAATGCGGCCGGTTTTCAAATTTTGAGCGGCCTGCGGCCTCTTCTCCCCAACAGCTCAGCCTGTCACACCTCCCTACCAACTGGCCCCTTGCCATATGTTGGCTTGCAGTTTTACAGTTTGCCTGCCTTCCCTGCCTCTGTCCACCCCCCCCAGTCACCTGCCCAGCCTACCCACCCCTCAGATGTCCTCAGTGGCGTAGCAAGGTTTTGGAGTGCCTGGGGTGGGGAAAGTTGTTTTTGCACCCCTCCAGCCCTCCCCAACCCCATGGCATCCATCCAGAAAGGGGGGATACTGCAGGTGTGGGATGGGCACGCACAGGGGTGTTTGTTTGTGTGTGCACATAAGGTAGTGCATGTGTGCCTTACCTCTCCCACGGGGTGAGCAAAGGGAGGAGGAGGAGGAGGAGGAGGAGGAGGAGGAGGGTGCCACGCTCCTGCCTGCCTGCCTGCCTGTTTGTTTCGCTGCTCGCCTGGTGCGTGTCAGTGGTGGAGTGTGTCTCGTTGCCAAGCCTTAGGTGTGGGGAGGCTGCTCGCGGGAGGGCACACTGCTTCCTCCTCCTGCTCCCTCTCCAGGCACCGCTAGATTTCTGCGCCCAGGGCAAAAGCACCCTTCTGCCCCCTCCCCAGATACGCCCTTGGATGCCCTGCCCTGCAAGTATCTCGATGATCGATTTATGCCTACATAACTGAAACCATGTAAGTTGCAGAGATCGGTTGCTGCTTAGGAAGGAGCTGCTGGTTACGTTCCTGGCTGCACCTGACTGCAGGATGGAACCTGTGGGCCCAGAAATGCAACCAGCACCTGGTTGCACGAGGGACACTTGGCCTCTGGAGATGATGTGGTTTCCCTTATGCATGCGTAAAACACCGATAGGATCCTGGCTCTGGCATTGTTTGTGTCAAGGTGTGGGTGGGTGTATGTGTGAAGCTAACTCTTTCCTACCCCCTCCCATCCCCCCAAACCCCCACAGATGAATTCAAGCACGAACAAGTCGCCTTCACAGGATGCGCCACCAAGAACATGTGCGACATGGGCGCCATGGCCCTGTTTGCTGCCGGACGTAATGTTGACGTCAAGGCCAACGTATGCAGTCGTGCCCTCGGAATCCTTACCCAATGCAGCCTGAGCCTGCCTCTCCTGGCTGGACTCCTCCTCTTTGCCTTTTGCTCTTGATCGCAGCCCACCCACCCTTGCCTGTTTGCCCTCCGTTTGCTGTGGTGCTTGCCCTCCGTCTCATTTCTTGCTTGCAGACCTATTCTTGAGTTCTCACAACTAGAGATGGGCACGACTCAATTTTTGTTTTTGTTTTTGTTTTTTCGTTTCGTTTCGTAATGAAAACAAAAATGAAAATTTTTCAAAAACAAAACAAAACCAGAAACGAAACGAAAAATATTTCTGTGTTTTTCATTTTCATTGTGGCAAATGCATTGAACTGAAAAGAATGCTAACGTAACAGCAATTTTTCATTTTCATTTTCATTTTTTCCGTTTCATTTCGTAACGAAAACAAAAATGAAAAATTTGCGAAAAACCCAATGAAAACAAAAACGAACCGAAACGGACCCCTAAACGACCAAACGATAAACGAAACACCATTTTTTTGAGTCGTGTTCATCTCTACTCGCAACTAGCATCTCTTCTGCCTTCCTTCTTAGAAAATCCTGCTGCTCACATCTTTGAGTTTAGGCTTCAATCAGAGAAAGGGCAGCCAGGTTTCACTGACTGTTACCGCACTGCCGCGAGCAGCCGCTTCTTATTTTAGATCGCCTTTTCTCCTCCCGTGAAATGAAATTAAGTGACAACGAGCTGAAACTTTTGCATAAGGAAGTTGGTAAAAGTCCTGGCATGGCGGTATAGTTCTGTTTTCTGTGTTTTCCGAAAGTTGCTCAGCTTTCGAGAGCACAAGCCCTCTTTTTCAAAGCAGGTATAAAAGTCCAAAACGTGGCAACGGATGTAATCTGCCAGGAGAGAGTTCTTAAAAGTTCACATGGCAAGATGGATGCCAGGCTCAGCAAATTTTTAATTTTTCTACTAGCAGCCTATGAAGGCCTCCCCCATAGTCTAGTTTTGATTTTGCTTGTTTTAATGCTTGCACGGCTCTAAACCTGTTTTTGGTATGTCCACAAATTCAACCAAATCGCTTAAAAGGGAGACACAGGAAGCAATGTAAAAAAAACCCCAACCCCAGTGGCTGTCGCAATAAAAAGTGCCACAGTGGCCAAAAATGGGCGTGGCTGAGGGGGTTCTTCAGATAAATCATTTTGAAAACTGGGCAGTGTTTTTTTTAAGGCACCTTGTTTTTAAGGAAAATTCGTTTTAAATCAGAAGTTTGGTAGCAGACACTATGGGCTTTTCTCCTTTAATCCTCTTTTTTCCTGTACGGATATTGCTGGTATTTTCCACACCATCCATCTGATGTTATTCTTGTCTCGCTTTAGGCATTGCAGCTGCCTTTCAAACCTCCTAAGGGTATTTGTACATGACCCCTAAACTCCGCCGTAAATGGCTCCCAGCTCCGGAGCTTAAAATTGTTTCCCCACCAGCTCCGGAGTTTACAGAAAATTAAGTGCGGCCACGCCCACCTAAGCGCATCCCAGCACACTTTTCAGGTACCTGCTCTTGGAAGGTGATAAATCCCAGATCCGGATGTAAAGGAGTGAGTGCCCGGCTCTCCTCGCTTCTGTTTGCTGTTTTTTTTGCCCCTCCGCCCCTTTAAGAGAAGGAATGAGGACGACGGGGAGGCTTGGACCGGCAAACGGAGGTGAGCCTGCATTCTTTTGTCCCCATTTTTCTCCCTCCCCTCACGCAGACATTAGCAAGGAAGTGTGGAGGGGTGGAGACGCAGGAAGAGCAATGAACCCCCAAGATCTCTGGTCCGAATTTAAGTGGCCAGCGGATCTTAGGGGTCGTGTGAAAAGGCCCTAAGATATTAGGTTAGGAACGTGTGCCTTTCTGTGGGAGACAGAGCATTGACCCTACTGGGAGAGGCAGAGAGTACGTGAAGGTAGCCAAATATGGGTGCCTCCAACGATGATTTAGGGCCTAAGAAAGAATAAAAGAGGTGGTGTTCTTAAGAAAGGGGAGAGGAAAAAAACAGAAGGGGCCTTTCAGAAGTGAACATTGACATCATCAGAATACCAGATTCTGCCCATTTCTATTTTTCCAAACAGTTGCCAATGGGTGATGGTGACGAGACCAAGGCCAAGATATGTGTTATGTGCTGGACGATGTGTAGAACATGACATTGTAGTTCTGTCTTCGAAATGGGTACATAAGAAGGAGATTGAATGAGCCAAATGGAATGACTTCCCGGCTTTCTATGGCTTACATTTTGATATGGTGAAGGGTTTATATCAGCCCTAATCCAAATACACACGTCTTATTCATGAAGTTCTTGAAATAAATTTGTTGTTTTGAGTGTTTAGTGGAACAGCACTCTAATTTCATTGTGCATATCTTGCATATGCATAATGACAATAAAACTATATTCTATTCTATTCTATTCTATTCTATTCTATTCTATTCTATTCTA
>JAHTLZ010000008.1:5468432-5484199 GCA_023846285.1 Phrynocephalus versicolor
TATTCTATTCTATTCTATTCTATTCTATTCTATTCTATTCTATTCTATTCTAATAAACCGATGCAAACAAACTGATTGCGTGCAGAAGCAAAACTCACGGTTGAGATAAACCTGCATCACATCTCTCTAAAACCTGATCAACAGGACTTGGTTTTCTTGGTTTCTTTTGGCTGGCATCGTGGGCGCAAAACAAGGAGGGGAATGATCAGGGCGGAGACAAGATGTTCAGAGAATTCTAAAACCAATGCAGCCATGCATAAAAGCTATTGTTTTATCAAGGAAATTGCTGGCAGAGCAAGACGGAAGAGAATTATTATTGAAGGGCGAAACTGTCAAAACAGATTAGTTTATTGGCTAGAGAGTAACTGCTGGATAGCTCAGCAGTTGAGATACAGGTTTGTATCCCTGGATCTAGAAACTGAGAGTTCGATTCCTCACTGGGGTTCCTTGACAAAACGTTGGACTGGATGATCCAAAGGGACTCTTTGCAGTTCTGTAGTTCTTATAACAATAACATTATACAGCTTCTCCCTTCTCTGTAGAGAAAAATCTGGCTCAGACCCTTACAGATCTCTATACCTGGCTGTAAATCACTACCGTCTACTGACAGTTTGGAAAAAAACCTGAACGTGTTGTTCTGCTCTTGCTGGGAATGGTCGAGGCGTATTTTCTGTGACCTTGACTCCTTCAGCACTTCCTTCTCTTCTCTTAATCTTCTGCTTCTCGTCTAAGAGATCCTCCTTCCAAGCTTTTGGAGCTAAGCTTGTGGCTGATGTTTTGAAGAGTGGTCCCCACCCATGGAAGACCACATATGGCCGTTGTTCATCATATACTTGGCAGGGAGGACCTTTCACTGAGGACTTTACTGGATTATCTACAATAAAGTGGAAGAGATCCAACACGCTTTGTTCTTGGTTGTTTTGTTCTGCAGAGGAGGTGGAACTGCCCGGGGCAGATTAAGCCCCAAAGTCAACAGCACAGAAATGCTGCCACCCTCATCCTTTACAGGCGTATAGGACTACAAAAAACGACAAACGAAATGCCATTTTTTTTATTCGTGCTCATCTCTATTGATGATGGTGGCTTCTGTTATGGCAAAGGGAAGCAGGACACCAAGCGTTTTCATGTTTTTATGTTGTATTCATATATTCCCCTAGTGAATGGGTTTTGAATTTGAATCCTGTGTTTTGGTAAGATGGCAGGAGCAGCTATGGTGACAGAGGCCATGGTAATGGCAAGGGAGGCCACATCGGACAAGGTCAGCACAGGTCAGTGGGAAGAGGTGGGGGCAGGGGGGGTGTAGGCTGGGGAGGGGGGCCTCAGAATTTGTGGTTTGTGGTTTGTCATCTTTGACAAACCACCCCTCTGGCAGCAAGACCAACCTGGACAGTTTACAATAATATAACATCAATACACCAAAAACAAGCAATACAATAAAATAAACCAGTCCAATAAACAACATCCAACAAAACCACTAAAACCAATATGCAACTATTGTAAACTATAGGTAGGCAATACTTTGGCATGAGGTAATAAAATGCCTAGAAATAGTAACACATCAAAAATAAGGAATGAAACTTTATTACTCTTCTTCCTATTTACAGATGAGAATAAGAATTCAGTCAGAACAGGGAATGAATTACAGGAGCCACAAAAATAGAAATAGCCCATTCTTGGAACCACGCACAAGGATTACCCTTCCAAAACTATTCAGACAAGATCATGAACATAGCATTAATGGACAGAACTGACCACATGGGCCAGAATTCTTAGAGGAGAATTAAAATTACAGGTAGATGATACCGTAATTTCACTGAAATTTGGCACCTCCCATTGGCTTCGGATTAACCACAGAATTAAACAATGGGATGAATATAAATTTTGGAAACTGCTATTTTGTTTCTCTTCTCATTCTTATGGATTGTCAATAACACCATTTTGAACACTGAAACAACAAAGGAAACAAAATAATATAGCAACTCCTCCATCTTTATGGCCACGGCTGTTTCTACAATATGAGTGAAATATACAGGCCAAATCAAAATCTCATAATCAAGATCAAACCAGAACCCAGATGGCGTTGAGATGTCAGACTCACATTTTCACTCCTGCTTCTACGAAGTAGCTAGCGAAATGAAGGCTTCTGGCCCAACTGTCACCAGAGGTCATTCTGAGGCAGGACGTGTCATAATGCCATGGGATCGCCATGGCAGCCCTGCTGGTGCTTGGCAGGGATGAGCAGCCAACTTGGTGCCTTTCACCTGTGTCTGCTTCAAGCTCAAATGAGCTTTCAATAAGAAAATGTAACCTTAAAATGTAACATTCTGCCAGCCAAGGGACTATGATTTCCTCTGTTGAGAAATAAAATGTCAGAGAATGGAAGTGTTTACCCTGAATTAGCATGCTTTGTGGTTCCTCACACTCCAGGACTTCCCAAATGCCAAAACTGGTATTGAGTACAGAAGGACACATCCCAAGAACCTTGGATTGCATTTAAAAACTAATTCTAGGCCACGTAGAATTTGGGTAACACAGAACAAGAAGGATCAGGCAGGGTTCACTTCCCCACTGAGCTTGGGGAGAGCAAAATTGGGAATGAGAAACTTCTGGCTGGGACAAACATTTGAAACTCTTGAAACTCTTCACACTCATTGTAAATACGACAGAAAAGTTCTCCGTTCAAGGCTCCCTTCAGTTTAATAGTCAAATGCCTACAAAGAGCTTAAAAGGAACACAGTCTCTTCCCTTTTCTGGGAATTAGCAAGCAAGATCTAATCTTGAGAGAGTTTTCTAACAAATCTGGTCCTCTGACACATAATGACCTGGCCTCTGCTGACTGTGGGTCCATAGAAGACAGACAGACTCTGCTGACAGACATAGTCCATAGAAGAAGATTATGCTTTTGGCGTTTTGCTAGCATTTGGTTGGACAGTTTTATTTACAAGCAGCTGAGAGACACCCCCCCCCCATCCCCGTCTATTTGGCTACTGTCAGGAAAAGGTTGGCTCTTGTTGCAAGCCACGCAAATGAGTGCCTTGTTGGTAACATCTCTGCAGGCCCTGCTTCCTTTCCAAGCTTCAAGCTGCTTCCCCTTTCTGGCTAGTAGAGCAACAACAGCATTTCTAGTGCTTCCTCTTTTCTTCGATTAAGATGGGGCCCTGGATCATGTGAGCAGAACTGCTTTCTGAGCTGCAGCCACTGCAGGTAATATGCTCTTTTGTGGCTCCATTTGAGTCTGGTTATCTCACCTGGCCTGGATTCTGCTCCATATCCCTAGAGGAAAAAGAAATGGCAACTCAAAACACCTTTCTCAGATTGTCCTCTTGTGGGGAGGGGTGAAGGCAAAACACTCGTACAGACATTTTCTCTTTGATCCTCCCTTTTCATTGATGAAGGTAAGTGTCTGATCCTTATTGTTGCAGGATTATCTTGATAGAAAGCTGCAAGGAAGGCCACCTTTCTTAGATAAACTTTTAAAAACTAAACAGAGAGCATTTAATAGTGTGCATAATATCATGCACAATATTAAATGCTCTCTGTTTCGTTTTTAAAAGTTTATCTAAGAAAGGTGGCTAGATTTTATATTATATATATAAAATCTAGAATAGATACTACTATTGCTTTAGATCTCTCTTTTTTGCATTTTGGAGAGCTCTTTTAAAATATTTTTTTATATTTCACACATCAAAGGATATCTAGAGGGAGAGGGTGATGTTTAAGGATTCTAAAAAAAAAATGGAGAGCTCGAGTGGCATGTGTGCAGTATTTCCCTTATTTTAACACTAACAGCTATAATCTCTATTACGCAGTTGGATTAATTTTGTTACAGATTTCTTTTTCATAAGAAATGTAGAGTGCCTTCCATCTGTCTCTTGCCATCTGTAAGGCTTTATCTTTCAGCCTTTCCAATGTTATAGCCATCTCTGCTGTTTCAAAAATTTTTTCAAGTGATTTTGTCGATTTGATGTTTCAGCTAATTTCCAGTATTTGGCATATAAAAATCTTGCTATACTTGTCATGTGCTTTAACAAGTGTTTCACATTAACATCGTTGATTTCTGGCATAATATTTAACAAAAATATTTCAGGTTTAAATAGAATAATATTATCTGGCACTTTTGTCAATTCCATAATCTGGGGGCAGCTACCGAAAAGGCCCTGTTCCTAAAAGGCAACCCTTTCACATCCTTCAGGGATGGCTTTTTCAGGAGGGCCCCCTGGCTAGATCTTAATTGCTGGGTAGGTTCATATGGAAGGAGGCAGTCCTTCAGGTATCTAGGTCCTAAGCCATTTAGGGCTTTATACGTCAAAACAAGCACTTTGAATTGGGCTCGGGCAGCAACTGGTAACCAATGAAGGTCATACAGAATATATAGGAATAGGAATCTTAATTGTCATTGCCCCCTTGCAGGAACAACGAAATTTTGTGGTTGCTATATTTAAAGCATTTCACATAGATTTAAAAACAGGTACAACACATAATATAACATATAAAATGACTAAAATATGACATATAAAATAAGCTGACTTCAAAGTCCAGGATTTCTGTTTAAGGCCAATATTGTTCTAAAAAAGAAGCTATTTTTGAGACGGTTTGTTCTTGCCCTCAGTACTCTATATCTCCGTCCCGATGGCAGCAACTCGAAGAGGCGATGATCAGTATGTGATGGATCTCTTAATATATCTAATGCTTTACATGAGAGATTGTGGACTTGTGCATGGCATGCTCACCAGAGCTCAGTCTGCTCTGTGGGGGCTAGAAGCCAACAGGTCACCCCCAGGCTGTTTAGGAATGGATTGGCTGCTGTAACGGGGGGGGGGGGGATGTGATCTCTATGACCAGCTGCATTTAGTTATCTGGGAGCCCTTGTGTGACAGGACACTGGAAGATCTGACCATCCTATTTGTGGGAATGGTCTGTCCTTGCAAGGCAAACTCCACCTGGGAGTCTTTTAGAAACTGATTTTGAGATGGCAAGTGTAGACCTTGTTGCAAAGTACTGAATCTTTATTAAATCCCTCTGATGGCAGAACAGAAGTGCAGAGACTGATAGAGGAAAATTAGTTTTTAAGTTTCCCAGTTTAGTCCACCCCCTTTTCACATCAGTTGGCATTTAGACAAGAACTCACTCTGAGACATGCATAGAAGAAAGAATAAAAGGTTTCATTTTCTTACAATTGAAAAGAACTACAGCAAAGCTAAAACTACGACTGCTTCTAGCCACAGGCCCCAACAGATTCACTGACTTCCGACAGGCAATACTGAGGGGAAAAGGTAGAGCAGAGAGGTGGAGCTCTCTTTGAATTAGAGTCAGAGAAAAACATAGAGTCAGTGTTGTTAGTGATTTATAGTCACTATGGCGCAGGAAAGTTCAGTTCTGGCAGAATTCACATACAAGACAGGTGTCCTAGCACTGAAATATGACACTTTTTCAATTCAGTGTGCATGCCCAGTTTGTTAGAAAGATAACGAGATTTTAAAGGCAAGATTCCCTGGATTTCTAGACCGGCTGTGAGTGCCATCCTGCATAGATGGTGTTGATGAACCATGGTAGAAGAAGGAGGAGATACTGGGACGGATGCTGTGGCAGGGGCTTTATTTTCACCAGCTGAGCAATTATGAGCTGCAACCTGTTTTGTGGGGTAACCCCCCCCCCCCGTTCGCACTGTTCATCTCATGCACCGTGAAAAATGATTGAAAAGAACTGATGGCTGTCTATCTTCCACCCATCGCCTCCTGCATTCCACTTTCAGGTTTGGCTCTTGCATGAATCCACCATGAGGCATTTCTTTCTGCTGATCTTCCTTGAGGGTAATGTATGCAATGCAAATTGGGCTGGGAATTGCAAGAACGGATGGGGTTTTCCGGCTGAGAAGTCCAAGCTTTGCTGAGGCAGAAGAGGTAGCAAGGAACCCAAGTCAGAACAAATGTTTGATAAGAGGACACTATCTTCCCAGTCATTAATCCCTGGGGATGAAGGAGACAATTGGCCACGGTCTCACCAGCATTTTTTGGGCATTTTTGCTGCAGCGAACCGTGCAGTAAAAGATTGTGTCCTAATTTGGTACCCTGACCGAGCATGCCCCCGGAAGTGCACTTTCACTGAAGTTTTTAAAACCACCGCTAGGAGTTGGTTTAAAAAAAACTTCCCTTAAAGATGCGCAGTCCTTTGCGGCCCTAGAAAATACGCAGCAATTAGCTTTGTACCCCTTTTCCTGCCACTTCCTGCAATGGAGACTTAGAAAATCGATCCAGACAAAAGGGAAAAGATGCACAGTTAGCAAGTAGAGATGGGCACAGGGCAGTAAAATACTACCGTGTCGACAGGACACTAACTGCACATCAAACACGATGTGACTGCCCCCCAAAAAACTACACATCAAATTAAGATGTGTAGAAAACGTTAGTGAGACTGCGGCCAATCTCTCTTTCACGTGCCTCCAGATTCATTAAGAAAAATCAAAATCTTTCTGTGAATTTGGACAAATCAATCCAAGATCCATCCCCTGCTCAATAAATTTCTGATATAAAGGTTCCCAGCATGTAGAGGATCATGTGAGCAGATAATGCTATGTTAAAACTGAGAAACTGGAGGGAAAATTGATTACCCATTTCTTCAGAAGATGGAGACTGCGGGAGCCGACAGAAATATTGTGTGTGTTTCCTCATTGCAGGTTTTCTTTGCCATGCTGAAAATTCATTGATCGTGGAGATGAATTCCTTGTTTGTCTGGCAGGGATCTTGCGTATTGATTCTATGCTGGATCAAGGAAACATATAGTACTCACAGTCTTAATAACAGCTCCGTGATTCCGTATTTTGAGCCTTCATATAATGAAGAAGATCATTCTGGCACCATGTTGTACAGTGACTCTATAATCTCTCAAAACCACATCCACACAACGATATCCAGTTTACAAGAAGAGACAGCATTTACTGGTAAATTTTTTTATGGTGTGTGTGTGTGTGTGTGTGTGTGTGTGTGTGTGTGTGTGTGTGTGTGTGATTCATTCATTTCTTTTTTAAAAACTATGATACAAAACAAAAACAAGAAGGTGACATTTATACAAAAAGAGAATAAATTAACCACAACAAACCATAACCAAACAAAGTAATCTACTTGACACGGCCCGTGCAACCTACCTCCCACTCAGGACTCATGAGATTTCTCACCAGAAAAACATTGAGTCTTCTCCTAGTGCAGTGGTGTTGAACCTTTGGCACTCCAGATGCTTTGGACCACAACTCCCAGAATTCAAGCCTAGATTGCCAATGATAAAGGACTGTGGGAGTTGTGGTCCAAAACATCTGGAGTGCCGAAGGTTCGCCACCACTGTCCTAGTGTGTACCCAGGGCCGGTGCGTCCATTAAGGCGAACTAGGCAGTTGCCTAGGGTGCCAAAATGGAGAGAGGGTGCTGGCCAGCCTACTGCCCCCCCGCTGCTCCCCCTCCGTCACTGGCCACCACCGTCTGTCCCCCCACCGCCCATCGCCACCCACCCGCCACCCCCGCACCCATTGATGCCCACCCCCGTGCCCGTCGCCGTCCCCCACCATCCGCTGCTCCCTGCTGCCCCCTGCCCCTGTCCCTGCTGCCGCCCCCTGCCCCGCCCCCACCCCATCGCCTAGGGCACAAAAAAACCTAGCGCCGGCCCTGTGTGTACCCTTTATCTTTTTGAAATACATATGCCAACAATTTATCCCATATTAATTAAAATCATTAATTTTTCCCCAGTCCTTTCCTAATTTTAATTTCACACGTCAATTTATCATTGATAGTCATATTTTGGGCAAAAGAGCTTTTTCAGTTAGCTGGTCCCTAATTATTGATGATCTTGGTGATCTTCAGTGTGACTGGTGCAGAAATGGTGTCCCGTGTAAAGCCTTTCTGTCCAGCCTCTTAGCTTTGCAGGCAAAAATCAAAGAAAAAAACAAAACAAAACAAAAGACATAAAACACGTGGCACCGTAAAGACTAACTTTCATATTTTAATGTAACATTTTGTGGACACATCCACTTCTTCAGACATATAGCAGCAGAATCTCTCTCTCTCTCAATCTCTCACCTGTTGGCTTCCCGCAGATGCTCCCAAAGGAGTGGAACTGATCGCTCATCCTGGAACCACTCTGCGAGAAGGGGAGAAACTTTCTCTTGAGTGTCGGGTCAGGAGCAGCAACCGTGCTGTCCTTGAGTTGCAATGGTGGAAGAATAATCATAGGACATCTGGAAGGATATATGGAAACAGAATGGAAATTGGTCCCCTAGGACGTCAACATTCTGGTCGCTATAGGTGTAAAGCAAGAAACAAATTTGGAACTACTGAGTCTAAAGAATTGACCATTGATGTCCAGTGTGAGTTGATTCATTGGGTGGATGAAAGATGGCTCTGAACCCATATGCTTTGTTTGTTAGGATTTAAGATTGCAGGCAGCTGCCTAGATGCCCTAAGCATATCCAGTCTCACCTGATTTCAGAAGCTAAGCAGGGTTGGCCTTGATTAGTACTTGGATGGGAGACCACCAGGGAATACCAGGTGCTGTAGGCGCCTGGAGTAGGAACTGGCAAGCCACTCCAGTATTCCTGCCAAGAAAACTCCATGGACATGGAGTCACGAAGGGTTGGTCATGACTAACGACACAACACACACACACAAGATTGCAGAGAGTTACTTTTTTCCGTTTCTTATAAGAACATTTGAATATGGCAACAAAGCACACCTTTCTTTTTATTCATTCCTTATGTGACAACTGTGTTTTAGAGCAGAAACAACAGACACTATGACCGCTACCACACTGTAGATTTGAAATGCCTTTTCTCTTGTCATAATTGGTTGTCTCTCCTAGATCCACCGAAAGAGACGAAATCCCCTTTCCAAAGCAGGACCATCAAGGAAAATGATACCGTTACTTTGGAGTGTTCTTTCATAGCCAAACCCCCGATCACCAAGTACGAATGGTACAAAAAGCCTTCAACAAGTGCCATCAGCTCCCAAAAACAGCTGCATTTTCAGGCAATTCGGCCAAGTGATTCTGGTACTTATTATTGCCAAGTCTACAATCCCATTGGCAGGTCAAACTCTTCTCTCGTCATGCTGGATGTCCATTGTAAGTAGTCACGCATTCTAAAAATGGGATGAGTGTTTGGGTTGGATGAAAGTTCTGTTTCTCCCAGATGTTCTTGGACTACTACTTACACCTCTCTGTGTATTTTGTACTGTGATACCCACTATCTCCAGTCACTACCTATAGTCTTCCTTCTTCAGCAAGGATATTTTCTCCTTTTCAAATAGAAGGAGGGAGGCTGGATTTAATAAGAATTTGCACATAGGTCTGTTTAGAAGAGAAGGATTCCCATCTTCAGCTGAGATTATGTGGATCCTATCTAAATTAAAAGATCTCATAGAATGACAGAATCATCGTAGGGTTGGAAGAGACCTTGGCGATCTTCTAGTCCAATCTTGTTGGGATCCAAGATTGCAAACAGTGAGCTTTTCCCATTTCTTATAAGAACATTTGAACCAAGTAACACAGAACACCTTTCTCTCTCTTTTAAAAAATATTTTGTTAACAAAACATTAATAACTGAATTAAATAAATGACATATCAACTTAAAAATAAACACAACAACAATTGTCACCCCTGTGTGCCCCACCCTACTCTTGGGAATAGTCAACATTTCTGATACCATTCTTCCATTTTAAATTGAGTCTTATGCTTCCAATTCTTTGCAAATATCTGCCTTGCTGCAGTGACCATAAGGTTAATTAATTTATTTTCTTCTTTCTTTAATTAACTATTCTCAGTATTATTCCACAAAGCAACCTTTAATATCCATTATTTCTGCAATCTCCTCAAAAATCACGAAACATTACTTCTTTCCTGTTTCACGAGTCCACCACATATGTATGTTTTTCTTTTCCAGATCTCTACCACAAAGATGGTGCATTCTTATTAACCCAAACACACACACACACACATACATATACATATATACACATATACATATATACACATATACATATATGCACATATACATATATACACACATAGACACACACACATACAGAGAAACAGACACGCACGCCCCCCCCCCATATTATTCACATGGAGCCTCTGCCATCCCATTTTGCAGCCAGGATTCCCCTGCCATGAAACCTCAGGCTAAACTTTTCCCCCTTGTTTCCCTCCTCTAAAAACTAGGCGCGTCTTATGGTCAGGTGCGTCTTATACAGCAAAATGGATTAACTGAACCATATTGACCCCACCTTTCTCCTCAGGTGACCCCAAGGCATGTTCAACCGAACCATACAAAAAGCAGAAGGGAAATAAAATCAATTTAAAACATTGTGATTTAAATTCCAAAATTGTACCCAAAGAGCTAAAAGAGAGCAAATGACTGAGAAAATAAAACCCAGAGGATTTGAACCCCACCTCCAAAAACATCAAAATGTGTCCACTTGTAACAAGCAGTAAGGGAATTTGCATCAGTTCCACTCCCTGAGGAAAAAAAAAACTTCATTATTGCTATTTCAAGAGAAACGACTTTTCAGAAGCCACGTGATCAAGAGATTACACGCCTGAAAAAGCGCTGTAATGGCAGGAGAGCTACATTCATTTCCCTTTTCATGAGGGAAACACATCTAAAAATGCAAAGCCATATTGTCCTCTTTTGCGTGTGCCTTTTCTAAGGTTCCCGTTTTAAAAAGCATATCTTGGTTATGGAAAGAGGAGCTATAGGGGCAGTCTTGAGACGGAAATGGAGGAATAAAAGTATCTTGTCTCTGTCACAGCCCAGCTTTCTGAATAACCACGTCAAAGGTGGTACTACTCTTTGTGAAGATTCTCAGTTATCTAGGTGAGTTTATCTGGAAGTTGAGTCATGGCAACTGGACTATTTTTCTTGAGAGATTGGAAAGTTTCGCTGCTCATCCAAGCAGCTTTGTCAGTCTGAGGAAAGCTAGTTGTGAGGCCTCCATTTTATAGTTCAAATGAAGGTCAAAGTGAACAACATTTGTTTCATTTTAGATACAAAATTCATTTGTTGTTTCGTTGCGTAACGAAACAAAAAAACAAAAATGGAAACGAAAAATTGTTCATTTCGTGCCCATCTTTAAAAAGCAGCCTTAGTTTCAGTTTCAGTTTTTCCTGTCCTAGATCCACCAGAGGAGCCCCAAGTCTCCTTCTCCAGAAGTACCGTCCAGGGAAAGGATGCCGTCTCTTTGCACTGTTGGTCCACAGCCCGTCCTCCCATCACCCATTACGAATGGTACAAATGTCCTGCGGAGGACATCCTCAGCTCCCAACAGGAACTGCATTTTCAGGCGATCCAGCCCAATGATGCTGGTGGTTATTACTGCAAAGCCTACAATCCCATTGGCCAGTCAACCTCTTCTGTTCTCACACTGAACATCCATCGTAAGTAAGAGAAGGTCTTGGTCGGGAAAGGATTAGGTGATGGGAGGGGCTGGTGCCTTCAGGATCCCTCATGTACACATACTAGGTGAATTTAAGCGCTCCAGGGGATCAGTTACTCCACTTGCTTATTCTTCAAAGTGATGGTTTCACAGCACGAGTACAAGTGACATGGCTAATGAAGTTAATGGATACAGAAAACAACATCTAGATTAACAGTTTAAAGGCACCAGTATTGTTTAGGGAGCAAACTCAGAGGAATTCCAGCTCTGTTGTAAATGGTGTGGTCTGAAAACTAGAGAAGCTTAAGAGGAACCTATTAGCTCCTCAGAATAAAAGTCAGTAGGACTACCGCTTCCTCTGGCAGGGAGGACCACAGCCTAGGACAGGCATGTCCAAACTTTGGCCCTCCTGATTTTTTGGACCACAACTCCTAGAATTCCAAACCTGTATTTCCAATGGCAAAGGACTGTGGGAATTGTGGTCCAAAACATCTGGAGGGCCAAAGTTTGGACATGCCTGGCCTAGGAGAAGCCGGCAAGAAGCTCTCAGCCCTCCAATATCCCAACATATGTTGCCTCTAATGGCAATGGGAGCAAGAGAAGGTCAACTGTGAAGATCATAAAAGTTGGTCAGATTTGTATGGAATAACTTGTCTTTCCACATGGAACAGTCTCAAGTAGAGACAAAAAACGGAAATGGAAACGGAAAATTGTTTGTTTCGTGCCCATCTCTAGTCTCAAGAGTTAGAGGGTGTTTGGAATGTTGACAGTACTCAACGATGCCTATATCTCTCCTCTTTCCTCAAACTATCGCTTTCTTAATTCCTTCAAGCAGCTGATGTCTGCAATTAGCAAGTCTGCAGTCCAATTCTAAGGATAAAGCCAAGGATCCGGGCCATAATGCAGCCACTGAGTATGTCTGATGGGTGAAGAAAGACGAGGCAGTGGAGGAAGTGCAGAAAGTGGGACTCAAACTCCTTTCCTATCCATTTTAATTCTTCTCTCTTTTCATCCACATGTTCACCATTGTATCGTTCTAACATGTTCATTAGGAAAAATAATTGTTGTTTGCTAAGATTTCATTAAAAAGCTCCTTTTTTAAAAAACTGATTCCAATGTGACTTGGATGTTCACTTTTTCCCCTTCTTCTTTTGCCTTACCAGAGGTTCTCCTCCTTGTGTCCCCAGATGTTCTTGGTCTAAAACTCCCAGAAACCCTGTCCAGCTTCTGGAAGTTTTTGTCCAAGAAGACCTGGGGCGTCCAAAGTTGGGAACGATAAAAATTCGGATGGGACAAACATTAGAAGAAACAGAGCTCAGGTTAGATGAAGTACTTTCTTTGAAGAAGACAACTGGAACTCCTTCATCCCATCATCCTCTGCTGAAATATCATTTCCAAGGATGACTTGGGCCCCTGCATCTTTGCAGATATATGGTGGTTTCCCAGGTCTCAGGATCTCAGTTATTGCCTACTCTTCCTTGGGATTCCAGTTGGAAAGAGAAATTTCAGGGCCAGAAGATGAAAGGGAGGTAGGAGTTGCAGTATATGTGAAAAATGTAAATTCCCACATAGGAAGAGAGGAAGAGGGGACTGGCTGTCCCATCGAGAGCCTCTGGATCAATGTTGTTGGGTTGGAAAACAAAAGGAGTCTATACGCAATCACCTAGAAAACAATGCAATAGTAATTAGAAGCTAACATGGACTTGTCAAGAACAAATCCTGCCAGACTACCCTGAATTCATTTTTTGATCAGGTAACCTCCCTGGTAGACAGAGGGAATGGTGTTGTAGTAGATCTTGACTTCTGCAAAGCTGTTAACAAAGGTCCCCACGATATCCTGATTAGCAAGCTTATTAAGGGTGAAATGGATAGATCACCTATAAGGTGGATGCATAGTTGGCTACAGAATCATCCTCAGATGATGATGATTAATGGCTCCTTCCCTAAGTGAGAGGATGTAACTTGTGGAGTACTGCAAGGGTCAATCCTGGGTCAGGTGCTCTTCACTATTTTTATTAATGACTTGGATAAGGGAGTGCAAGGAAGGCTTGTCAATTTCACAGTTGACACAAAATTGGGTGGAACAGGTAATATCCCGGAAGACAGAAACAAACTTCAAAAGGATCTTGACAATCTGGAGCACTGGGCTGAAACCAACAGAATGAAACTTATTTATTTATTTATTTTTATTTTAGAGTATTTTTACCCCGCTTTTCTCCTTGGAAAAGGACCCAAGGCGGCTTACAGAATGAGGGATAATATGCAGTCCAGTACAAGTAAGACATGTTTAAGAAATTGAGGGACATCTCAATAGACAGCTCAATTAATAGACAACATGCCATTAAAGCTACGAGAGAACGCGAGCAGTTAAGTGGGAGCCAAGTTCCATGTAAAGTTATGAGTGATGGAAACTAAGATTGAAAACATTAACAAGGATAAGAGCAAAGCACTCACCTAGGAAGAAGAAACCAAATGCAGTGACAAGATAGGCAATACCTGGCTCAGTAATGCTACAAGCAAGAAAGATCTTGGAATTGTCATAAGCTGAATAGGAGCCAACAGTGTGACGTGGCCACAAAAAAAGGGAAACACTATTTTAGGTTGCATTAACAGAAGTGTACTGGTGAAATCCCATTGGGTGCTCATCCCCCTTTATTCAGCAGCACTGGTTAGGCCTCCACTTGAGTCTTGTGTCCAGTTCTGGAGAGCGCACTTCAAGAAAGAGGCAGACGAATTGGAACATGTTCTGATGAGGGCAACAAGGATGATCAAGGGGCTGGAAACTAAGCCCTATGAAGAAAGACTAAAAGAACTGGGCCTCTTTAGCCTAGGGAAAAAAGAAGACTGAAGGATGATATGTTAGCATTTTTCAAATATTTGAAGGGCTGTCCTACAGAGTCATTGCAGGATCTGTTCTGGATCATCCCAAAGCACTGGACCCATAGCAAAGGGCCCAGGTTAGGGGACACAGCTTTGGGATGAATATCAGGCAAAACTTTCTAACTGTTAGAGCAGTACAACGATGGAACTAAATAAATAATTCGGGAGACAATTGAGAGAAATTTGATAACTAACTGGCAGATATCCTTTGATTTGTAATCCTCTATTGAGGAGGGAGTTTGGAAGCCATGCAAATGATCTGAATGTTGGTAAAATGCCCCCAGTCTCTGTTTCCACTTTCCTGCTATTAGAAGTGAAAAGACAAACAAAAGTAATATGAATGCTTCCTCTTTCCACCTCTGGACATGGTACTTCTCCTTGCCAGTTTCTTGACACCCAGTTTGTGAGCAGAACTATTTTCTGAGTCTCAGCAGTTACAGGAAACACGCTGTTTCATGGCTCCATTTGGGCTGGGTTGTCTGATCTGGTGTGAATTCTGTTTCATATTGCTGGAAATAAAACAATAGCGACTCAAATACTTTCCTTTTCTGATTGTACTATTGCTGATGGATGCCGACATAACCTTCATGAGGAAACGTTCTCCACTTTCACCGGCAAAGGTAAGTTTCTGACTGTAGCAGGGAAAAAAAATCTAGTTTGAGTCTTATCTTTATAATCTTGCTAGAAAGCTGCAAGGATAACCACTTTTTAAAGAAAATATTTAACTAAGGAAGCATTCATTCTTGTTTATAATACAGATATATACTATCTCAATGCTATCTCTGTTTATTATCTCGTTTTAATATGCTTTAAATGCTTCAACAACAACAACAACAACAACAACAACTACTACTACTACTACTACTACTACTACTACTACTACTACTACTACTACTACTACTACTACTACTTTGGGACTTCCAAATACATACAGACAGGGCTTTGGAGCATAATACCCCGGATATTGTGATTGTGGAGATGAATAAAGTGTGAATCGTTGATGTTGCTATACCAGGTGACAGTAGAGTCACCGAGAAACAACTTGAAAAAATTACCTGATATCAGGATCTGAAAATTGAACTTCAGAGACTCTGGCACAATCTGAGGTTGGGAAAAACAACAAACTTTTCACCAGGCACCAAACAACACCATGGCTGTCTTGGTACAGGCGTTCTGGCTGGCCTGCCATGCACCACAAGCCCTTTGCTTACCCACCAACATCTCTTTGGGTGGGCATTGCTTCTGCCCAAAAATACCTCAGCTTGAACCACCGAGACTCGTTCAGCCTTGAAGCAGCCAAATTGTACTCATTCAGCAACCGCCCTTCCTGCTTAGGGTGGAAAGAAGGAAGTCCCTTTCTGAGTTGTGAGTCCTCTAGAAGCACAGATGTCTTTGGTTACTGATCTTTAAGTCGCAGAAGACCAGCTCAGGAGCTTTCAGAGAAATGCCGGGTAGGGCTCGTGCTCAGTCCTGACAA
>JAHTLZ010000008.1:5484209-5499399 GCA_023846285.1 Phrynocephalus versicolor
TTCCTAAGTAGCCATCCTTGATCTGTCTTTGTTCAGGAGATGCTGTGGCTCTTTCAGGAGATTCCCTAAGTGTTGGGTAGGGAAATGAGATCCTTTACTTGAATGACATTTCTGCTGCCCATTAATGTAACATGGTTTTAAGTGAAAATATAACAATGTAGTAAGCTTTCTTTCTTTCCTTCTTTCTTTCTTTCTTTCTTTCTTCTGTTATTATTGGGCATATTATAGTTTTGATTTGAATGAGAGGTGTGCTATATTGTTTCGGTGCTGCAGTCCCAAAACACAACTCTGCGGTTGTTTGGTTGTTTTAGAGCCATTTCTGGATAGGTGACCTTTAAATATTATGCAGAGATATTCATTCAATTAATAATAGATAGAAACAGGATCTGATCTTAAGAACACTGAGCCCTCCTCAGGTTCACGGTTTCTCTGGAGAGTTACTGCCATGTTTGGAGCAGCAATGTTTAGAGTACGGGGTTCCCAACTTGGGTCCCGAGGGATTCTTGGACTACATATCCCAGAAATCCTAGCCAGCACAACTAGTGGTGAAGGCTTCTGGTAGTTTTAGTTAAATATCTGGGGAACCCTGGTTGGGAACTACTAGTTTAGAGGGTTAGGCAACACAGAACAAGGAGGACCAGGCAGGGTTCAGATCCTCATTAAGCTATGGGTGACTTAGGTGCATAAATTCTGTCTCCATCTTACCCTCCCGGCAAGCTCATAGGAAGGTTAAAGTAGGGCAGGGGATCATAAGAACATAAGAATATAAGAAGAGCCATGCTGGATCAGGTCAAAGGCCCATCTAGTCCAGCTTCCTGTATCTCACAGTGTTCCCACCAGTTGCGTCTGGGAGCGCACGAGACTAGATCTCTGTCTCCTGATACCACTCCCCTGCATCTGGCCCTTGAAGTACCCTGGTTTTAAGCCTGGAGATGACACATCTCCATCAATGGTTTGTAACCTGTGATGGACTTTTCCTCCAGGAATCTGTCCAATCCCCTTTTGAAGGCGTCCAAGCCAGATGCCATCACCACATCCTGTGGCAGGGAGTTCCATAGACTAACAACACGCTGGGTGAAAAAATATTTTCTTTTGTTTGTTCTTACTCTCCCAACCCTCAATTTGAGTGTATGTCCCCTAGTTCTGGTATTTTGTGAGAGGGAGAAGAGCTTCCCTCTATCCACTTTACTCATGCCCTGCATTATTTTGTATGTCTCAATCATATCCCCCCTCAGACGCCTCTTTTCCAGACTAAAGAGCCCCAAATGTTTTAGCCTTTCCTCATAAGGGAGGTGCTCCAGCCCAGTAATCATTTTAGTTGCTCTCTTGTGCACCTTTTCCAGTTCCACTATGTCTTTCTTGAGATGCGGTGACCAGAATTGTACACAATACTCCAGGTGCGGCCTTACTATTGTTTTGTATAATGGCATTATAACGTTGGCTGTTTTATTTTCAATCCCCTTTTTGATAATCCCTGATCGAAACATTTCTTTCTTTATTATTCATTCATTAAACTTTTATATCACCTATCGGGTGAATAGTTACTCTAGGTGGTGTACAAAACAAGATAAACAGCACCACCAGAGTCCGATAAACAATTAAATAATACAGACAAGAAGAAATCACAACTAAACGAAAATAGACAAAGAGCACATAACAAAAATTGCAGAGGTCACGGCAGAGGCGGAATTAGTGCAAAAGACGTAGTCCAGATAACACCCATGTGGACCAACATGCGCTCCTTAGGGTAAACATGGGGTATAAACCTAAATAGTATTTTTACAACTGTTACTTCCAGGGCGTCTCCTCCATCTGTTGCTTTTCACTCATTCCTCTGTGGAATGAAGGGCACAGGGTGGAAGCCACCAAGAAGGAGAAGGTTAAAACTGGCTTCCCGTGCTTGGCTCTCTTGCTTCCACATCCGGACTCACTGACTCCTGTACAGGAGAGCTCCAAGATATTTTGCTGCCTGAGACAGAGCAGCACTCAGTATCCCTCAATAGCATCCAAGTTCTTCTTCTTTTTTTCTGGTGGTGGTGGACACATAGGCTAGGCTAAAAAAATCACCTGCTTTGTTTCTGTGCTCTAAGCTTACAAAAGGAGGACCTAGTCTGACGGAATAAGAACCAGGTCTTTTAAAATAATGTACAGTACATTGACACTCAAAATCTGTGTTTTATGTGTAGACATGTGGGTGCCTATTTAGATCAACAATCAGAAATAATTGTTAAATTTAATTTTAAAACACGGTACATGTTTGCAGGAGAGATTGTGAACTGATGCACAGCATGCTCACCAGAGCTCAGGTTGCTATGTGCTAGGGGAGGTGGTGGGGGGCAACAATTCAACAGGCGACCCTAAAGCATCTGCCATACCTCAACTTTGCTGATCTCAGTCTTTCATCTGGAATGGGACTGTACAGACATTGGGGGGGGGGGGAAGCATCCTTGGGCATCTCTTCAAATGAAGAACAGGAGCTGTCATTCAACAGATATCTTTATTTGACTGAAAATAGTTTTAGCCCACCTTGGTCCTTTAAGAAGGAACCACGGTGGCTTCCATCTTTAAAAGGCAATATTTAAAAACTTAAAATAATTACAGTGGACTCTCATATAACAAACAGTTTGTATAACATAAAATCTGTACAACATAAAAAATTCTGGAGAGAGGGGAAATTTGCTTAACAGAATCACCTATGGGGCACATCCGTACAACATAAAAATGGTCGTGATTAGGGATTACTCCGTTTTCAATGCATTTCTATGGGAAATTTGCATAAAGGAAAATTTGCTTAACATAATTTCATTTGGAACAAATTAATTCCTTTATACAAGGTATACAAATACCTAAAAGGACCAAGCAAATACCACATGTAAGTATGTGAGCACAAGAAAGGACCAAATGCCTGAATTAGGCTCATAAGATGAACAATGGCCTAAATAGGCTCATTAGGGAGACAATAGTATCCTTAGCCTTAAGGTGAACAATGGCCTCAGGATACTATTGTCTCCCTAACGAGCCTATTTAGGCCATTGTTCATCTTATGAGCCTAATTCAGGCCAGGGTGACAAGAGGTCAAAGCTGCCTATAAGATGGAGGATTTGCACTAGCTGTATTCAGACCGATGAAGCTGTTTGGATGAACAGCGAAACATTTCTATCTCTCAAAAAAGAAGTCCAGTAGCCATGACTCAGCTTCCAGATAAACTCACCTGGATGACTGAGAATCTTCATAGACTCACTTAGGAAACCAGTCCTTGAGGGAAAGCTTGCCTAAAAACTCTTTCCCTTCTTGTGGAAGAACGGCAGTGATGGGGCCCAGCCTGGTCTCCCATGAGAGGGAGTTCCATAGTCTGAGAGATATCTTCCCCACCCCTCTACCCACCCATATGTCTCCGCCAGCTCACCAACTTTGAGTATGTATCCATTCACCTCCCCAGTTTTTGGTGACTACCTCACAAACAGTGAAAAATGACCTAAAGGATTATTGACTCTTTTTTCACCCTTCTCAGGTTTGACCCTTGCCCGACTCCACGATGAGGCATTTCTTTCTGCTGCTCTTCCTTGAGGGTAACGTATGCAATACAATTTTCACTGGAGATCTCAGAAGGGATGGGGTTTTCTGGTTGAGAAGTCCAAGCTTTGCTGAGGCAGAGGAGGCAGCCACAAACCCAAGTCAAAGCAGATATCTCAGGTTTGATAAGAGGCCACAATCCTCCCAGCTGTTAATCCCAGGGAATGAAGGAGATATCCTGTGAGTCACTTGCCTCCACATTCATTAAAAATAATAATCAACATCTTTCTGTTCAACTGGGACCTTTATAAATTTGGACAGTTCAGAAATGCAACTGAAGCAAAGAACCCTCTCTCTCTCTCTCTCTCTCTCTCTCTCTCATTCTGTAAGTTTTCGATGAGAAACTGGAGAGGAAAATCATTACCGTAATCATTTTATTCAGATGGTGGGGACTTTGGGAGCTGACTTAAACTATTTTTTGTGTTTCTTCATTGCAGGTTTTCTTTGCATGAAAAGCCCACTGATCATAGAGCCAACTTCCTTCTCTGGCTGGGAGGGATCTTGTATATTGATTCCATGTCAGATCAAGAAAACATTTGATGCTCAGAGTCTCAATAACATCTCCCTCATCTGGTATTTTAAGCCTGTTTATGATGGCAGTCTAAAAGACTTTACGGGCACCTTGTTGTACAATGGCTCTGTAACATCTCAAAACTACATGAGCCCCAAAATATCCAGCTTACAACAACGGGCAACATTTACTGGTAATTTAAATGAAAGGAAATGTGACTTGACAATTTACCACCTTCAGAAAAGTGATGGTGATTGGTATGGAGCAAGGCTTTATGGTACCGTTGGAGGCAAAACTACTGAAGATCAATGGATTGAAAAAATTAGTGTTTCTTATCTTGGTAAGAATTTTTCTGAAATATATCTGTTGCCCCTTTCTCTCTCCCCCAACTCCCGAGGCATTGAGGGGAAGGGTATGAGTGAAAGAGGGTTTTTCCCCCCAGTTAGGAGACCCCCAGTTACTGAAGACTTGGTGGATTTTACACCAACAATTTGAACTGGGCCAAGGAGAGAACTGATCTTCAGTGCAACTAGTGCAGAAATGGTGTCCCATGTTAAACCTTTCTGTTCACCCCTTTAGCTTTTGGGCTACTGATGGTTGAACCAAGTCTGTGAAGATTGTCAGTCATCTAAGTGAGGTTATCCGGAATTTGAGTCAAGGCAACTGGACTTATTTTCTAGTGAGATTAAAATGTTTCACTATATTTCATCTACCCAACAGGCCTATTTGGGTCACTGTCCACGTAACGAGCCTATTGAGACTGGGGCAGGGGGATTAAATATCAATTTGAGGCCTCACACCAACTTTCCTTAGACTCATGAAGCCACTTGGATGAGTAGTGAAACATTTCAGTTTCACAAAAGCAGTCCAGTTGCCATGACTCATCCTCTGGACTACCACTAGAATACAAACCGGAACTAGATTCTTCTTGCCAAGAGCAATCACAGTGCATCTTTAGAGAGTGACAAGTTTAGAAACACCCCATTGCTACCTGATCCTTGTTCTGGAATATCACCCAATCTCTTCCATTTCCCCCTTCCCTTCCCATTGAATTGGAACATTAAGCGACTATGTGCTTGTGGTGATAACGTTTCTTGGTTGCAGTCTCCATTTTGATTGATGGTTGAATAAAGGCCTGCAAGATCTCTTAACTATTTCAATTCCTTCAGTGTTGTCAACATTAAAGCTGTGTAGCTGTTGTCTTCTCAATATTCTGCTACAGTCCTGCTTTGGCTTTTTCTTCTTTTCCTTCTTTCACTTTCACTAGCAGTTGTTTCAAGTTATTGCTGCTTTCTGCCAGGAAGACGGTGTATGGAGAATGAGTAAAATAGGAACGGGAAGAAAAAATATCCAAGGGTATGGAAGTTGAGTCATGGCAACTGGACTTCTTTTCTTCAGAGATTGAAACATTTCATCCAAACAGACAAATCAAGACTATTTCACACCTCCATCAACAAGGTTATGGCTAACAGCTCATACCGTGTGGGTGTTGGGAAGGTTGTAAAGGTGGGACTTTCACGCACCTTAGGCCATTGCCCACCTAATGAGCCTATGGAGAATATTGTCTATCTAAGGAGCCTGTTCAGGCCATTGTTCATCTTATGAGCCTCTTTCCGACCAGGGTGGCATGAGGTCAAAGTGAACTGTAAAAATGGAGGTCTCACAACTAGCTTCCCTCAGACTGAGGAAGCTGTTTGGATGAGCAGCAAAATGTTTCAGTTTCTCCAGAAAAGAAGTCCCATTGCCATGATTCAACTTCCAGATAAACTCACCCGGATGACTGAGAATCCACACAGACATATCCATGGGTCCTTGTTACATCTGGAATAAGCTGCAACTCCAATAGTTTCTGTTGTTCTGGTTCCTCATTACACCAGAGAACAAATATAAACATTTAATATATTTAATATATTAAAATATTCAATCTGAAGAGTGACTCCCCATTTCCCCTTTTGTCTTCTGGATGCAGAGTCACCACCAGAACCTAGACTGGAAATCTACCCCAAGGAGATGAAGGAAGGACAAAGAACCATGGTGACCTGCTCAATGACTTACCAATACCATTGCCCAGAGAAGCCACTTAGTATGACTATCCGTATGGATCACTGGTCAGACTTGGAGGTGAAGACTCTGTCTAAGAACAACAGAGAAGTCCGCAAACAGCTAACTTTTTTTCCAACCTGGGAAGATGATGGCAGATTGCTCACATGCTCCGTCATGGATCAAGTGAGAGAGATATCCCAGAGTTCCAGGAAACTGGATGTGAAACGTAAGGGATGGTTGGAAGCAGCACAAATAGGCCTCACATGGTTATTTCATCAACGGCTTCTCTCTGATGAAATCTAAGATAACTCAGAACTGCTGAGTAGCCGAGTGGTTTGGTTGGAAGTTTCAATCCCCCCACTATGCTTCCTTAGTAGTATCTGGATCCAGTGATCTATAAGGTCCCTCCCAAATAATGTGATTGAAAATCTGTTACCTGAATTGTGAATTCTGCATCAAGAGAGTTTTGATAAACAGAATGGCTGGGATTTTGCAGTGCAATCCTGTATATTTCTTTTTATGATGTCAGGCTTAGAGTTGGTTTTTTGCTAGTCATGATCATATAAGTCATTCTTTGAACAGATAAACAAACACAAAAATCTCCTACAGGTGTAAAAGCCAATATTTTTTGTTTGCAGTGGTTCTCCTCGAAGGAGGAATAAATCTGAACTGTCTTCTCTGTTTTCAAGGGGACTTTCTCTTGTGATAAGTGTGCACAGGGCAGTAGTCTTATGGCTCAGGCTAGAGACATTTTTATGCATCTGCCATAGAAGGAAATAAAATCCTATGGTTTGTTTTTAGAGAAGTGTGCCTGTCTTTTCCAGAAAGGGCATTTACTCCATTACAGCAATGGATCTAAGACTGCGGTCTCACTAAAGTTTTCTGCGCATCTTAATTTGATGTGCAGTTTTTTGGGGTTGTCATGTGGTGTTTGATGCACAGTTAGTGTCCTGTCGAGAGAGTATTATTTTACTGCTCTGTGCCCTTCTCTACTTGCTTACTGTGTATCTTTTCCCTTTTTTCTGGGTCAGTTTTCTAAGTCTCCGTTGCAGGAAGTGGCACGAAAAGGGATACGAAGCTAATTACTGTGTATTGTCTGGGGTCGCACCTCGTTAGAGTAGCAAAGAACTGAGCATCTTTAAGGGAAGTTTTTTTAAACTAACCCCTAGAGGTGGTTTAAAAAACTGCAGTGAAAGTGCACTTCCGGGGGGCGTGGTCAGTCGGGGCACCAAATTACTTCCCTTCACGGTTAGGACACAATATTTTACTGTGCAGTTGACCGCAGCAAAAATTCACAGAAAACGCTGGTGACACTGTGGCCTAAGAAGGCTTTGCATATACTGCAGCTCCGTTGAGAGATGAAATAGATTTCCATCTTTAACAGATTATTTTGTAGATCCTGTTTAAGTTCCATGAGCTCATGCCTATTTTTTTTTTTTTGGTCCAATCTGTCTGACTCTCTCTCCCCCCTCCCTCTCTCCCCCCGCTCATTCTCTCTCTCTCTCCCCCCCTTTCTCTCAATCTCTCATCTGTTGGCTTCCTGCAGATGCTCCCAAAGGAGTGGAACTGATCGCTGATCCTAGAACCACTCTACGAGAAGGGGATAAACTTTCTCTTGAATGTATGGTCAAGAGCAGCAACCCTGCTGTCCTTGATTACCAGTGGTGGAAGAATGATCACAGGATAGATCGAGGGATAATTTGGAATCGAATGGAAATTGATCATGTAGGACAGTCACAATCTGGGCGTTATAAATGTAAAGCAAAAAATAGAGTTGGAATTACTGCGTCCGAAGAACTGACCATAGATGTCCAGTGTGAGTTGATTCATTGGGCTGATGATTGCAGGCCTTTATCAGTTTCCATTTGTTAAGATAACATTTGAATACAGCAACAAACAGCAGCTTTCTTTTTATTCATTCGATTTGGGACTCTTGTGAGTAGATGGTAGAAAGCCAAAACAAGTCAGTCTTAGAGCAGAAACAGACACTATTATGGTGGTTACTTCACGTCCATTTTGTCTCTGTTAGCGTTGCTCTTAGGCGGTTACTTCACATCTGTTGTGCAACTACTGAAATTTGTCTCGACTACGCCGCCAGAATGGGTGCTAAGTGGGGCAATCCTGTACCTGGTGCTGGGGTAGGGTTTTCCCTTGTCACTCTTTGTTCCCGCTTTCTGTTCTGAGACAAGACACCGTGTAGTAACGACTGTCACACAACAAAACATTCGTTTCTCTCAGAAAACTGTGTCCAGGTTTTTTGTTTTTAACTTTTCAGAAGAGAAATACTGAAAAAGAATTTTTTAAGTCTCCCCCCCCCCAAAAAAAAGGAAAAAGGAAGCTAGACAAATTCAGTGTTTGTCATGGTACAAGACTGTGAGGTAACACTTGTCACAAGACAAGTTCTCACTACTATGGGAACACTGAAACAGGGACAAAACCACGTGATCACAACCAACGCTGTCACGGTACAAAACGAGTCACTGTACAAAACTAGTCACGGACGTGAAGTAACTGCCCATGATGGCACATTGGTGACGAAAAGACACAATTCAGGCAGACTTTAATGTTTAGAGAAAAAAAAACTTCAAAGGAGTCACCTAGTCATTTCCTGAATTCCAATCACAAAACAAAGCAAGCTCATTTGCAATTTATATGAGGTGAGGAAAGTTTCTGTTTCTAAGGCAGAAAGAGGGTGAAAAGCAGGGGGAAAGCGATGCACGGTGTCCGCAAACATAGATGAATAGATGAATAGATGAGCAAAAATAGATGAATCGGGCGTCCTTTCCCCCCTTCTGTTTCAGTTTCCGTGTCTTATAGAATGATAGAATCATAGAGAGGAAAGCGACCTAGATGGCCTAGATGGCCATTGAGTCCAATCCCCAGCTGACTGCAGGAAACCAAGTTGAATCAGATCAGGCAGATGGTTGTCTAATTTTCTCTTAAATGCCTGTAGCCTTGGAAGCTGCGGCATCAACTGAGGGAAGTGATTCCATTGTCATAATTGGTTCTCTCTCCTAGATCCACCGAAACAGACCGAACCCATGTTTCCAAGTGAGACGATCAAGGAAAATGATACCGTCACTTTGCAGTGTTCTTTCATAGCCAATCCCCCGATCACCAAGTATGAATGGTACAAACAGCCTGCACCAAATGTCATCAGCTCCCGAACACAGCTCCATTTTCAGGCCATCCAGCCCAGCGATTCTGGTACTTACTATTGCAAGGCCTGGAATCCCATTGGATGGTCACACTCTTCTCTCTTCACCCTAGATGTCTTTTGTAAGTAGTCTTGGATTCCAGAAATTGGAAAGGGGGGGGTTCTTTAGGTGAAATGCAAAACTTCTGTTCTTGGACTGCCTATCACACCACTCTCATTCTTTGGTGCAGGGTTGCCGATAATCCCCAGTCAATGACCATGGTGGCTAGAGCTTTGTGGGACCGAGGGTCTGCTCATCATTGGTGTCTCAGTGTTTTATCGTGTACTGTGCCTGCTTTTCTTTGCACGGATCTGATTTCTGCTGTGATTTAAATCAATCTTCCAATTCACTGCACCTGTGGAGAACCTCAGATCATCTCCAGTTACACCGTTTTGTTTACACTTAGTTTTCATGATCCATATCTCTTGAAGCTAACATGGGACACCGCCCCCGGATCACAACTCCCTATATATTCACAGCAATATGACAATAATTGGTGTCCTCTACCAACAGACAATTGATGTGTGTGTGTTTTTTCAGACAAACCCAAGGATGTCCAGCTGGCTGTTTTAAACCCCCTGCCCATCACAGAAGGACAAAAAATCACATTCAACTGCTCAGTGGGCAGCAGTAACCCCAGGACCAACCAGCACAAGTTGCTCGAGAATGATGTGGCTGTGCATTGGGTGACTGAGCCAAACCGTATCACTCTCACTGCAAAACCTCAAAGAGGAACTACTTACCGTTGTGAAGTGTGCAACATTATTGGTTGCACTGTATCTCTAGCGAGCTCTGTAAATGTACACTGTGAGTAATTTTTTGTCATTTAAACCCTGGACATTCTGAAAGCCAACAGTGGGTAATTGTTGGAAAAGGAAGGGGTAATTTGGGACAGCTGGTGCTACAGGAGACCTTATCTGCAGATGCTAGATGAATTTAAGCATGCCATGCTGTATAAGGTATATTGCATATAGTGATTCCCTGTGTCAGTCTATTAATTTTGCTGGTCTGTGACCATCATAAAGTAAGAAAGAATTTAAGTCAGGCATGTCCAAACTTTGGCCCTCCAGATGTTTTGGACCACAGCTCCCACAGTCCTTTGCCATTGGAAATACAGGCTTGGAATTGTGGTCCAAAACATCAGGAGGGCTGAAGTTTGGACATGCCTGATTTAAGTGCACCAGGGCATCAGGTTCTTGACCTCTTGATTTGTCAGTGATGGAGTTCACAGCATGACTAGAACTGGCGTAGCTGACTGCAGTGATGATTAGAGATGGGCACGAATCAAGAAAATGGCATTTCATTTGTCATTTGTCGTTTGGAGGGTCTGTTTCGTTTCGTTTCCATTTTTCGTGAATGTTTGCAAAAAAATCATTTTCGTTTTCGTTCGTTTCGTTACCATTTTGTTACCATTTATTTCAATTTTTTTGGTTTTTTTAAAGGATTTTAAGCATTCACTCATATTGCAGTAATGGAAACGAAATGCACGACAAAACTTCCGGTGTTTCTGTTCGTTTCGTTTCATTTTAGAGACAGAATTTGTTTGTCGTTTCGTTGCATAACGAAATGAAAAAACAGAACCGGAAACGAAAAATTGTTCGTTTCGTGCCCATCTCTAGTGATGGTTATCGAACTTCCTCACTCTGTCATGACATTCTGCTGGAAGTCAACTGCCAAACCGCTCAGTGGTTTAGGTACCTGGCTATGGAGCCAGAGGCTGGGAGGTCAATCCCGTACTGTCCCTCTCTGACAGCAATGATCCCTTGGATTCCATCCAGCTTTGTAGTTCCAAGATGATGGGGATGATGATGAGGGTTAATTTGTGCAGGCAGAGATTTTACCAGATTCTCGGTGGGAGAAATGTAATCTGTGTGTGTCGAATCATTGTGATGGTGCTGGGGTTTGCCAAAGACTTGGAATCCTGCACAGGGACTTTTGCACTTCCATTTGCATCTCCGGAGACCTGCCGAGACAGTAGGTTTTAAGGAATGGTCTTGGTATGCCTTAGAAGTAAAGGTTGATGTCACTCATCTTCTGTAGTAAGATGAGTGCTGGGATTAAAAAAAATTAGTGAACTTCTGAGCCAATGGAGGTACTGAAGTATATTTATCACAGAGCAGATCTCTCTGCCACATGGGTCATCAAGGGGAAAAGTGGTGGTTATATGCTGCCTCCCCGTTTTTTTTTTTTTTTTTGTCTTTCCACAGTTGCCCCCAAAAATGTTCAAGTTGTGCAAAATCCAACCGGGCAGATCAAGGAAGGCAGCTTTCTTAAACTAAGTTGTCAAATGGATAAAGCAAACCCCGAGGAAATCACCTACCAGTGGCACAAAGATCAGCAACGCCTGGTTGATCAAGGTGCTGTACTGACCATCCACAAGGTGACTCCGGAAGATTCTGGTTACTACTCCTGTCATGCCACAAACAGTGTGGGCACCACAGACTCCGAGCGTCTTAGGCTGAAAGTCCGATGTAAGTAGGGCCGCGGTCACACCAGCATTCTCTGCATATATAAATTTCATGCATATTTTTTCTGGGCAGTCATGTGGTTTTTAATGTGCAGTTAGTGTCCTCTCTTCTGCGTCATATTTTCCTATTCTGGTTCCGTTTCTACCTGTCTATTTCACATTATTTCATGGGAAGCTGTCAAAAAGGGGGAACAACTGATTTTACTGCGTATTTTCTGTGTCCTGTCATGGTTACAGAAGCAAATAAGTAAGCATTTTCGAGTGAAGTCTCTAAATCCAGCCCTTGGTGGTGGTTATTGTAACTTCACTGAAACTGCTGTTCAAGGGGCGTGGTCGGCCGGGACCGGAATTTACTTCTCTTTGCGGTTAGGACGTGATCTTTTTATGCACAGTTAGCCAAAGGGAAACTACGGAGAAAACGCAGGTAAGACCGTGGCCTAAGAGTATGAGAGGGGTTTGTGTAGATTTGAATTCCATGCTTGGCCTCTGCTGAAGCAGAAGACTCTTTTGTGGGGGCCCTGAGTGCCCTCTGAGTTTTAGTCCTAAGTTTAGAGAATCTGTTCAAGGTACTAAGCCTAGGCGTGGATATAGAGCCCAGTGCTTTAGATTCCTCCTCTAAAGTTCTGAGTAAAATTTGGCATGGATTTATCACCCTTGTGAATTTGGGGGGATTGGCCTCCAGTGGCTTTGCTTTCTAGCCACAAGGGTGGACAATTCTGGGCCTGAGCCTGAATGTTCTCTTTGTGCGGAATTCATCTCATCCTGAGTACAAAACCTCTGCCTCTAAACTGAGCTTGAGAAAAAACAATTGTATCTTTTGTCTTTCTCGGGAGTATTCCATAGGTGAGCTTTTCAATTGATTGGGATTCTTTGAAAACATGGGCTGTTGTCGGGAGGAAATATGAGGTTGCTTGAACTGGAGCTTCAGCGGAGAGTCAGATATTATGGTACAGAAAGCACACTTGTCCAAAGCCTAGGTTCTGAAAGCCATCTGCTTGTCCCCCTTTTTCACACCTCCTGTACCTTGCACCTTCACTTGCCATGTTTCATGACGGGTCATGATTTGCTTGCAATCATGATTGCCCAGGCATGAGAACGGGCTTCCAGGTTGCTGTGATGTGCTAAGCTGATAGACTGGAGATGCACTGCCAGGAAAGGGTACTGAGACCTCAAAGGCAAATATGATCTTTCTTTTCTTTCTACCAGATGGCCCACGCAATGTCACTGTATCCCTGAAGACTCAAGAGGCCATCACGGAGGGCAAGGATGTCCTGCTGCAGTGTGAAAATGATGCATATCCATTGTCACGTTCTTATAAGTGGTATTGGAATGGGGAACAGCTTTTTCAGAACTCTCCGAACCTTGAACTTCTAAAAGTCCAAGTCTGGCAGTCGGGAGAGTATCTTTGCACCGTGTCCAATGAAATCTCTGAGAAGGAATCACAACCTATGGTCCTCATTGTCTCCTGTGAGTAATTCACAGTGATAGGTCCAGGATTCTGCTTTCACAAATGTTGTTATAATTGCCAAGGAAACATCATTCAATTTTTTTTACAACCTCCTTATGATGAAGTAAATTTTACTGCCCGAGGCATAGAAATAGATTGGATCTCCCTCCTTTCTTCACAACAACATTGGCTAAATGGCAGTCATATCTGTTGCAGAGTTTTACATTTCTGGTTAAAAATTCATCTCCTACACAGTTGTTGTTGTTCAATCGTTCAGTCGTGTCTGATTCTTCGTGACCCCATGGACCAGAGCTTGCCAAGCCTTCCTATCTTCCACTGCCTCCCAGAGTTTGGTGAAATCCATCTTGGTTGCATCGATGACACTGTCCAACCATCTCATTCTCTACCATCCTCTTTTCCTTTTGCCTCCAATCTTTCCCAACATCAGGGACTTTTCCAAGGAGTCCTCTCTTCTCATGAGGTGGCCAAAGTACTGGAGCCTCAGCTTCAAAATCTGTCCTCCCATTGAACATTCGGGGTTGATTTCTTTCAGGATGGATAGGTTTGATCTCCTTGCAGTCCAGGGGACTTTCAAGACTCTCCTCCAGCACCACAGCTCAAATTGAGAGAGGAGAAGGGGAAAGTGTTCTGGATATATACCTCCCCTAGCGCTTAAAGCACTCTCTGGGTTATTTACACTTTATTTATGCAGGCTACACATTGTTTCCCTGGTGAGCTGGATACTCATTTTACTGACCTCAGAAGGATAAGAGACTGCATCAACCATGAGCCAGCTACCTGGAACTGAACCCCAGGTCGTGAACACAGTTACAACTGCAGTACAGCAGTTTAACCACTGTGCCATGAGGCCACAAGTTCTCCAGATGGTCCACCTCTTTCTCATTACCTGGCCCTTAATGTCTCAATTACTCACTCTGAGACATTTGCAGGAATAGAATAAAACCATTTCATTTCTTGCAGTTGCAAACAGATCAACAGCAAATGAATAAAGACTTCAACAGGCTGAAGAAAAGGGAAAGGAACACTTAGTAGAGAGGCGGGCTTCTCTTTGAATGCAGAGGTGGGAGGGAATGACTGGTTATTGCTGGATTGATTGACAACCACCTCAGTCCAGAAAAGTCCTTCCAGGTTACCCAAACCACAGGCAGCCTATGAGGTTGTAAAAACTCCAACAGTGACATTGGGTCCCGGGACTCCACTATGCCTGAGTGGGAAAAGATAGTTTAGGGCAGGCATGTCCAAACTTCAGCCTTCCAGATGTTTTGGACAGCAACTCCCACAGTCCTTTGCCATTGGCAATCTAAGCTTAGAATTTTGGGAGTTATGGTCCAAAACATCAGGAGGACCGAAGTTTGGACATGCCTGGTTTAGGGGGTGCAAGACAGAGCTCTGGCTACCAAGAGAGTGGAAAGGCTCAGGGACTCTGGATGTATAACTTGGGATTTTCCACTGTTAGCTTAAGCATGTGCCATCTGGATCGAGTGGCATACTAGTGGTGATGACCCAAGCGGTGGTGGTGTCTCCTCCCCATATTCCAGGATCATTCCTGTCCTGGCTGTCAATCACCTGTGCCAGAGGGTCAGAGAGCAACTGAGGATGTGAACAAGTGAAGACTTGCTTGAGGTATCTGAAAAGTTGACTGATGTTCAGCCTGCCTTCTGATGCTTGTTTTTGTCTTGTGTAGATAGCAGAGCCACGGTGATAAAGCATACCTTGATTAGCCTGGGCTCCTTTCTTGCCGTGGTTGTCCTAGTGGGGTTGCTGGTCTGTGTTCTGCAGAGAAGGTAAGAGATGGTGGGGAGAGCTCTTCTTTCTCAGCACATGGCAAGAGAAAGAAAGAAAGAAAGAAAGAAAGAAAGAAAGAAAGAAAGAAAGAAAGAAAGAAAGAAAGAAAGAAAGAAAGAAAGAAAGAAAGAAAGAAAGAAAGAAAG
>JAHTLZ010000008.1:5508810-5531453 GCA_023846285.1 Phrynocephalus versicolor
GAGAGAGAGAGAGAGAGAGAGAGAGAGAGAGAGAGAGAGAGAGAGAGGAGTTCAGTACAGCTTATTTGCTTAATTGATTCCACTTATCACATTTAAGGCATGCTGCCTAGATGCCCTAAGCACATCCGATTTCGGAAGCTAAGCAGGGTCAGCCCTGGTTAGTCCTTGGATGGGAGACCACCAGGGAATACCAGATGCTGTAGGCGCCTGGAGAAGGAACTGGCAAGCCACTCCAGTATTTCCTGCCAAGAAAACTCCATGGACATGGAGTCACAAAGAGTCGGTCACGACTATAATGACACAACACACACAATCAGGGTACACGCGAGCAGTTCAGACAGTTGTCCTGCATGGGAGAGCACGAGGCACCATGCATCCAAGGAGTGGTATAGGATACGATCAACAATAGCAACAGTAACCAAAATAAAAACAAATGACAAGGGGCGGGGCAGGAAATGGACGCCTCAGCTCCTCTAAGAGAACATAAACAACAGCTGTAAGCGAGAGAGGCATTCTAATCAATATGTGCTGGTTGCTCTGCTTGTGCACAGGTCAGAGGCATCTTTAAGAGACCCCCCCCATCACTTTGGACCAATCCTGACCTTTCTGCTGCTTTATCAGAAAATGCAAACGTGTTTGCGTTGATAGCAGGCAATTGTATCAGCACGCCCATCTCATTTGCTCCTGTAAATGTGTGACCAGATTAAGAAGGTGCTTTCTTGGTGGAAAAAGAGTGGACACAGTTAAATGTAGTGTAGCAAAGTGGTCTGATGTTTGTGGAGTGCACACACCGCGCAGAACACCTGGAAGCTTCCAGAAACTCCAGTGTATTCTCCCCTGCTTTTTCTTCTACTCTCTTTGGGTCCCCACCATTTTTGCATGGTTCTTACTGGTGATTTTAAGGACACAGGCATTTAGAGAAGGGCTGGTTGTGGGAGCTGAGGACCTCCCTGCAAAATGAGAGGTCAGGTGGACTTAAATTCTCCATTGTGCCACCCAGGAAAAGAGCCAGATTTTATGGTTTTGGCAAGCTAGGTATTCCCAAAATGCACCCAGAAGAAAGGAATTGTCAACATACTTCTCAATATATCTAGAACATCATAGAAAAGGGTCACTGTAAGTTAGAATCACTATCATGGCAATAATGACTTTCCTGCTATAACAATAAAATTGCACTCACTCACTCACTCACTCACTCACTCACTCACTCACTCACTCACCCAATAAATAAATAAAAATAGAATTTGATAGTTGTTATGATTTTTTGGGGCTGTTTGGCCATGTTCTGGAAGCTTTTCTTCCTGACGTTTCACCAGACTCTGTGGCTGGTATCCTCAGAGGGCAAGGAGCTCAGGGAACTAGGAGTTTTCTTCAGAGCACAGAGAGAACTCCTACTTCCCCGAGCTCCTGCCCTCTGAAGATGCGTACCACACAGCCTGGTAAAATGAACTTCCAGAACACGGCCAAACAGCCTGAAAAACTCACAACAACTATCAGATTGAGAATACAAAAATAGAATTTTCTGGGCTGTTGTCAAAAATGTCTGTAGTAGAGAACTGAGGGAGCATCAACATAGACTCAAGGTCTGAGTTGATTTTTTTATCAGTCCTGATATAGAAGTTGAGGAAACTGGAGTGACAGAAAACAACTACGCAATCTGACAATGTCACGGAAATTGCAGTTTGCTTAGAGAGAAAGAGGTTATTCAAGACTCTAGAGAACATTATTTCTACAGTCTTGGAAAAGGCCTTGAGATTTTGGAAGTGTTTGGAGGGGCAGCTTGGAAAGGACCCCACAATGTTTTTTTGAGGCAATCAATAGGGTGGCAGCTTCATTCTAAGGTATAACTTCCTTTGTGGGTGTTTGTACCACAAAGAAATGATAAACCCTCTGCTACAAACAGATATACTGTACAGTTGTCCCCTGCCCTTTTGCGGTTCATATACTGCTGTCCCGGTATATCGCAGGTCCGCAGTATATGAAAAAAGGCCCCCTGGGGTAAGGAGGAAAGGCCTTCCCAGGCCTGTCAGAGCCCCCCCCAAGTGCTTCCCTGCAATCTGGAAGTGACTTCCGGTAAACCAGAAGTGACCTCCGGATGACTAGAAAGCACTTTTGGGGCCTCTGGGGGACTGAAAAGCCCCTTGCAGGCCCGTTCGGGGCAGCACCAGGCAGTTAGGCCCTCCAGGCCTGACCCAAACTGCATCTGCATATTGCGGATTTTCAATTATTGCAAGTCGGGTCGAGTCCCTATCCCCTGCGATAGGTGGGGGTTTACTGTATAAGCTTGTCTGTCACAACTAGAGATGGGCACGACTCAGAAAAATTGTTCGTTTTCGTTTTCGTTTTCGTCTAGGGGTCCGTTTCGGCTCGTTTCCGTTTTCGTGAGCTAATTTTCAAAATTTTTCATTTTCGGTTCGTTGCATAACGAAAACGACAAACGAAAACGAAAATGAAAATTTTTTCATTTCTTCCCATTTAGCTCCATTAAGTGCTTTTCCAATAACGAAAAACGAAAATTGGCTCGAAATTAGTCGTTTCGTTTCCGTTTTCGTTCCAGTTTTGAGCCGTTTTTCGTTTCGTTACGTAACGGAAACAAAAAACGAAAACAGAAACGAAAATTCCGCTAAGTCGTGCCCATCTCTAGTCACAACCAATGTGGAGAAAGTACGTTGGAGTTTCTCTTGGTAGCATCTTGATCAAATCTCTCTCTCTCTCTCTCTCTCTCTCTCTCTCTCTAAATGGAGTAACTGCATGATGTCACCTCCAGGATGGAGACTTTACAGTTAATTGCTCCTTTCAAGTTGGCATATTTTTTTTTTAAAAAAAACTGAAAATGAACTTTTTACTATTCATCAGAATACACTTCCACCCTCCCTGAGTCACTCAGTCTATTTTCTTACGCCTCTGGAAACAATACCTCTCAGTACACAATTTAAATAAACATGATGTGGTTTTGGACACTATCTGATGTTGAGGGAAAGTTTCTGCACACATCTCATGCTCTGACCACTTCTGGTCAAAAACAGTCTGGTCGCCATGTGATTTCAATTGAACTTTGATTTTTTTTCCTATATTCATGTGTGTCCATCCTTTTGAGCTGTGCAATGCTCTGATACGAATAAATAAAGATATTTTTCTGATATTTTTCTTCAAAGTCCCGGAAACTAAACAACTTATTTATGTTCTGCGGGAAACAACAAAACCAAAGAAACTTGTGGAACACAATATAATAAATGCTCTATCGGTGTCCCAGCCTTTTTCCTAAAGGTGACTTAACTATTAACTACAAAACTTCACAGAAAGCTGTTCCTGTTTCCTAGTCACTTACTTCTTGTTCCTGTGATCAATTCAGACACGGGCCATTAACAACTTCTGCTTTTTGCTAAGCTTTCCGGGAGATTATGGCTTTATTGCCTAGGTACACCCCCGTCAAACAATCTATCATGGCCCATTTCACCTCCCGAGCGGCTTGCTCCATGCTGGTCTCTTCTGCTCTCAAACGCAGCCGCTCAACGTTCACCTTGAGACATCCTCAGCTCGGTTGGAAAGCAGTTGCAAAATGGAGAAGAGGAGCAGGTAGGCAAGCCACAAGGAGAACAAATGCCTTGGCTCAGCTTGTCCTCCCTTCCCGATGCCATGGAATTCTGGACGGTCATCTCTCTGATTGTCTATGGGGCAATCATTCTTCTGGGACTGCCTTCCAACGCCTTGGCCCTCTATGTCTTCTACTACCGTGCCAAGGCCCACCTGACACCCAACCTCATCTACATGATCAACCTTTGCTTCTCTGACTTGGTCTTCATTCTCTTCCTACCCCTCAAGATGCTAGATTTGGGGAAAGTGGGCTGGACCATGCCGGAGTTCCTTTGTGCCCTCTACAACCTCATCCACTTTGGCACCATCTATGCCAGTATTTGTTTCCTGACGGCTGTCAGTGTGGGCCGTTTTTTGGGAGCAGTCTATCCTATCCAGTACCAAGTTTATAAGAAGCCTTGCTACTCATGCCTGGTCTCCTTGGCCATATGGTGTCTGGTTGGATTCCACGGAATACTCATATTTGTCCTGGAGAACACCGGTGGCATCAGTTTGAGACTCTTTGCGAGCAACGGTTCCTCTTGCTACAGCAACTTGACTCAAGCCCAACTGGCCTTGTTGGCTCCTGTGCGGTTAGAACTGTCCGTGGTGCTGTTCTTTCTCCCTTTAACCATCACCTTGTTCTGCTATGTTGCCTGCATCCGTGTCTTGGTTGGGTCCCATCTCCACGTGCGGAAGAAGCATCGCGCGGTCCGGGTGGCAGCGGCCACTCTCTCTGTCTTTGTCCTCTGTTTTGGTCCTTATAATATATCTCACGTTGTGGGGTTCATCCAAATGGAGGATGTCTGGTGGCGTAGCGTAACTTTGCTCCTAAGTGCATGCAACGCTTTCCTGGACCCTCTGGTCTTCTACTTCCTTTCCACAGCCATGGATGATGGACTTGCAAAAGTGTGGGGCTCTCTAAAAGTAAAGTGTAGCTCCATTCAGCTGAAAATTGCTTCCAGCCATAGAAAATGAAGGCATCGCCAAGAGGGCTTTCAGCCTGACTTGAGTGGCTGGGGAGTCTCATTTCCTGCTGTGCTACATGTTTGTGGTGCCCGAAATCTTAGGAGACATGTAAATGGAAAAACTCAGATGAAGCTATCATTACCAATTTTGAACAATTAAAAAAACTAGGAGAGTAAGGTTATTCAGTAGAAACAAGAAGAACAACAATGAAGTGTGATAGACATGGATGTAGCATGAATGAGGTAAGGATCTGGGCAATATAGAACAAACCGTCTCAAAAATAGCTTCTTTTTTAGAGCAAAACGGAAATTCTGGACTTTGAAGTCAGCTTATTTTATAAGTCATATTTTAGTCATTTTATATGTCGTATTATTATGTATTGTACCTGTTTTTAAATCGATGTGAAATGTTTTAAATGAGTTGAATATAGGAACCACAAAATTTTGTTGTTCCTGCAAGGGGGCAATGACAACAAAGATTCTTATTTCTATTCCTATTTCTGACACCTCTTTCTTTCTCTCTTGGCACAGGACCTCCACAGCACCAACTACATCCTTTCAAAGAATCATGCTCTCCCTGATGGGTTGGGGGAAGGGTTGCACTCAGAAAGGATGGACTGCATCTCGATTCTCTGAGTGTGGGTACTGCTCACATGCAACACAGCTAAGACTATCATGGCTTCTCTCTGGAGAATCTTGGGAGTTGGAGTTTGGAGATGAGAATGTTGCTGGAGAGCCACCAAAGGATGTGGAATGAAATGTTGCGGAGTCGCGTCATTGCACGCACTATACCCTCAGTCACCCATGTGTTCCTGTTTGTTGCTCTACTGCACAACCACACCATTTTTTTTTGTCTGATCAGTGCAAGGGAGGCGGTGTAGGACCCAACAGGTCCTGCCCTGGTTGAACTCTTTTTCAACTCTTCCTTAGAAGTTGCAAATGGCTCATTCTGGTATTTATGCAAACCTTGGGGTTAGTCTAGGTGTTGTAGATCAGGACTGGGCAATGCACTACTTTCTATATACAGTAACCCCCCCCCACTTATTGCGGGGGTTAGGGACCCACCCGACCCGTGATACCTGAAAATCCACGATATGCGGAAGTGGGTTGGGTGGGGCCTGGGGGGGTTGTGGGGAGCGATGCGATCACTCCCTGCTGCCTCTCTGCAAGGCTCCAAGGCACAGGTACTGCAATCCCGTGATATAGTGGGACTGCAGTACCTGAACCGCGAAATGGCAGGGGGTGACTGTATTGTCAGACTACAACTCCCAGCATCCTTCACCATTGATTAGGACCACTGGGGCTGATGAGCAATATAATCCAACAACCTCTGAACTGTCACTGGTATTTGCCCACCGGTGTCCTCTGTGGTTGAGGTTGTTTTGAGCTCTGTAAGAAAGATTACTAAGAGAGGAAAGGGCAAAAAGAAGGGTGGATGTTTCCCCTCAAAGAACTACAGTTCCCAATATTCTCCGGGAGCAAAGAACATTAGACCATTCGCACTTCCTGATTTGGTACAGTGCTCTGCCTTATAGGCTTGTCCAAACATCTGCTGCCTGGAGAAGAAAAGAAATGGGGTGATTCCAGTTTCAGGAAGACCTATGTGTCCATTCCAGATTTTAGTCTGCATTTAATGAGAGTTATCCAAAACATGGAACCCTGGGTGATTTTAGATTCAAATGAAAACCAGAGTCCTAAGTAGCTTGCTGGATACCTCAGCTGAATGGAATACAAACCAGAAATCGGGAGTTTTCCATCCTTCCTGTAGGAGAAGACCCAACCTGGATGGCCTTGGACAAGCGGCACAATCTTTTAGTGCTGCCAGAGAAAAGGAGCCGTGAATTACAGTGCGTCAGAGTTTTCTATATCCAGGGAACCCTGGCAAGTGTTGTCATGAGTCAGAATTGACTGGATGGCCCATAATTATAAATTTTCACAGGGAGGAAGTTGGCAGTGGCAACACCACACCTTATTATTTGTGTTGTGTTGTTACAGTCATGACCGACCCTTTGTGACTCCATGCTCATGGAGTTTTCTTGGCAGGAATACTGGAGTGGTTTGACAGGTGCCTGGTATTTCCTGGTGGTCTCCCATCTAAGTACTAACCAGCCCCGACCCTGCTTAGCTACCAAATCTGTCGAGATCAGAAGTGCTTAGGGCATCTAGGCAACTTGTAAGAATGCAGTAGGAGATGTTAATGGTGGCATGAAGAAACATTGGCCTTCCAGATATTTTAGATGACACTACTCATAAATTCTTATCACTGGCCATACTGATTGGTTGTTTCTGGAATTTATTGATGCTATGATGTTCAGACTAAAGGTTTCTCACTATGTCCTGATTCAAAATGTTGAGACATCTCCTCGGAGACATTCTTCAATTACCCCTTTTATCGATCGCATAATATTCAGTAATGAGAAACAGGGCTCTTCCTAAGTTGGTGCCTTGGATATAGAACAACGTCCTGAGTGGTGTTCGCTTGATACCAATTTAACAACAATTAGAATGTCACCTCACGTACTGTTTGCTGACTTTGACCTTTTATTCTGTTGTATGTTAACTTTTATGGACATCATATGTTGTTTTATTACAGGATTTGCACTGCGCCTATTTATTGTACGCTATTGTGGATTTTAAAAAATGGCTACAAGGTGGTGTAACTATGCAAGCATTTTTATAAATAAATAAATAAATAAATAAATAAATAAATAAATAAATAAATAAATAAAGTTAAAATGGGGTGGATAGCATAACCTGGTCCCATGGCCCTCATTAGTCTTGTGTTTCTTGTAATACTTGGATTTCTGTGGGGAAAAGGAATATTTGGAACCCAACAAAGTCAACAATGTAAGAACTGAACCAGGTTTTATTTCATAGGACAAAGAGCAATCTATGAGGCCCTCTGCGTATTACTAAACTACCACTCCCATGATTCCCAACTAAAATAGCCAGAGATGAAGAATCCTGGGAACTAGAGATGGGCACAAATAAAAAATGGTGTTTCGTTTGTCGTTTGTAGTTTAGGGGGTCCATTTCGGTTCGTTTCCTTTTTTGCAATTTTTTTGCGAAAAAATCGTTTTCATTTTCGTTCATTTTGTTACCATTTCATTACCATTTATTTCAATTTTTGTGATATTTTTCGCATTTAAAGCAGTTCAATGTATTGCCGTAACGAAAACGAAACGGACGACAAAATTTCTGGTGTTTCTGTTTGTTTCGTTTCATTTTAGAGACAAAATTCATTTGTCGTTTTGTTACGTAACAAAATGAAAAAACGAAAATGGAAACGAAAAATTGTTCATTTCGTGCCCATCTCTACTGGGAAATACAGTTCAGAAACATCCAGTTGGCTAAAATACTTCCATCTCTGTGTTTCCTGTCACAGAAGGCAGCCATCGGTCTAATTTCCACTCCTTTTACAGTAGCTTCTAATGAGGAAGAAACGTGTCATAAGATGATGTCACCTCGAGCTGCTTCTTCCTTGGCCATTACTACAGAAGTTAAAAATAGATCACTGGCAATGCAAAGTTGCAAATTCCCATAGATGGCTATTACAATTAGAGAAGTGAAAGTAGATGTGTTAGTGCTGAAGTCAGAACCATAAGATGTACTACAACGTTGATTCCCAGACCAGAGATCTACCTCCTTCTTGGGCAGTGGTTCCCAGGGTTGGATTTCCCAGACATTCTTGGACAACAGCTCCCCAGAACTCCTGGCCACCACAGCAAGTGGTGAAAACTGTTGGGAGCTGCAGTCCAAGAATATCTGGGGAAGGGATCCCTGTCCTAGGGGGTAGTGAAGAAATTTCAAGGGGAATCATCAAGCACTGGGATCCCACTGCAAAATTATGCTGGCAGAACTCCTTTGCTGTCATTTGTGAACAGTCACAAGTTAAGAAGCCAGCGTTGGCATTTAGTATCAAACACCAAGTCTGGTGACAAGGTTGTGATGAGAAATGCACCCCGCTCCTTCTTAGAGAAACAGACAGTGTCTTAATCTGTGGATTGCAAAATGCATGTGTTCATAAAAGAATGATGCATGCAAGTCAGACACACACAGATCCATTCCTTCACACCTTCATTGACCATGTCATCCAAGGAAGAAGACTGGAGAACTAGACAATATATATTGTTTGTTTAAATAAAAAGCCGTGCTCTGAATGACTTTGACCTGAAACTAAATTCTGATGCAGAGAAGGAAGTAAATATATGACAAAACACCACCAGTCAAATCTCTGGTAGGTATCTGCAGCATATTGGCTGCCTGAACTTGATGAACCATTCCTTATTTTATAAATATTTATGTGCCTGGTGGCCTAGATGAGATCTCTGCTCACTGCAGGTGACTAGATGAATAATTAATCGACAAGCTGACTTGTGCGTGATTGTTCTGTACATTCAATACAGTTGCCACCTAAGCAAGTGCGAATAGACACGGTCTTCCTACTGATTGCTCAGCTTCCCTTTTATTTTAAATCATTGGGTGGAAAACCATTTGACCAATTGAATGGATTGCTACCAGAGAAACGTCTCTCCCTGCCATTAACAAATATATTTTGTACATACCTAGTACACACCATTCACACATGTACCATCCATTGACTTAAGAGCTGGGCCATTCATAAGAACATAAAAACATAAGAAGAACCCTGCTGGATCAGGCCAAAGGCCCATCTAGTCCAGCTTCCTGGATCTCACAGTGGCCCCACCAAATGCATCTGGGAGCGCACAAGACTAGATATCTGTCTCCTGATCCCACTCCCCTGCATCTGGTCCTTGAAGTACCCTGGTTTTAAGCCTGGAGATGACACATCTCCATCATGGTTTGTAACCGGTGATGGATTTTTCCTCCAGGAATCGGTCCAATCCCCTTTTGAAGGCATCCAGGCCTAACGCCATCATCATATCCTGTGGCAGGGAGTTCCACAGTCTAACAAAACTCTGGGTTAAAAAAATATTTTCTTTTGTCTCTTCCCATTTTCCCAACCCTCAATTTGAGTGGATGTCCCCTAGTTCTGGTATTTTGTATATATTCGGTATATATCCATACTGCCATTGAACGGCTGCACAGGTCAGTGGTTTAAGCAGAGTTTGGGTGTTCAATTCCCCACTGTGCCTCCTTAGCAGAGGATGGCGTCAATGATCCATACGCTTCCTTCCAGCTCTGCAGTTCTAAGATTATAATTTTAATAGTATGCAACCCCCCAACACACAAGCACCTTCTTGGCAAAGCCTCATGGCACAGTGGTAAAATGCCGGCTTCAATTTAATGCCCCCTGGATGTCCTGGACAGTCACTCTGTGAGGTTCAGTTGGCATGAAGAGGGATAACCAACCGTCTGTACAGGATCAACCCCACTCCCTCCCCTGCTTTTGTTCCACACGGACGTGACCATTTGGGTTCTTTCAGTCGCCTTCCTCATTTGAGCTCAACCTCACATAATGTGAAATGAGTCAGTAGACCACGCTGTGGCTGCGGTTCTTTGGCTTATGGGTTGCAAGCTGTTTTCCACCATTGCCAGGAGAGTATCGTTGCCATAAAAGCAGGTAGGAGATTAAAATTATTCAGAAACAGAATTTAATTTTGGAATAGCAGAAAAGGATGTAGAGAGAGATGGGCCACTAAGACTCTGTACTTCAGCACTGTATAATCCAGGTGTAGGCAACCATTGTTCTGGTCAGGGCCACATGTCTGTGAGTGCAATATGATAGGGGGTGCTGCTGGCCTGGAGTTATGTGGAGTTAAAGATGATGATGGGTAGGACCAGAGTCAAAACTAGGGAAGCCCGCCCCTTTTCTGTCCCAGAGTTTTGAATTTTGGTAAAATCCTCCAGGCAGAAGTGCAGGGATGTACCAAGTTGAATAGCTTCAGTTTCATGAGGTTAGACCACCCCTTTTTCTCATCAACTGGCACTTACTGTCTCAATAACCCACTTGGAGTTATTTGTAAGAAGAAAGAATGGAAACATTTCATTTACTTACAGCAAACACACCAAATAGCAAACTAAGACCAAGTATGACTGCTTGCAGCAACAGGCTTCAACAGACTGACTGTCTTCAATAGACTCAAGAGAGGGAAAGGGCTCTGAGCAGAGAGGCATGGCTCTCCTTTGAATCAAAGGCAAGGACAAAATTGATTGGTTAGTTCTGGAAGTGATTGACACCCCAGCCCAGAAAGGACCCTCCCAGCTACGCCTGCTAAAGGCAGCATGCGGGTTTGCAAAACACTCCAACATTTTCTCCTCCTTCCCACCCCTTTCACAATCTTTCTTTCCACCACTCTGCTTTCTTTTTCTTTCCACAACTAACTGTCATCTGGGGAAATATGTCTAAAAAGCTTGAGAGGTTACTTTGCTGGACTAGAACTCCATAATAACCCGAAACCCAGACCACCCTCCGCGGCTTGTGAAACCTCTAGTGGGTACAACAAGGTTGGGAGGCCTCTCCCACCACAAAACTGATTTTCCCTGGTAGAGAAGCTGAACTAGTGGTTTGCAAAGAACAACTGAAATCAGATGAAGAGATGGACGGGGAGAACCACTCCTGAACTTGTCTGCTTCCACAGGGTGAACTCTGCTTGACCTACTACAGTCCTTCCAACTAATAACTCATTACTTGTACAGTTATGTGTGTGTGTGTGTGTTGTGTCCTTACGGTTAGAGATGGGCACGAATCAGAAAAATGGCATTTCATTTGTCGTTTGTTATTTCGGTTCATTTCCGTTTTTCGTGAATTTTTGCAAAAAAAATCATTTTCATTTTCGTTCATTTTGTTACCATTTTGTTACCATTAATTTTGATTTTTTGTGATTTTTTTTTAGCATTTTAAGCAATTCACTCATATTGCAGTAACGGAAACGAAACGCACGACAAAATTTCCGGTGTTTCTGTTCGTTTTGTTTCATTTTAGAGACAAAATTTGTTTGTTGTTTTGTTGCGTAATGAAACAAAAAAATGAAAACGGAAACGAAAAATTGTTCGTTTCGTGCCCATCTCTACTTACGGTAGTGACCGACTCTTCATGACCCCATGTCCATGGAGTTTTCTTGGCAGGAATACTGGAGTGGTTTGCCACTTTCGATTCCAGGCGCCTACAGCAAGCATGTCCAAAGTCAGGCCTGGGGACCAAAAGTGGCCTGTTTACAAATTTCGAGTGGCCTGTGGCCTCTTCTCCCCGCTGGCTCAGCCTGTCATGCATGCCTGCCAGATGGCCCTTCCCCCTACTTGATGGAGGCATCAGCTTGCAGTTTTATGTTTTGCCTGCACTCCCTACCTCTGTCCACCACCACCCAGCCACCTTCCCAGCCTACTCGCCTCCAGCCCCATTGCTGCAGCATCCTCCTTTCCTCCTTGCATGTGATAGAGACTTGTCCAAAGTCCGTCCCGGGGCCCAAATGCGGCTGAATGGTCGGCCCCCACACATTTTCACCTCGCCAAATCTGGCCCTCCTTGCAAAAAGTTTGGACACCCCTGCCCTACAGCGTTTGATATTAAGAAACAATGATTCCTTTATTTGAAACATCTTGCCTTTCTCCTTAAAAAGGAACCAAGACCATCATTAAGGAGGCAATATTTGAAAACAAAAACAGTAAGGATACATATTTTTTTTTAAAAAGAAACAAATATTATCTAAGAGCTTATAAAACAATATTACACGTAACAGAGGAACTTAAGTTACTCTAAAACACCATTCAAACAACTAAAAACAATTTAAGAAAATTAAATAATTATTTTTTAAAAAAATAATAAAAAAGAAATTCAGTTACTGCATCATATATGGCAATCCTGGTCTGATAAGTAAAGCTGACTTCAAAGTGGGTGGGAACCGATGTAACTAAGGTACCCACTCAATCCAGTGGCTTTCCTAGGGAATAAAGAGGTTTCTGATCTAGAAGATCAGAAGCTGTTTGTATCTACCCACCCACATCCAGAACACCTTGTTTTAGATCCTAAAACTGCCACTTTTAAATTTAGGTTCACATCACTTGTCCATCCCACCTTTTACTGTGGTACTATTTATCTACTTGTATTTACATGCTTTCGAACTGCTAGGATGGCAGGAGCTGAGGTTATCAGCGGGAGCTCACTCTGCTGCGTGGCACCTGGGATTCGAACTGCCAAGTTGCCGACTTTGCAGCTGACAGTTTTCGGAAGCCTTACTCCACTAAGCCACCATTTCCCTCCTTAGGGGCTCTCAGGTAGAGATGCCCTTTCCTTGCACAATGGCACTCTTCCCTGTGGAGAGTGGAATACCCTTATCACATGTCACTCCCACTAGCCCTGAGAATTTAGGACTAGTCTACTATGGCATAGGAATCAAAGTGTGTGTGTGTGTGTGTGTGTGTGTGTGTGTGTGTGTGTGATCAGCTGCCTTCCTCCTGATCACAGGACCCAAAGCAGTTCATAATATTAAAAAGAATAAAACATAAGTTGACATGAAAACAACAAACTGTACACTGAGTAAATATACAGCTGAGTAATTAAAAGCAAGTATGCATTACAAACCATCCTCCTAACTCTAAAAAGGCATTCAGGGACTCAGTTGTATTTATTAAAAGCCTTCCTGAGAAGATCGATCTTCAGCTGTCCTTGGAAAGTTACAAGGGAAGTGGGGAGGGGGAAGAGATCTGATCTCCAGAGGGAACACATTCCATTCCCTGGGAGCTGCTACAGGGAAGACTGTCTCTCGTACCCCCATCAGCTGTGCTTGCAGTGACCACGGGCCTCCTCTGACAAACTTAAATGCTGAGAAGGCTCATATGGGGAGATGTGGTCCCTCCAGCATTCTGAACCCAAGCTGGAAAGGGCCTTAGAGGTAATAAAAAGCCCTTGAATTGGAACCAGAAATAAACTGGTAGCCAGGGCAGTTGTTGAAACAGCCCCATTATATGCTCCTTATAACTGGCCCCAGTCAGCAGTCTAACTTTCCTGACAGATTTCAGGGTGACGGCCATGATCTCTGAGTCTCACTTTTGGAAAATATCAAGCACAAAGTGAAATCCAGCTGAGCTGCTGACACCTTCTCTGGATCATGTGGCAACTCTGGTTGAGGGGATTTCTGAAAACTGATTCAAACCCATGTGAAATACTTTTCTCTTTTTTCATTGACTGGGCGGTTGAGAGGAGCTTTCTCTCCAAAGAGGAAAGCACATATTCATATTATTCTGGTGCCAGTAATTTAAAATAAAGCTGGTAAGAGACTTGATTTGAATAACTACCCAGTTCTTGCTTTCTGATTCCTTCGAGGCTGCTGTGCTCTTGGGACCTCTTCCTAATCTCCCAATTCTATACTTCAAATGTCTTCCCACTGCCCAGGACTGGCTTCCATGCGTTCAGACCCTTGGTATCTTTACTCAGACCTCCTGACACCATGCATTACTTAGGCATTCATCTCCAGTGCCTTGGTCTACCATTGAGGCCATCAACCGTTGTAGCTCTCACCTGATTCTAACGGCTCAACTGACTAATAATAGGGTAATACGAGCATTTTGTAATGTACGCTGGGCTAGCAGTTGCTGGTGTGGATGTGAGACAAGAGCAGTGTCTCGTTAGATCTCCACAACAGGCGACCGGCAGAGAAAGAATTTACTTTCTGGAGTCTCAAGGACAAATCTGGGAGTTGGCAACCCTAACACTGGATTGGATTCTTCAAGTGAACACCAATATACAAAACAAGGTCCTTGGCTCCAGCTTCTTTCCTTCCAAGCGCATGGCTTTTCCCACCACATGCCAGACGGGACATCTCAGGATTGGGGCAAATAAAAAAGTGAAGCCAATCCCACAAGCTGGAACTGCCCCCGGGTTCTAGCATCCCAGACGTGAGGTTCTTATCATGCACTGCTTGCAGAATGCTCAAGGCTCTGAGATTGTAGATTTGGAGTAAGGAATGGGTGTACTAGATCCCGCTAGATCCAATGTATTCAAAACAGATAACTGGCCAGCTCCCGATGCATCGGCGTTGTCTTTGGGAGCCCTGAAGCAACACGAAAAGCACAGGGATCCCACGGAGGAGCGCAGCCGACGCCAGCAGCCAACGAAGGTTTGGCGAATGGTGGCCGAGGAGAAGAAGAAGATCACCGGGTCCATGGTGGTGTTGAGGGAGGTGAGGAAGAAAGTTTCCTCTCTCCATTCAGGGTCCTTGTTTTGAACAAAGCCGACAATGTGGGAGATATTGTAGGGAGCAAAAACAATGGCGTAATTGACCAAAGTGGCCAAAGCCAGGCCCACGGCCCGTTGCTTCTTGTTGGGTTTGATGTTAGGCATGGTGGTCAGGATGCGGATGACGCTGATGTAGCAGAAGGAGGTGACAAGGAAGGGGATAAGGAAGAGAACGATGCATAATTCCAGGCGGAAAGGGAGGGCGATCTGAAGCTGCTCAGCGGAGAAGTTCCCGTAACAGACGAATTCTGGTTTTGTCCCATCCCCGTAGTACTCCACGACATAGACAATGCTGAGGCAGTGGGAGCAGGCCAGGAACCAGATGATGAGGCTGCCCACTCTGGCGTAGGTTGGCCGGCGGTTTAACTTGTGCTTGACTGGGTGAGCCACACAGAGGTAGCGTTCCACGCTCACCCCCATGAGGAAGAGGGTGCTGAGGTAGATGCTGCTGTAAAACAAGAAGTTGACCAGCGGGCAAAGGAAGTACGGGAGACGCCAGTTGTGATCTAGGGCAGCTTCCACCATCTTGAAGGGCAAGAAGAGTAGAAAGAAAAGGTCGGACAAGGTCAAGTTGAGCAAGAGGATGTCTATGGGAACTGGCTTCTGGCGCACTTTCCTCAGGAAGGAGTAGCATGCCAGAAGGTTGGAAGGAAGACCTGTTACAAAGGCGAAAATGTAGACGGCTAGGACCGCAGCTTTAGGTGCCATTCTTTCGGGACCTGCAATGGAAGGGAGATGTTTATTGGGTGGTCATATACTTGCATGTAGGACACAAAATGAAAAACATCTAGAACAATATATATTTGCATGTAGGGATGGGCGCGAAACGAAAAACGAAATGCTGTTCTGTGCAGTCGTTACGTAACAAAATGAAGCAAAACGAAACAACACAAGGAAGCAGCATTTCATTACAGATGAAACAAAATGTTGTTGTTGTTGTTGTTGTTGTTGAAATGAACCATTTCATTCAGTCTGTGGGCTTGGGCGAGGGGAAAAAGGTTTTCTTTTATTAAAAAAAAGCTCTGGGCTTTAAAAAAAAACCCTTTCCCCCTCCCCGAAGCCCCATATGCCAGCTGATTGTTACTAGGGTGGGGGGGAAAGTCCCCCCCTCAGTGCCAATCAGCTGGCAGGCGGGGCTTGAGAGAGGGGAAATCTTTTTTTTAAAAAAGCCTGGTTTTTGTTAAAAAAAAACATTTTTCCCTCCCCCAAACCCCACCTGCCAGCTGATCTGCACTGGCCACTTTGCAGCCCCCCTGCCCCCGGAACCATTTCATTAGTGGTTAATTTTGGCATTAATTTCTTCTGGAAAAAAATTGTATCAAATGAAACAAAAAATGTGTGTGTGGGGGGAAATGAAATGAAATGAAACATATTTTTTCTGTTTCATGCCCATCCCTACTTGCATGGTTCCCCCTTGCATGGTTCCCCCTTCTTTAAACCTCTCAGCTTTCCTCACCTTGACTCTCTCCATATTTGTTTTGGTCTAGACGGATTTATATGGAAAGCTTGTAAGAGCCCCGTGGTGCAGAGGTTAAATGCCTGTCCTGCAGCTAAAATGGTGCTCACAACCTGGGGTTCAATCCCAGGTAGCAGGCTCATGGTTGACTCAGCCTTCCATCCTTTCAAGGTCGGTAAAATGAGTACCCAGGTTGCTGGGGGGCGGCGGCAATGTGTACCCTGCATAATTAAACTATAAACCATCCAGAGACTACTTGAAGTGGTATGGGGCAGTATATAAGCAGAGCACTTTGCTTTGCTTTTTGTTTTGCTACTGGGTGTTTTTCAGCTCCAGATTTTGGGGGAATGAACCACTCCACATTTACAATTCACGGTTACTGTGCTGAAAGGAAAATTTTGTGAGATGTAGAGCAAAAAGAAAGAAAGAGAAAAAATGTGTGTGTGTGTGTGTGTGTGTGTGTGTGTGTGTGTGTGTGTGTGTATCCTACCATATTTAAAATGTATTCTAAGCACCATTCATAAATTCATTCAAACTTCAACATTTGCCCTGCAGCTGCAGATGGAAGCCAGCTCACTGTCCCAATAAATAATACAAATTGCCAATGAGTATCAACCACCACAGCAGCTACCTCTTTGTTTGTTTTAATTAGCTGAAACATTCTTATGCCATTTTAAAAACACATTTTGGATTTATGTGCAGCACATAGCCTTTCACCAGAGACTCCATAAAATATTATGTGAAATAAAACCAGTTTAGTATTAAGTATTTAACTAATAACTTTCCTGTTCCAGAAGTTTTTTAATTAATACAATATAGACTGTGGGTCCTCTGATGACAATTTTAGTGTAATGATTTTAGTGTAAGGTTGATTATTTATGGATATTCTGTTTTTAACTATTTTAAACTGCTTTTAATTCTTTTGATTGTAAGCTGCCCAGAGACCTTTGGGGAAGTTGAACAAACAAACAAACAAACAAACAAACAAACAATTCCTGGGAAGCTGATGTTCCAAAATCCTACTTATAGCAGCATCCCAGGTATTAAAGTTGGGTGGAGAGCAAAGTTTTCATATCATGCAGATTTTGAGTGTCGGTTCTTGAAACATTATGGAATTTTAGTTGTATGCAGCTTTCCATTTGAATTCACCTCTGCACAATGACAGTTCAAAAAGCAATTCCCTGGCTAGCGTCACTGAGAAAACAAAACATTCTTCTCAACAAATTCTGAACATATACAGTGGACCCTCATTTAACAAGCAGTTAGTTTAACAGAAAATCTGCTTAAAGGAAAAAAATTCCAGAGATAGGGGGAAATTGCTTAACAGAATCGCCTATGTGGCGAATCTGTGCAACAGAAAAAAAATGGTTGTGATTAGGGATTAATCCTTTTTCAGTGCATTCCTATGGGAAATTTGTACAAAGGAAAATCTGCTTAACAGAATTACACTTGGAACTAATTAATTCCTTTATAGAAGGTACCACTGTATCTTTTTTTCATACTACTACCCACATCTTATACTAAGAGGAAAAATAAATAACTGTATGAACAAAGTTAACCGTGTCTATTTTACTTGAAGTGCTTTTCTCAATAGCTTCCAGTCACCCCAGTAATAACCAGTAACCATGTATCCCTTGAGAGGAGTTGGACTTCATGATCCATAGAGTCCATTTCAGCTCTCCACATCTGAACCACTGAACTATCCAGCCTTCTTTCTTTTTGAAGAAACCATCAATTCATGCAGCATTTGCTAACCTTACTTGCTTTCCAGTGCAATATTCTGTCTTCAAAGAAACAGGAAACCCAAGTCTTCCAGAGACGGTCCAGCAACTGACTTGATTTCTGTCACCTGCCTTGGATTGCTGCGTGTGACAGACAGGTAGTTGGGTACCACAAGGTAACTCAAGCGTGGCTCTGGCTCCAAGAGACAAAGTACAGTGTACTCATTTCACATTTTGCAGGAAGTGAGGTCATCAGCAGAAACAGGAACTCATTTCCAACCACAGCCATGTTTTCCTGGGAAGCCACTCGATGGACTGACAGGGTGTCAGTAACACTGAGGAAGTCCAATGTTGTGCAAACGTATAATGAAAACCAGGCCCAACCCACTTCTCAACTGTGAAAACTTTCTCCCCTCTGTTCGTCTTTCTCTCCAGTCCTAAAGGGACAATGGGAACTGCTGGATAGCTCTGTGGTTTAGGCATCTGGCTGTGGAGTGAGAGGTTGAGAGTTCAGTTCATCATGGTGCCTCTTTGACAGGAGCTGGACGATGACCCATAGGGTACTTGTAAGCTCCTACCATTCTAACATGATGATGAGAAGCTGCCACTTAACATTTCAAGAGGAAATTAATACTTGCTTATTACCTGGGATCTAGAGCTGTGCAAGGACTTTACTCATTTTTTTTTGATCAAGTAACTTCCATGATCGATAATAGGAATGCTGTAGATGTAATTTATCTTGACTTCAGCACAGCCTTTGGCAAAGTGCACCATGATCTTCTGATAAGCAAGCTCGCTAGATGTGGGCTGGATTGAACAATGGTTAGATGGATACAGTAACCTTCCACCCTTTCACGGTTCATATACTGCGGTCCAGGTATATCGCGGGACTGCAGTATATGAAAAAAGACCCCCTGGCGCTGCCCCAAACAGGCCTCCAAGGGCCTTTCTGGGCTTGTCGGAGGCATCAGAAATACTTTTTGGCAAACCGGAAGTCACTTCCGGTTCGCCGAAAAGCATTTCTGGGGCCTCTGAAAGGCCCAGGAAGGCCCTCAGAGCCCCCAAAAGTGCTTTCCAGTGATCCAGAGGTTACTTTCAGTTTTCTGGTAGTCACTTCCGGTTTCCCGGGAAGCACTTTTGGGGCCTCTGACGGGCCCGAGAAGGCAGTTGGAGGTCCATTCAGGATAGCGCCAGGCCTGGGGTAAGTACAAGAGGCCCCAGATAGGCCACCCAGTCCCAACCCAACCCTATATCTACATATCATGGATTTTCAATTATCGTGGGTTGGGTCGGGTCCTTAACCCCTGTGATAGGTGTGTGGAGGGTGTTACTGTACACAGTTGGTTACAAGATCGTCCTCAGACTGGAAGGTAGTAACAAGTGGAGCACCCTAAGGCTCTATCCGAGCCTGGTACTCTTCAATATTTTTCTTAATAACATGGATGAAGAAATGCAGGTAATACTAAGCAAATTTGCAGATGACACAAAATTGGGGCGGGGAGTGTGGCATTTCACTTTGTTCTCGGAAGGTGTGTTGTTTGTTTGTTTGTTTGTTTGTTTGTTTTGTTTTGTTTTGTTTCTTGCTTTGTTTCAGGCCTGTCTCTACTTGCAATGGCTGCTGTCAGTTTTGCTCTGACTTGAATCCTTGTCTATGATTTCCATCCAAGGTCCCCTTTAGGATGTACAGCTGCAGGCGCAATCCCATCTCTGCCCCTTTCACACAGGGTTACTCTTCTGGCACACACACAGCAAAGGATTCCAGCTGCTTTGGTTCTGGTGGTGGTGGCAGGGCTGTGGAGTCGGTAGATAAATGTTCCGACTCCGACTCCGACTCCGACTCCTAAGTTTTTTTGTACTTCCGACTCCGACTCCGACTCCAGGTACCCAAAATTTCCTCCGACTCCGACTTCTCGACTCTGACTCTGACTCTGACTACACAGCCCTGGGTGGTGGAATCCTGCATGGGGGTAGTGGTGGTGGGGCGCACGTGCAGAATCACGTGCATGTACGGTGGAGCCCCAGCCAGCAGGGCTGAAAATTAGCAGCACCAATTCTTGCTCATTATAGCGAATGCTAGTTATTCAAGGTAGGTCATCGTCCCTCCTTCTATTTCTGGCACTCAAGCTATGAGCACAGCGACTCGTGCAGTAAAGCAACACCATCGATATATAAGAGGGAAGTATCGTCGACCGTCTTGGGGAAATCCCAAGGTTTGCAGAAGTGTGTGGAAAAGCCTAAGAATAGGCAGTTTGCATCGACAGATGGCCACACTAGACAAAATGATAACCATTACTAAGAGAAGGTGATGCAATGGTTTCCTTTGAATGACAGGGTCCTTTAGAGAGCTTCCCAAATGAAGCTCGAGCTCACAAATGTTTTTAGGACTTTGTGTGTGTGTGTGTACAGGGTGGCTGTGGGGGAGAATCCAAGTTGCATAATTCATGAGTATGGTACATGCCCCTATAACACAGTATATCTACTCATGTAGAGTATTTTAAAGTATTAAATGAATGTAGGATACAGAAAAGGTCATGTGAAGTACACCCTGTGCTTGTCCGTATCTCCTGGTAAATACTCATGAAATGCATGAAATATAGACAAATCTACTTCTGTACTAGAGGTGGTGATGAACTGCCAAAATGGAGGTTTGTCCTAATTTGTGCTTCATCAAAGGTGATAAGCCACAGACCATGGATTTTCTGTCCAGAATGCTGGACTGGATGGGCTGTGGTCTGTTCCAGCAAGGCTGTTCTTATGTTCTTATGTTGCTGTGCTTTTTGCATTCGGGGGCAGGGGGGGGTGATTTCCCACTTGAAATGAATTAACCCATTTCCAATGCATTTCTATGGGAAACCCTGTTCTGAGTTAGTAAAATTCCAAGTTAAGAAAATGCATTTGGAACGGATTAATTTCATAATTGGAGGTACCACTGCAGTTTGTTTTCTAAAACAAACAAAAAAAATGCAAGGAAATCTATCTGGAATATCCACTTGAGAACTGCTCACCAAACATGCATGCAGATTTTATCTTTAAAAGAAAAGATGGAATTGACTTGGCATGGGTTGGAAAAAGACAAATTTCCAAGGAAATGCGCTGAACAGATCAGCCCGTGCCAGCCCAAGGAATCCTGTCCTCCAGTCCTTAGCCATAGGCTTTGCTCAAGTTTCTTCTGCCTTTTTTCCCTATCTTAATATCAGCTTTGATATATTTTTCTCAGGCTGCCCTTGAAACAGCTGTACTTTGTCGCCTTCTTCAGTTAAGCAGAAAATGGGAGGATGTTTATACAGGGGACAGGGCTGGCCTTCTGAACACATTCAGGGGAAATGACTAAGAAGGGACCCAGCTTGATCAGAGGAAAGTGAAGCACTTAAGTCACTCTTACTAGGTGTGTTCCGCCTAACCGCAAATGGGAGCAGGGGTTATTACAAGCTTCCTCTTCCACATCTCTCAAGGCAGCCAGAGTGGCTGGTGTCCTTCTGTCTTGGGTGCCATTGCCCCCTAATGGAGTTTGGCTGCTACATTTCATATCCTTTCCACCAATTGGTCTCCATAGCCTAATGCAGAAGAACATAAGAACATTGTAAATCGTACCTAAATATTGTCTAGTCCACTCTAGTCTACTCTGATGAGTTAGTTTTCTGTCCCCTGCCTCTCCTCCATTCTCTTAGTTTGAACAAAATGTATTGGGAGTCCATCATCATCATCATCATCATCAACAACAACAACAACAACAACATTTGCAAAGCTGGAGGTGACCCTGTGGATTATCAAGCCCAGACACACTCAAGAACAACTTGAGATAGGGGAAATTTGGTTAACAGAATCATCTATGAGGCGAATCCGTACAATATAAAAATGGTCACATTATTCTGTTTTCAATGCATTCCTATGGGAAATTTGTATGAAGGAAAATTTGCTTAACATAATTTCATTTGGAACAAATTAATTCCTTTATACAAGGTACCATTGTAAACCATCTTGACATTAATCTTTCATCTTCTTAGTTTTCCCTGGCCTGTTGACATCAATGACAGTTTCCTTCCTAAAGCCAACAGGAACTTGGCATAGTGAGAGGGAAGGTCACAGAGATAAAAGCTATCTCCCACATCACACTACTATGCGGGCCCATGATCTGAATACCTGTTGTGTGCCACAGAAAATCCACATAATTTTCAAAGCTGTTGAGAGCCACCAGTGGGATTGGCCTGCTTATGAAAATCTTTCAGGACCTTGGACAGATCACATACAATCAGGTGTGAGAAAGTGAAACCCTATACAAGTTCCACCAAATCCTATGTAAATACAGACATAGTGAAATGGAAGGTGTGTGCTACAGTGTCACAGTCCTCCAACATTAATCAATTAATCAAAAACTGGTCTTCCAACAAAGGGACTTAAAAAAACACCTTACAAAGCATTTTGAAATGTAAATATTTTTTTAAAAAGCTGTTGCAAAACATGATAAAAAGGAGGTGATAGATTAAGACTGCTCCTTAAAAGCCATTTAAAGCAATGCAAATGTTTTCTGGGAGATGAGTCGTGGCAACTGGACTTCATTTCATGTGGGATTGAATCATTTAGTTACTCATCCAAGTAGCTTCCTCAGTCTTGGATGAGTAATGAATTATCTTGATCTCACAAGAAAAGAAGTTCAGTTGCCATGATTCAACTTCTGGATAAACTCCCATGGATGAATGAGAATCTTCACAGACATGGCTGATCTATCTATCTATCTATCTATCTATCTATCTATCTATCTATCTATCTATC
>JAHTLZ010000008.1:5531463-5557435 GCA_023846285.1 Phrynocephalus versicolor
ATCTATCTATCTGGACATGAATAAAGCTCTCCAGTTAAAAAAAAACATTGACACAGTAATCTGCAGTTCACAACTACAAATGTTCATGCAGGTCTTCTTTGACATAATTTGGATACTTAATGACATCGGTTTAAGGAATGTCTCGGGGCCTGTGTGCCACAATCTCTTGCTGCTCTCCAAAATGGACTAGCTGCAGATGGTTCATGGCTGTGACTTCCAGGACCCCTTCAGTCGAAGATGATTCCATACCAGCAGTGTTAGGGATTTCTCCTATTGGTTCTCGGTTTCCTCTTTTACCCTTTCCTCCAGCTCCTCGGAAGCACCAGGAACTGCATTGTGAGACAAAGGCTGGAAGTCTGAGGCAACTCCTGAACCAGCTGTGAGCAAGGTTTTTTCGGATAGTGGAGGAGGAAAAGTAGAAGACAAGGGGATCCAGAATGGTGTTGAAGGAGCTGAGGATAAAAGCATAGGCTCTCCAGGAAGGATTCTGCTTCTGAATAAAGCCCACGATGTGTGAGATGTTCAAAGGGCCGAAGCAGATGGCGAAATTGAGCAAGGTCACCACAGCTAGTCCCAGAGCCCGTTGCTTCTTCTGAGGCTGGATACTGGGCATGGAAGTGAGGGTACAGATGACATGGTTGTAGCAGAAAAGAGTGATGGCAAATGGGAGGAAAAAAAGGACAAAGCAGAGTTCCAGTCGGACGGGGAGAAGGACATTTAGCTGGTTGGGGGAGAAGTCCTCATAACACGTGGAGTTCTCTAAATGGAGCTGAGTCTTGTTGTGGTATTCCACAATGAAGACCACACTGCAGTGAGAGTAGGCCAGGACCCAGAAGAAGAAACTGACAGCCGTGGCGTAGGCCAACCTCCCCTTCATCTTGTACTTGACAGGATAAGCGACACACAGGTAGCGCTCCACGCTCACAGCTGTGAGGAAAAGGGTGCTGAGGTAGATGCTGCTGTAGAAGCAGAAGTTTGACAGCGGGCAGAGGTAAACAGGGAGAGGCCAAATCATGTCTGAAGCCACCTCCGCCATCTTAAAAGGCAGGAAAAATAGGAAGAGAAGGTCGGAAGCAGTCAGGTTGAGTAAGAGGATGTCCATGGTGGAAGGTGTGTGCAATACTTTCCTCAGCAAAGCATAGCAAGCGAGGAGGTTGGAAGGGAATCCGGTCACGAAGGTAAAAATGTAGGCAGCAAGGAGAAGAGCTTTTGGGGCCATCTTTTTACCTCCTGGAAGACAAAGGGTGATAAAAGATCAGGGTTACCATCAGCATTGACCTGTGTCAGATGACATTTTTGCCCCAAAAGAAAATTAATAGGAAAAAGAATCCTATGGGGTCAGAGGGTGGGCAAAAACTTAGTGACTCGTGGATGCCTGTAATTAATTACATAAGACCAGCAGTAAGGTAATTGAACAAACTGGCCCACCTGAATGTTCTTCTATATCTAACATGCAATTTTAGTAGTCAGTAATTATCGTTTCCGATATCCTGAAGATGGCACAACGCATATATTTGCCAGAGGCTTGATCTTTTAACTGTATGAAAGGTTTTTAAAGTTTTTACTTGGAAGCTGAACTCGTTAAATTTTAACTCATAAGTTAAACCACTACCGAATATTCCCTCTCTCGGAAACAAGGAAAAAGTTAATTTTTAAAAATAGATATTTTCAGTCTGTTGACTGATGTTGGTCTACCGCTGTTTAAAATTCAGAATGCTCCAAGGAAATAGGACAGTTTTTCTTTTATAATTCTAGTCACATTAAAAATAATAATCTTACTTGCACTCTAGTCGAAGATCCACATTTCCTGTTGATCAAGGTTCCTTTTCAGAGATGATTCAATGGGCAGACGTCTTAACCCTGCCATCCAAGCCATATTCACCAGGGCTCAAAGAAAACAGAAGCATCTGTTCGCTATAAGGAAGATCACATCTTTATGTGGCACTTTGGAGGAAGTGGGTGAATCAATAAACTCCTTAAAATAGCCAAAAAAAAACAAACCCAAAAAACCCCAACCAAAACCAAAACAAAAACAAAAAACATCAAATACAAAGTGGTCAACAGCCTATCTAGAACCACTTGCAGTGCACTAGAAAAAATCTGAGTAACATTGGAAAGTTTTCAATGAAACCAGGTTTCAGTCTATGGCTGGACTAAAGGACCTAGGGGATCTATTTCTTAGCACAAAGGTATATATTTTAGTCTCATCCGCTGCTCCGATTTTTATAAGCTGTTGTGCATGAAATACAAATGAAAAAGGAATTGGTGTTTAACAAACCACACCAAGTACAGACACATGATTTAATTGCAGTTCTAAATTATTTTACTTACTAGTAATATTCATTCTTAAACTGCCTAGATGCCCTCAGCACATCCAATCTCGCCTGATTTCAGAAGCTAAGCAGGGTTAGCCCTGGTTAGTCCTTGGATGGGAGACCACCAGGGAATACCAGGTGCTGTAGGCGCCTGGAGTAGGAACTGGCAAGCCACTCCAGTATTCCTGCAAGGAAATGCACTAATTTGGAAAAAAGGCCCAGCAGATGCTTGCATTTCAATGTGGGAAGAAAGTACCAAATGTCGTAAAAGGATGCAAAACATATATGGGGAGAATGTGGGATTAGGGATTAGGAGAAGCTCAATAAGAATAGGAAATTCACAGAGCCCTACTCTACACGTGTTCAAAGATGTCAGGAGGCCTTCCATGAGAACTAGGTTCTTGAAGTCCAAATCTTCATATGTTGCTCTCAGCTAAAAAATTGCTTTGCCTCTGTAGCTCTCTGCTCTCCCCAATGTTTGCAAACAGAAACTTGCCTGCAGGCTCTGATCCAGCATTTTCTAGCCCACCCCTCCCAGGGATGGGCTGCCCTTCCTTGCCAGCTTCAATTAGATGAAAGGAAGAAAGGATGTTTACAGTGCCCCTGCCTAAAAAATAGTTAGAAAAAAGGCTGGGTGGGGAAGCACATATCTTTATAGAGTTAGCACTTAGCTGCCATGGAGTCGCTGTGGCGGACCCTTGGCTTAACCACAGAGTAGCTAAGAGAGGTGGCACCAGCTCCCTTTCCCCCTGAAAGCTCTCAGAATTTAGTGCTTCAGGGGAGAGACTCACCCCCTGTCCTGATGGGCTGATGAAAGCATTTCTATCCTGGCCGGGGACAGAAGATGTCATGGTAGGGTACAGATAACAAATCAACTTAGGGCCTTTTCACACAACCCCTAAGATCCGCTGGCCACTTAAATTCGGACCAGAGATCTTGGGGGTTCGTTGCTCTTCCTGCGTCCCCACCCCTCCGCACTTCCTTGCTCCTGTCTGCATGAGGGGAGGGAGAAAAAAGGGGTCAAAAGAATGCAGGCTCCCCTCCGTTTGCCGGTCCAAGCCTCCCCAAGCCCGGTCATCGTCCTGATTCCTTCTCTTAAAGGGGTCGGAGGCAAAACATCAACAACAACAAACAGAAGCGAGGAGGGCCTGGCACCCCTAAACGACAAACCCGACCAAATTTTTCTTTTTTCGGGTCGGGTTCGAGCTGGAGAGGAGTAATTCTCGTTACCATTATCGTTACGTAACGATAACGGTAACCGAAAACGAAAATGACAATTCTGACAAGTCATGTCCATGTCTACTTGAGTTCTATTCTTTCTTCTTCACAGAACAGAAGTCAGAGTGGTTGCTCTGACCTTCATGTACATTCACACTGCAAAGGAGGAATGGTATCAGATTTCATGAAAAACCAACAAACTGGAAGTGGGTAATCTCCAGAGGTCATGGGGAGACAGACACCCATTCCTTGGAACTTGGAGAACAGCACTGCCATCTTTCTTTATTGTCTTATAAAAAATGAGGGCGCTTATATGGAAAAAGTCCTCTTCTGTCCTCTAGTGGCTACATTACAATACATAGTACAATACAATATAATACAGTAGAGTTTGTGGGGCTCCATGGTGCTGGTAGAGCTGCCAAATGCCCTAAGCACATCCGATCTCGCTTGACTTCGGAAGCTAAGCAGGGTCGGCCCTGGTTAGTACTTGGATGGGTGACCAGCAGGGAATACCAGGCAATGTAGGTGCCTGGAGGAGGAACTGGCAAACCACTCCAGTATTCCTGCCAAGAAAACTCCACGGACATGGAGTCACGACTGTACACACACACACACAATATTCATTCTTACTGTTGATGTAAGAAGAAAACTGGGACTAAGAAGGAATGAAGGAATAAGAAAAGATTATCAAGTAGAGATGGGCACGACTCAGCGAAATTTTTGTTTTCGTTTTTGTTTTTTCATTTTGTTTCATAATGAAAACAAAAACGAATTTTTTTTCAAAAGCAAAACGAAAACGGAAACAAAACGAAAAATTTTGCCGTGCTTTTCGTTTTCGTTACGGCAGACACACTGCACTAAAAAGAATGCTAACGAAACAAAAAAAATTCGTTTTCATTTTCATTTTGTTTTCATTTTGTAATGAAAACGAAAACGAAAAACGTGCGAAAAATCTCTGAAAAATGAAAATGAACCGAAACGGACCCCTAAACGACCAAACGAAAAACGAAAAACCATTTTTTTGAGTCATGCCCATCTCTATTATCAAGTGTAGTAAGGATGTGTCACTGGAGACCAAGACCAAGGGTCATCCACTCACATTTATTTGATCAGAGATCATCATGTATGAGTATAAAAGCTGGAAGGACTATTTCCCCTTTAAGAAGTGTATGGCAGACAGAAATTCAACAGACAGAGTGCACACAGAGAGACAGTGCATTTGTATTGGGGAAGTCAGAGCTTGCTTCACTCTCTCCTTCTGTTTCTGCTTTGGAAAATTTACTGCCTGTCTTGGGGAAGACGCCAACTCTGCTGTTGATGGCTGTGAACCATGTAAACATCATTTATGTGTTGGGCTAGAGATGAAAGCTCCCTTGACATGGAGACTCATCTTCTCAATTCAGCGCTCCCAAGGGAAGGGAACACAGCTAAGTGTGGAGAACAGTACTGGCTCCTGCTTTGCAAGATGCTGTCATGGAAGACTCCAGCCAGCCTTTCGACATTGTAACTACTACCCGTACACTGGCTTTGTCCCTCTGGGGTAAGTTCTGACTGTGATCATTACGTTTACCTGGCGACAACATAAACAGTGGATTGGATTTTAAAAAATCCAGGAGGAGAACCAATTAGGGCGTGGGTGTGTGAATTGAAAATCAATCAATTTTTTAAAGACAAATTTGGCCAATTTGTCAAAATTGATTCATATTCATTACAAACAGAATCTCATTTTTCATTCATTAATTCACCAGGACCTAAATGCCCCCAAGGCAGCCAGATACCCCATGCTTGGAGGGTAGCAAATGAGATGAAATGATTTGTCAATTCGTCACAGGTAATTCATCAATTGCCCGAGTTATCAATCCATCAGTCCCTTGAATCACAAATCACAATATTTCGCCATTTGTTGAATTCATCCCCATGTCTAGAACCAATCAAAATTTGCTAGGAGGCTTTATAAAAAAAGGCATGGTGGCTCAGTGGACTATAGCACTGAAACGGTCGGCTACAAAGACGGCAGCTCGGCAGTTTGAATCCTGGGTGCCACACAGTGGAGCGAGCTCCCGCTGATCACCCCAGCTCCTGCCAACCTAGCCGTTCGAAAGCATGTAAATGCAAGTAGATAAATAGGTACCACCGTAAAAAGCGGGAAGGTAAAACATTGTTCCATGTTGTGCAAGTCCACATGGCCATGGACTTGCACAACACTGGCTCTTTGGCTTGAATACAGAGATGAGCACCGCCCCTAGAGTCAGACATGACTAGCACACATGTGGTGTGTGTGTGTGTGTGTGTGTGAACTTTTACCTATAAAAAAGAGATAGGTTGCTAGAGAATTCATTTGGTTGTATCTAAGGGCGGGTGTTTGTGTTTTCCAGGGAACTGTATAAAACAATTATTTTGCATCAGAGAGTTGGCTAGTTCTGGCATGGGAACATTTACCTTTATATAATATAATCAACTACAAATTAAACAATGTACCCCAGGAGGGCGGGTAAATAGGGGACCCGGAGCAGGAGCAGGAGGTGGGCTGCCCAGGAGGGGGCTTTCCAGGCCCCCCTTTGGTTTTTGTAAAAAATTCATTTTGTACGATTTTTTTTGAAAAAAAAAAGTATGAAACAAAACGAAAGGAAATGAGGGGGCAGGGAGAGAAATGGAATGAAACAAAATGCAATTATTCCGTTTCATGGCCATCCCCAATTTGCACATACAGGTTCAAAACAAACAAACAAAAACATCCTTGGGTGATGAAGCTTCCTGGGTGACATCAGGCCAGGCACCACTTTCAACCAGATCTGGGCTTTTTCATTAGATAGATGGCAATTAGAGATGGGCACGAAACGAGCAATTTTTCGTTTTCGCTTTCATTTTTCATTTTGTTATGTAACGAAAATAAAAATGAAAATGAAAATGAAAAATTTGCAAAAACCCACCAAAACCCGAAAACGAACAGAAACGGACCCCCTAAAAGACAAACGACAAATGAAACACCATTTTTTTGAGTCGTGCCCATCTCTAATGGCAATATAACATGGTTTTTACACATCTCCTTCCCAAGCACAGAAGCAGCTAAAAAGTGACTAGTTCCTTTGAAGATAAGCGGGATATAAATGCAAAAATAAAAATAAAAAATAAAAAAATAAATTTCCTTTTCCCAGTAAGAATGACACACTGACATTACATTAGAATTGCGACCAACTGGGAAAGGGCTGTTTGTGTCTTGTGAAATAACATCTTAAATTAGAACAAGAATTTTAGGACTCCAAAGTTGAGGCCTCTGCAGACCAGCTGGTTCAAACGCTGGCCCCTACGTGCCTTGTTTCATTTGATTGTGCTCAGTGGCTGATGCTGAGATAATTAGGAGATGGATGAGAAGAAAACATTCTGTGTCACAGGCCCATTGTTTACAGTATTGCAATGTGTGGGGGTTGTGATTTTTATCTTTAAAAAGGAAGCAACTAAAAATATTTTGGCTATTTCTGAGAACTTGGAAAGTAAATAGTTATCTTTTAAAAACTGCATATATTATGGTCAATGCTTTTAGGGAGATCTGGGTCTCCAGCAGGAATTAAGTTGGTGTCCTTAAGGAACCTCTTGGATTCTGCCTTTCCCTGCCCAATTTGATGTCTTTAATGCCTTTCCCTGAAGACCTCAAGGTCCATCTGGAGCAGCTGGTGCAAAGTTGCCTACTGTTTCAGAGTCGTCCCTGAGAACATGTAAAAACTAGAGACATTTTTGCATGTATGATTGTGAAATTTGGTTGTGCGTGCAGCTGACGCAGAAGCTGAAGTCTACTTCTATGGATGAGCCAAAGTCTTCAAAATACAGTATTTCCTTTAGCAAGGTTCAGTAGAAGCTTGAGTTTAAAAAGGATGTTGACAACCTCGAGCGGGTGCAGAGGAGAGCGACTAGGATGGTTGAAGGCCTGGAAGAGATGTCTTATGAAGAACGGCTTAGGCAACTGGGAATGTTTAGCCTTTCAAAAAGAAGACTGAGAGGGGATATGATAGCTATGTTTAAATACTTGAAAGGATGTCATATTGAAGAGGGAACAGGTTTGTTCTCCATGGCTTCAGAGACTAGGACTTGGGGCAATGGTTTCAAACTACAGGAAAAGAGATTCCATTTGAACATTCGGAAGAGCTTCATGACAGTTAGAGCTATTCGGCAGTGGAATATGCTGCCACGGAGGGTGGTAGAGTCTCCTTCTTTGACGGTATTTAAGCAGAGGCTGGATGGCCATCTGTCGGAAATATTGTGAAGGGGTTCCTGCTTGGCAGGGGGTTGGACTCGATGGCCCATGAGGTCTCTTCCAACTCTATAATTCTATGATTCTATGATTCTATGATTCTAAGCTCCAGGGTGGGAAACTGTTCCCATTAAGCCTAGCTTCAAACAATACACTGACACTTTGGATTCACACAGATTCTTGTGGATTAGGTCACCCAGTAAGCTTCTTAGTTGAGTTTAAGCCACAATCTTCAATGATCCTCTCCCAAAGCTAAGGCGCTGGTTAGGACTATACCACACTGGCATTTGGGGGCAGGGAGGATGATCGTATCATCCTTTGGAACACTGGTGCAGTTTGACTCTTTCCAGATCCTTCCTTCCCCAGCTCTGTGACACCACAAGGGCCCACTCATTGATCTCAAGTTCTGATCCTGAAGTGTCCGAAAGTGGGGTGCAGCTGTTGTGGTAACGTAGTGGAACCAGGCACATTTTTAAGAATGGGGGATCAGACGTCATGGATGCAACAGGCAGGAGGAGAATGTCTAATTTTCAAATGAAACCGTTTGGTTCCACCCCTCTTTGCTTTTTAATAAAAAGTTTCATCTTGGCATTTAGGTTTGAGATCTTGAAACATCATCAGGTCTATGACTTTGAAGTGATTTTCATATGCAGCTTAATATCTCAGTCTTTAACACACACCCCCCTACTTGAAAGTAGCTGATGATGGCCCCAGAACAAGGCTAAAATTTTCTCTTGACAGCTACTTCCCTGGCATGGTGACTCGGTGGACTAAAGCACCAAAACAAGATGCAAAGTCCCAAAGCAGCTCCAGTATATTTTCGCATTGACCAGCCAACAAGTTAAAAAAAAGCATCTTGGTGAAATGCTCAATAGTTTTTCACTCATTCAATTTGGCCACACATTCCCTGCAAAGAATCATGGGAACTGCGAGTTAGGAAAGAGCAAACCAGTGTGTGAAGATCCTGGGTCATTCTCAGTGCCTAGGATTTTCTGAGGAAAGGGAGCTGCTGTTTACATCAGTTCATATATGGGGTGTACACATCAGGTCTGTGTACGTTTATTCAGAATCTAGGTAAAGTAAACATATGAAAGTGGGGCAGAGCAATCAAATAATGCCCTTGGTATGAGTATTTCTGCCCCTTTCATGAGACCCAGGCTGACTTTCTGAAGATAAGACATGAACTGAAGTTTCTCTCTTCTCTGACATTCAGACATCAGGAAAAGCAGGCTTCTGATTGGCATGCAGAGCCACACACACACAGCTTTTCAAACCAGCAATTTGATGCACTTTCGGCCCATGGGGATGCATGAATAGAGCATGAAAAATGCTACCGTGGGGACGGAAAGTGCTCATCAAATGTCACGTGACCAGTCTTGGAGAAAGTATGCATCTAATCAACATGCCCATTTAGTATGTGTGTGTGACAGAGCCCCTGGCCGCTTACTCTATCCATTACACCACACATAGTATCCTTTAATTTTAATTTAAGCCCTTTTGATTTTCATGCTTGTTGAAAAACAGTCCTGAGAATGGCTGTGTGTTTGAGTAAGAAGGGGTCAACTGATAAATAGAGATGGGCACGAATAAAAAAATGGTGTTTTGTTTGTTGTTTAGGGGGTCCGTTTCGGTTCGTTTCCATTTTTCGTGATTTTTTTTGCAAAAAAATCATTTTCGTTTTGTTTGTTTCGTTACCGTTTCGTTACCATTTATTTCAATTTTTTGTGAGGTTTTTTTTTTTAGCATTTAAAGCAGTTCAATGTATTGCCATAACGAAAACGAAATGGATGACAACATTTCTGGTGTTTCTGTTCGTTTCGTTTCATTTTAGAGACAAAATTCATTTGTCGTTTCGTTACATAACGAAACAAAAAAATGAAAATGGAAACAAAATTGTTCGTTTCGTGCCCATCTCTACTGATAAACAAAAAGAGTCAGCCGCTGCAACTTTCCCTTTCATGGTGTCGCTTTTGTTGATGGCAGTGAGCAGAAGAGGGGAGTTTGGAGACCATCTTGACTCCTGCCATGGGTGTTGCTGACATTCGGGCTGCCATTCGTGACATCCTTTTCCCCCTGCCTGCTGTGTGGGCACAATATTCTGCAGCAATATTGGGCTATTTCCTGGATTTTGGAATTGTGTTACAGAAGCCCAGTCTCCTACATTCATAAACCAGAGGTTTTAAACAAAATGAATTTATCAGAGCACATACAAACATGATAGAAAATTTCTAGGGGCAGGTGACAGGTACGAAAAGTAGTGGCCGGTACACCTTGGGTATCAGTGTTGATTGTCAAGCACTGGATAGGCATGGAATTAAAATGTAATAAAACAGGGGCAGGCGTGACGTGGTTTAGAAAGTTTGTGGGTGGTACCCTCGGCATGACACTGAAACTGGACACCGTCTCTGCTTCATCCCAGAGTTTCCCTGTTGTTGTTTTTTAAAAAAACATCCCTTGGCCCACATCAGGAGAGAGAGGACCATTTCCTGTTGTAGAGCTGTTTCTTTCCCCTTCTCAAGGCACGGACAAGTGATTGTGTTTCTGACTGCTGTGCTAGAACACAGCCTCCAGGGCGTGGGAGCCGAGGGAAGCCTCTGGATGTGAACGTCTGCAAAGAGAAGCCAGAGAAGGAATCTTTTTCCTTTGAGGGAGAGACGGTCAACGCCAAGGTTTTTCTCGGGAACGAAGGTAAGGACGCAAGTTTGGACTGTTTGGGAATTTCGGGAAGGAATTTCAAAAGGGCTTCAAAAAGCTCCCTGGATCCTGTGTGATCCTTAAACACAACTAAGGGATCCCCACCACCACCAGGGACCTCGCAGCTAGCAGATTTATGATGGCAGAAAGTTTGGTGGAACAAACCTAGTTCATAAACTGTGATCCAGAGCAAAGGAGACAATTTGATAAGCATCACAGCTGTCGATTTAACTTACCTGTTGTTGTTTGGATGTTTTAGTGGTTCAGGTATCTGTCAGTTGTTGGGTGTTCAAGTCCCCACTCTGCCTCCCTGTCAGGGTTTAATGATCCATAGGGTCTCTTCCAGCATTGTGAGAGGATGATTATGATGATTTTAAAGAGGACACAAAATGTGTTGGGGGAGCAAGAGTGGGAGCAAGGTGCTTGAGGATCAGATTAAGCTTTCCCCTGTGGGACAGTCCTAGTAAAGATTTGCCCACTGTGAAAGCTCTTGCTTGTACCGCCTGCGTCAAACTTATAAAGTCTTATTCCCAGTTGCTGCTGTTACATGTATGTTGGTATGTGTGTAAGAGAGGGATTTTTCCCCTCCCTCCCTCTCTCTCACACACATGCACAGTATGTTTACAGCCTCCCACATAAATGAGAAGGGGGAAATGTAAACAGGTAGGGTGACGCAATGGTATGCCTCATTCGGGCAGGAGAAAGCCAGACTGAAATTCTTACATAGTAATGAACTTCACGGGATGATTTCACCCTGCATTTTCCAACCTCCCTTCCTCGCAAAGTTTTTGGAAAGAAAACCAGTTTCTTGGAAAAATCAAACAAAGGCCTAATAAATAAATAGCGGGCTCCGAAATGCTAGATAAAACTGTAGTCAAGTCAAGGCTTTGTCTGTCTGGTGTTTCAAAACCATGCATGCACACAGTCTTATAATTACATCTGGCAGCTGACAGATATTTTGAGGAGGATCTGATGAAATCTGTGGTACCTTCTGCCACATGAAACCTCTTCACCCTTTTGGGGTATCATGCCACTCTGTTGCATGCACAGGTGCAGGCGAACCAGGCTGCACCTAGTGGATACCATTTTACCTGCCCTCTTTCTCCACAAAAGCTGTGCAAAAATCTGTCAGGATTCTTGCACCCGTCTTACAAATGAGAGGTGTTGGTGACAGGCAACCACAAAGGTCTTCCCAGAACTTATGACTCAATACTATGGCTATTTCTGAACCATGGAATCCTCGGCTTGTATTTTTTGGACAGGGTACTATGTCATTGTTTATTCTTCATTAGGTCCCCTCCCCACTCAGATAAAAAAAGCAGTTCAGATGAACTAATATTCCTAGAAACATAAGGAAGAAAAATGCATGGCATTTGAGGGAGAGCGACTCTATTTAATGAGACAGGGGTTAAGAAACGCTAGCGACAGAAAATCTTAGACTGTAGGCTTTAAAACTTTTACGGCCCTGGCTATGCCCCTTAATATCCCCTGCTTTGTTTTAGATCAGGCATGTCCAAACATAATATACAGTAGTCCTTATTTTCAAAAAGGGCAAACCTGGGAACTATAAGCGAGTCAGCCTGATATCAATTCCAGGAAAAATCCTGGCACAATTAAGCAGTCGCTATGCAAGGACCTAGGAAACAAAGCAGTACTAACTAGAAGCTAACACGGATTTGTCAAGAGCAAATCCAGCCAGGTTAACATGATCTGATTTTTTTCATCAGCTAAAACTCTCCCAGGTATAAAGAGGGAATGCTGGAGATGTAACATATCTTGACTTCAGAAACGCTTTTGACAAAGGTCCCCATGAAATCCTAATTAGAAAGCTCACTAGGTGTGGGCTGAATAATCAAGGGTAAGGTGAATACACAGCTGGCTACAGAATGTCCTCAGAGGATGATGATTAATAGCTTCTCTAAGTGGGAGGTGGTAACATGTGGAGTACCCTAAGGCTTAGTTCTGAGTCTGGTGCTCTTCAACATTTTCATTAATGACTTGGACAGGTGTCAGGTCCCTGCCAGAGTCAGACTAAGACACTGAGAGTTTAAGGTCGGAGGAACCATTTTAAACTTTTGGCAGAAATTAATCCCCGCCCCCACCTCAAGAAGTCCAACTTCTTTGCTATTGTTAGACAATTACCACTCAATATTAGAGATGGGCATGAAACGAACAATTTTTCGTTTCCGTTTTCATTTTTTCGTTTCGTTACGCAATGAAACGACAAATGAATTTTGTCTCTAAAATGAAATGAAACAAACAGAAACACCAGAGATTTTGTCGTGCGTTTCGTTTCTGTTACTGCAATATGAGTGAATTGCTTAAAATGCAAAAAAAAAAATCACAAAAATCAAAAATAATGGTAATGAAACAAATGAAAACAAAAACGATTTTTTTGCAAACATTCACAAAAAATGGAAACGAACCGAAACGGACCCTCCAAATGACAAACGACAAACGAAATGCCATTTTTTTTATTCGTGCCCATCTCTACTCAGTATGGAAGGCAGCCTTACCTCTTAAAATTAAAACTTATGGTCTCTTAGTGGATTGTCTTACACAGGTGGGCTATGAGACAGCTAAACAAATCCTTAAACAACGTAGTCTGGAGGTAGAGAGACACCACGATCTGGGGGCTACCTCTAATAGCATATCAATCGATCCCGCATTGATCCCCTTTAAACCTGCTAACTATTTCTTTGCTTGTCTAACAAAGAAACAACGCAGTCACACTTGCTCATATGAATGCTCTGTTATCACCAATACAAGAAGGAACGCTTCAAAAGATCCCTGACCCTCAACATAAGTGCCTCTGTGGCTCGGATGGAATTAAAACGTTGGCAAATGTATTTCTGCACTGCGCCTTATATCACGGAATTAGGGGAAAATGTACTCTTCTATACTTAAAAATAATTCCTGGATTTCTAGAGGCATTTTACACCTGCCTTCTGGTGTTGGGGCAAAATATATAACACCTCAGAAAATCTTACTTTACATATGCTGTCCTATGCAGCTAAATTTTGTGCAGTGGCAATTATAATTTGTGCACAAAGTGCTTGAACAAATGTTTAAGCAGTTACAGCTTACTATGGCTCAATTTTTATGGTACCCTCCCTCCGTTGTTCTTTCTTGCCTTGTTTTAACCACCATTATTTCTGAACATGCATTTTGGATACTGGTCATTCACCGTAATAAAGCATTCATTTATTGTTAGCTGTTGTGAGTTTTTCGGGCTGTTTGGCTGTGTTCCGGAACATGGCCAAACAGCTTGAAAAACTCAACATCTATCAGATCCCGGCTGTGAAAGCCTTCATTCATTCATTCATTCATTCATTCATTCATTCATTCATTCATTCATTCATTCATTCGTATCTTAACTAAAAATGGCATTCAAGGATTCACTCATGATTGTCAAAAGCCTACTGGTGAAGGTGGGTCTTCAGCTGTTGGCAGAAGGATGAAAGGGAGTGAGACAGCCTTACCTTCTGAGGAAAAGCATTCCATGACCCGGGAGCAGCAGTAAAAGAAAAATATTGGTCCCCTTTTCCTCAAAGGTGTGATGTCCAGAGGCCCAAAATGCAGTTCATAAAGAGCCAGGTCTGGTTCTGCCCGACTTCTTCACAGAATCTACCATGGTTCATTTCTCTTCACCTCCAACCACGTCCTTATGATCAAGCAAGCACTTAGAGGAAAGCTTGTGGTGTGTATTGATGGAAGGCTCCTTTTGCATGTTCACGGCCACTGTTATCAATAGGTGTGTTGTTTCCCGGGTAGAATGAGTTGTTTGTGGCACTAGAAAATAGGGATTTATCCTTTATCCAAGGTCATCTCTAAATTACGCTACCAATGCTTCCTTCTTATCCAGATTCAACATCTAAATAACCAAACTAGGTATGCTACTTTATTGTGTGTTGTTTGCTTAATTACCTCGAGCACAATGCTGCTTGTTGTCTGTTTTGCCTGCTCCTACTCTGGTACCTTTAACCACAGCCTGACCTGCAGGAATTCAGCAGGTGTTTATCCCGACAGTTCACTTGCTTTGTTTTTCTGTGTCAGGTGAGAGGTAAGGATGTAACTCTTTCCTTATTCCATTTTCACTGGTGATGGGGGAAAAATCAAAAGTTTTTCTTCCTCCACTGAGAATGATTACATGTGTGTGTGTGTGTGTGTGTGTGTGTGTGATTTATGTGACTTTCCTAAAAAATCTGCACAATTCCCACCCAACCCTTTTGACATAATTTTTCATACCTTTAGGGAGTAAACCATCTCGTATTTGATCTTCCTCTTTCCCTGCTTCCTTTCATCTTTCCCGGCTTTATTGACTTTTCTAGAGAATCCTGCCTTCTTAGGATGCACCCAAAGTAGGACAAGCTTGGTAGCAACCTTTTTGCCTCCAGAGATAGTCCTGACTTGATTTCATTCTAGGACCCACTGATTTATCCGTTTATGGCACACCTGCTTGTAAAGTTGAGGTCAGAGCATAAATGGTATAAAGGGAACTCTTTGGGAGGTCTAGGAAGCCCACTATTTATCAGTGGCAATGCCATTCAATATGGACAAAAAAGGGTGACAATTGGAATTCTGTGTTGGTTCTCTACTGCCCTTTGGAAAATAGATATGAACCAACATACGTGACATGTAAATTTGAACATTTATTTATTTATTTATTTTAATACTGATATACCGCCTGTCTTTTAGAGGAAACTCCAGGAGGTTTACAACAGAAAAGAAACAACAACAACAAACTAAATTAAAAAAATAATAAAACTACTAAAAACTACTAAAAAGAATAATTGGCATTAGAGATGGGCACGACTTAGCGCAATTTTCGTTTTCGTTTTCGTTTTTTCGTTTTCGTTACGTAACGAAACGAAAATGAAAAACAGTTCAAAAATGGACCGAAAACGGAAACGAAACGACTAATTTCGAGCCAATTTTTGTTTTTCGTTACCGGAAAAACACATAATGGAGCTAAATGGGAAGAAACGAAAAAAATTTCGTTTTCATTTTCGTTTTTTCATTTTCATTACGTAACGAAACGAAAATGAAAAATTTTGAAATTAGCTCACGAAAACAGAAACGAAACAAAATGGACCCTAGCCGAAAACGAAAATGAAAACGAAAATTTTTTTCTGAGTCATGCCCATCTCTAATTGGCATGATGGCGGGGCAAATTAAAAAAAAATTAAATTAACTGTTGCCAAATGCCTCCAGAAAAAGCCAGGCCTTTAAGGCCTTTTTAAAGGATGGCAAGGACTGTGCAAGGCGCAACTCACTCGGGAGATGGTTCCAAAGCACAGGACCAGCCACAGAGAAGGCTCGGTTACGAGTCACCGTTTTCTGAGCCTCCCTGGGCATGGCCACCCGGAGTGAGAGCGCCCGCGACATTCTGGTAGGTCGGGCCTCAGTTGATCTCTGAGAGATTCGCTCTGCCAGGTAATCAGGTCCCAAGCCATGGAGGGTTTTATAAACTAAAACCAAGACCTTGAATCTTATTCGGGACTCAACGGGTAGCCAATGCAGGCAGGCCAGCACTGGGGTGATGTGGTCATATTGACGCATACCCGCCACCAGTCTGGCTGCCGCATTTTGCACCCGCTCAAGTCGTCGAACAAGAGTCAAGGGCAACCCCACGTAGAGAACGTTGCAATAGTCTATCCTCGAGATCACAAGCGCTTGCACTACAGTTCTCAGGGAGTCCTCATCCAGATGTGGATGAATCTGAGCAATTTGCTGAAGGTGGAAGAAGGAGGTCCTTGAAATGGCAGCCACCTGGGCATCCATGAATAGAGCCAAGTCAAGGACCACACCCAGATTCCAGACCCTGTCCACCAGCTGGAGGGAAACAACCTCCAAACTGGGGAAGAGGGCCTCCATGTCCAGAAAAAGGAGTCCCAAAGAACATGACCTCGGTCTTCTCCAGGTTGAGGTTGAGTCTGGTGGTCCTGGTCCATTCCATGACCGCATCCAGGCACAAGTCGAGGGTCTGTACAGCCTCATCTGCAGAGGTGGAAAAGGATAGAGTTGCGTGTCATCAGCGTACTGATGACAGCAAACTCCAAATCTCCTGATGACCTCAGCCAGCGGCCTCATATAGATATTAAACAGACTTACAGAAGCCACTAACCAGCCAAACCAGTCTGTGACCATGTTGGCTGTGGGAGAGTGATGGGGAATTAATTATAGTTGAAAAAAGGAAATTCTTTGTGGAGATTGCCAGTGGGTTTCACTTTTGGACAGGACCCTGTTTGAAGATCCACTCCACTTAGGAATGGCTTTAGTGTGTTCTTTCGGTCGTCATACCCATGGGACACACACAATCTGCCGAATGTACCACAAAGATAGCAGTCTCACACAGCGAGGCACCCTTCTGGCATCTTGTTAAACCACCCGGGCAGCTACCGCCCCTGGAGCTCTGCACAGAAGTAAATATTAACGGGAAAGTTCCTTACTAGGACTTTAAACTTCCCTCTTAATTCTCCTTGGCTTCGGTTTACATTTGACAATTTGCAGTGGGGGCGAAATGCTGATTTAGACACTGTTTATGGTTTCGTTGGAAGCTGGAATGCAGGAATCCCTCTGGAAGTCTAAGTGCAATCAAACCCTGATGAGGGATAATGTTTGTTTCTCTAATGAGATGTGGTTTTAACTCCTAATTTCCAGAGCTAAACATTTCCCATGGTCCTTCCCCCCGCCCCAGTTAAAAGTATGGAAGCAGGTTAATGACCATTGATAGAGTCTGTTTCTTTATATGATATGAGACGAGAACTTGAGATATGAAGGTTTATGGATTCTGATGTGGAAGTCTGTGAGATGTCACTGTTGTGGGTCATTATGTCATTTCTGACTTGATGGCAACCTTATGAACTATTGACTCTCTGAATGTCCTACCGCTGTCCTTTAACATGGCTTCCTTTAATGAATCAGTCCATTCCATATTCAGTTTTCCTGTTTTATGACTGCTGTCATTTTTCCTACCATTGTTGTTTCTCCCCCCCCACCCAGCAGATCTTGTCTTCTCATGTTGATGTATCCAGCATACACTAACTTTAATTTAGCAGTTTTAGCTTATAGTGGACAATAGGGCTCAATTTGATCCAAAACTCATGTCTTTCTCTTTCTTCCATGGAATACTTAAAGCTCTCTCCTCCAACACCACATTTCATTTATTTAAAACGAACATCCCCTAACCCATCCAGCCCCGGTCAACTTTCTTTATTGTCCTGCTTTCACATCTTCACATGGTTGTCTGGAATACCATAGAATGGATAGTCTTGGTCTTGGATGACCATCTGTCGGGCATCCTGTGATGGGGGTTCCCTTATGGCAGGGGGTTGGACTAGATGGCCATTGAGGTCTCTTCCAACTCTATGATTCTATGATTCTATGACACATCTTCTCCATGATCTTTTTAGTTCCTTATTTGCTTTCCCTCCAGTTCTCCATCTTCTTCTGACTTCTTATCTATGCAGTTGATTTGGACTGGTGACTGAACCAAACATACAGAAAATCTTTAAGAATTATCCTTTCTTTACAATCTACATTGAAGATATACAGAATTCTGAGGAAGCCATTTTTAATGATCTCAGTGTTCAACTGTATTCTTGCTTTTGGATTTCTTAAGTTTTCTCAGAAATTGTTTCAAGTCATTGCCATTTTCTGCCAATAAAATGAAGGAGTCATCCACTACCTTAAATTCCTTGCTATTTCTTGCACTGCCTTTTCATTCTTCCTTCATTTACTGTACATTAAAAAAAAAGTTCCATGACAATGTTCTGCATAAAAAAATGAAAGAGAGGGTCATAGACTTGGCTGTAATATACAAAGCACAAACTAATGCTTTTCTGAAACTTTTTGATATGCTCATGCAGTTCATGTATATTTGCAATATGATCTTCCCAGCTCTTCTATTTCTACTTCAGGCTGAGACTTCTAGCACTTATCATTCCACATGCAGAAAACATTTCTAAAACCTTGAGCATGAGAAATTCATGAGATGTTCCTCAATGTACTGCAGCCTTTGGCATCTCTTTTCTTTGCTATTGAGCTATATATTGAACATTTGCCATCTCTGTGTCATTGTTCTGCTTTCCATATCTAGAAGACTGTGACAGATTCTGTCTTGGTGGCCTTAAATAGCTCTTTGGTATCCCATCTATTCTTGATCATTTAATATTTCCAAGTGGTTTGAGAGCAGCATTCATTTCGCTTTCTAAAAGTGAAAATCTTCCTCACAGTTTTCTTCTTAAAAGGGACCTACATCTGTTCTATATGGATCTTCAGTATAATGTTTCCACCTTAGTTTTATTTTATTCTGAACAAGTAAGATAGTCCTCTCTTGATGTTTCATCTAATCCAGCCTTAATATCCCCTCAGATTTCTTGGATCTTACTTTGGAGATCTTCTGGTTTTTTTGTCAATTTCTTGGAGTGGGGTTGCCGTCATTATTAGAGATGGGCACGAAACGAGCGATTTTTCGTTTTTGTTTTCATTTTTTATTTCGTTACATAACAAAACAAAAATGAATTTTGACTCCAAAATGAAACGAAACGACCCGAAACACAAAAAATTTTGTTGACTGCTCGTTTTCGTTACGGCAAATACACTGAATTGTGCTAAATGGTAACGAAACAGCAATTTTTCGTTTTCGTTTTTGGATTTTTGTTTCGTTACGTAACGAAACGAAAACGATTTTTTTTGCAAAAATCCTCACAAAAACAAAAACGAACCGAAACGGACCCCTAAATGACCAAACGACAAACGAAACACCATTTTTTTGGAGTCGTGCCCATCTCTAGTCATTATTACAATAATTGTCCCTACGTACGATCTTGCCTGATTTTGGAAGTTAAGCAGGGTCGGCCCTGGTTAGTACTTGGATGGGAGACCACAAGGGAATACCAGGTGCTGTAGGCGCCTGGAGTAGGAACTGGCAAGCCTCTCCAGCATTCCTGCCAAGAAAACTCCATGGACATGGAGTCATGAAGAGTCGGTCACGACTGTAACGACGCAACACACACACACACACACACACACACACACACACACACACAACTAGTCTCTGCGAAGTTGTATTTAGTTGCATCCGAGCATTTGGGATGCTTTAGGTTGCTGGGTGCTGGTTTATCTCTCTTTGCTGACACTTTTAGATCCATTCCTGTTGCCATTTCTGGAAAAGAAGAAATGGGCAGGTTTATGCTCCAGAGATTTCTGCTTAGATCTTCTCTCCGCCTCCTCTCTCCTTTTCTTCTCCAAAGCACCTCTTTCCTTTCTGCATTTCCCACTGGGGTATCCACTAAGCTGAAGGATAGCCTTCTGTTGTTTTATTTCTTTGCTTTTTGTTGGAGGAAAAACTCCATTACAAAAAAACGAGTTCTGGGTTCTTGAAGTAGGAGGGCAAACCAGAAATATCCATAAGGAGAAGAAAGATGTTGGAGGGCTCAGATGATCATTGTTCCCTCTGTTAGGAAATGGATTGTGTGCCTGACACCACCTTCAGGGTACTTCCAAGTTTCTATCCCTCAAGGGGGCTGGTGAATCCTAGAGCTATTTTGCACCCGCATATCAGCATACCAGGTGTCCGTCAAGCTGTTCGTACACTGCAGTGATCCCTTTCTATCAGTTCTGATGGCAAATATATTCTGGATGCATGGACAGTCTGCAAATGTCTGATCTTTAACAGAATCCTCTCCTGTCCAATTATTTATCAGTAGCAGCCAGGATTTAAGAGGGCAGTGAGTGTGGTGATCAAACACTTCAAGTTATGTGACAACTGAGCTGTAACAGCAGGCAGTAAATGCTTCTATTCCTTCATTTACGCTGGACTCCTACGCACGTTTGGACAGAAGTAAGCCCCTGACAACACATCTGGTTCATTCACAAACAGCCAACATGCCTTTGTAGTTTTATTTATTTAAAACATTTTGATCCCACCATTCTCCTTATAGTGGTGTCTTATATCATTAAACAGCAGGGAAATTGACAAGTCTCTCTGTCGGAGACCCCAAGTCCAAGTCAGAGTCTTGGAGCTCTCAAGTCCCAAGTCTTTTTGCCCCGCCCCCTGCTGCCCTTGCTTCCCCACCCCTATTCCCGCTGGGCCTACTTACCTGCTCCTGCAAACAGCCACTATCCCCAGAGGCAGAAGGCTGGGCTTTCATTCCGGAAGCTGGCTGCTGCCTCTGAGGGAGGCTGGTGCAGTGAGTAGAGCTCTGGGATGGGAAGCCCAGCCTACTGTCTCTGAGAATCGTTGCTGCCACTGTTCCAGTAAGAGAGGGTGCATTGCCCATCAATAGAGATGGGCACGACTTAGCGAAATTTTCATTTTCGTTTTCATTTTTTCATTTCGTTTCGCAGCGAAAATGAAAATGAAAATTTTTTCAAAATCAAAACGGAAACGGAAATGAAACGAAAAATTTTGCCGTATTTATTGTTTCCGTTACTGCAGACACACTGTACTGCAAAGAATGCTAACGAAACACAATTTTTTTGTTTTTGTTTCATTTTTTCGTTTTCATTTCGTTACGAAAACGAAACGAAAAATGTTCAAAAAATTCACCGAAAAACGAAAACGAACCGAAACGGACCCCTAAATGAAAAACAAAAAACGAAAAATAATTTTTTTGAATCATGCCCATCTCTACCCATCAACTAAAACCCCTGCCCCCAAACTATGGCTTCTGCTTTGTCTCCATGATACATCCCCTTACAAGTGCTGGGACTGCTGCGCCCTCAGCAAGGGCTCCTTGGTCTTCTCCTCCTTATCCTGAGAGGCCGAAGAAAGGAGGGTCCTTCACCCTCATGAAAGGAATCTATCATGGCTGCTTCTTCAAAGGCAAGTGAAGGCTCCCTCCCTGTCACTAGCTCTTCTTCTTTTTTAAGACTCACATTTTCAAATCTCTCCTTTAAAAAAAAAGATCCTGTATTTTGGTGTATGCAGATTTCAGTGGAAGCAAGCACCACTTTGAATAGGTGCTCCAGTTTTGACGTTGGCTCAGTGACATGCATTGAAGTAGAATATTTTGTGCAACATATTATGTCTTGAATGCTCTGGGCTGTATATTGCCCCTCCTTATTTTAAGCCACCTTGGGTCCTTTTCCAAGAAAAAAGGTGAGGTAAAAAATATTCAAAATAGATAAAATTAATAACTACAGTTTAATGGAGACCTGCCGATCGCCATTAAAGTGCTAAGGACTCAAAGATGTGACTCAGAAAAATGGTTACGAGTGGTGAGTCAAGCCTGAATTTATTTAAAACAAACAAACAAACAAACAAACAAACAAGTTGAAGCTGAGTGGAGTCACCAGTGTTTCTCAAGTTGAACGAGATAGCAAACTTGGAATCCCTGTACATGTTTAAAGATAATATTTAACACTAACAGAGGCGAATATACAAATTCAAAGGGATATTAAAAAGGTACAATATGAAAAGAAAGCATTAATGGCACCAAAACCTATTCAAAGCAGCAAGGAACAACCGTCCATTTAAAAAACACTCAGTCATCAAGGGAAAACTTGCCTTAGTTTTGAGGTGGAATGTAACACCTGTTATCTTGGAGAGAGAAATAACTTCAACAATTCAGAGTAAGATCTTTTTGACAAGGCATATGCAAAATGTGATAATCAAGAACAGTAATTAAAGGAAGCAAGCAAACAAAAACAAAACAAAACAAAAAAACTGCCATGACCAGGAACTTCTGCAATAGGAGAGCATGGCAAAATTGGTTTTGCTTATTTTTGATAAACTGTCACACTCAAAATTGCACATGCTCCAGTGTTTAGGAGAGATGTTTTAAAAATTCAAATTGGGGTCAATCTGGAATCGACAGGTTTCCAACTTGGGGGAAATTAGAAATCGACAGATTTGTCCAGTTGAGGTTTCAATTTATTTGCCTCTCAATCTCAGGTCTTTGTGTCCTTGGCCGAATTACGGAGTTGAATTTGGGTGCCTACTTTTGCTTTTCTGATCTTTATGTCTGACAAGCATAATAGACAACCTAGTACCAATCAGGTTGGAAATTTTCGTTCTGAAATATACATGGTGTAAATTGGAGAGGAGCTCATTTTGGTTTGCGTGCGAAGCATCTACCTGGCACTACAAAGTTCTTTCCATTCTGAATGGAATTTATGATAGAAAGAAAAAAATGCACTGATTTCCCCCCTCATTCCTGCTACTCTGGAGCAGCAGAACAGAAGTCTCTGAGCTGAGTATCCTCCACAACAGGTGAAAATGGAGGCAGGCAGTTAAAACAATGGAGTCACGCCAAGGAACTAAAAACAGCAAAAGGCTATGTACCAGCGAACAATTTTTACAAGCATGGATTCCAGCTGGAGATGGCCGAAAAGTGCTCTATTACTGCTCTGTTTATCTCTGGGCTCCTGGTTTTTCACCTTCCCCCAAGGCATGTACTGAGTTCCTGGCCCACAATTTATCTCTCTGAGACACTAATGGATAAATAATCCGCCTACTTGGGTGGCAGCCCCGCCCCTTTCGCCCACACACTGTTTAGACTGGAGACAAGCAAGGATTCATTGTGAGACTCTTAAAGAACAGATGGGGGTCGGGCAAATGGGACGCTGGAAACATAGACCCAGAAGGGGACAAGTTACTTTTTTCATATGTTTCTGGGAGGTAGTGTTTTAAAAAGGTAACTTTGCAAACTTTGGAGTGCACGGCCGAATGGACATTTGGCTGGCTGGTTGCCAAACACCCAGAAAATTGAGAGAGAGAGAGAGAGAGAGAGAGAGACTTTTCCAAGTACCAAATAAAACTTCTATGGGTCTTTGTAAGGCTGCAGCTGGCTGAACTAACCTGAAGCACACACCCCTCAGCCTCCTCTCAATCTTCAAAAAAAAAAAGCACAACAAAACAAAACAAAACACACAAACGAAACAAAGAGAGATGGCGGTTTTCTGTGGTGGGACAACCTTTGCAACCAGCTGCTATTGTTTTTTTTTTTCATTCTTACCTGTCAAGCTGTTGTTAAAGTCATGAGACCAGTGTCCTGAGGAGGGGGAGTGTTGGGAAAAGTGGCCACATTTTGGCGGCCAAGAGTAAACACACACACACACAAACAAACACACAGGCTGAATATCTTGCTCTGAGGAGGATGTCCTTAGAAGGAAGGATGGGACATGGGGCTGCCCGGGAGAGTGGCACCAGAAAGAGATCTCCCTCAGGGCGAGCCGCTTGTGTGGCTTTTCAGATGATCGGCAAGTCTCATTATCCCTTGCCATCTGATTACGCTGGAGAGGACTGATGGGAGCTGTAGTTCTCCAAAACCGGGAAGGTGTTTCCCCTCTAGACTTTGGCTATAGGAATCCACAAATCCTTTTTAAAGATGGGCCATTTATTCCTCTCGAAGCATGGTTCGGTAAAAGCCTGCCGATGTTGCGTGTGTGTGTGTGTGTGTGTCAGAAAAAGTGTTATGGATCATATCTGGCACATGGACTGGGCTTGGTCATTTTCTGTTCTAATATAAAACCTCCTTTTAAAATGGTGAAACGCCAAGTAAAGAAGGTGGTTCGGGTCCTTTCTGTAGACTCAGGCAGTGCCTTGCGCAAGGCTCATTAAAGCAAAATTAAGTTCACAGCTGGCTATTATCATCCTAACACAGCCACTTTATGATGGATACATTTCAGATGCAGTGATGTTTAGCAGCAAGAACATACTTCTGGCTTTATTTAGATAAGGCTGGGAGAGGTGAGACTGGATCTGGTGGTGTTCTACTAGTAGACAAGTGTGCTTTTGACAAAGGCAGGGCTTTCACATTGAATTAGGTCTGATTTCTAATATATTGATGCTTTCTGCTCCGTTTAATTGATATATTGCTTTTTTTTCTGGTTAAATCTGAATTTGGGAGGATCAGGGGACAGCAGACTTAGGAAAGTGACTTCTTAGAAGGATGAATAAAATGACACACTGATTCTAGATGACTCTCACATTTCTTAACAAGAATGTGGGGGACTGGTTTCAGGTCCTTGATTTAGGGGCATGGGACCCTTCTTACTCAAGCAAAAATAAAAGTGTTCAGGAGTCCATTACTTATTTTCTGAAAGCTTTTGGACAAAGAACAAGTGGCATCTGAAGAGCACAAGAATGGCTCTCCTCTGTTACATGAACCCCACAAACATTTAGGATTCCAAGCTTGCAACAAAGAATCAGAACAAGGAAATGTATTATCAGCTCTGTAAAGGGTGTGGCGTTGGCGTAGTCATGATGTTTCAAGAACAAGTTGGAACCTACTACCGGGCACTCTAGATAAATTATCTAACATGACAGTGGTTGTTGACGCTATCCTTCTACGGAGTGTTTCAGTGACATGCTGTTTCATACACTGAAGGATCATGGCACTAATATGATGGCAAATGTGCTTTAGCTTTTAGTCCAAACTTGGCAGGAGCTCTCTGGCTTGCTATGGCCTGTCACTGAAATAGATTTCAGCACCTTGGACAGCTCTGGTGATATTTAGATGCTGTGACACTGGGGCCACACAGGACAGGTATTCACAGCCCCAGCAGTCCCTGTGATGGTCCCAGAAAGAAAAGATGAACTTGATCACTTCAGATGGTGAAAAACTTCTTTCAAATGACTCAGTCCTGCTCCACACGTCATATACAGATATTCTATAAAATTCTTCCATGTAGAAAATCAGCATGGAGAGGACAAGGGCCCTTGCCTCCTGCTATGTAAATTGTCTGCATAAAGCAATGATGGGGAAGTCTGTGAAGATTCTCAGTCATTCAGGTGAGTTTATCTGGAAGTTGAGCCATGGCAACTGGACTTCTTTTTTCTTGAGAGATTGAAACGTTTCGCTGCCCATCCAAACGGTTTGGATGAGCAGTGAAACATTTCAATCTCTCAAGAAAAAAGAAGTCCAGTTGCCATGACTCAATGTCCAGACAATGATGGGTAACTGTAGGCCTTCTCATGTTTTTGGATTGCGGCCCCTATAATGTCTCTCTAATACTTATTCTGGGCAGGAATAATGAAGGTTGTAGGGCAGAAACTTCAGGAGGGCCATTGTTGCCTTCTTTGGTGTATAAGCACAAAGGTGGTGGTGGAGGTACTGCTGCTGATAATGGTGGTGATGGCATGGAACAAACTTTCAGTGATGTGTCATGCTATGTTTCAGGCTACCACTCCCATAATCCTCCCACCATCACAATGTCCATAAACCTCCATCTAATCTATCCCATCTCCTCTTCTGTCTGCAAGAACGATGGTGAGGGTTTTCTTGTTTGCTCCTTCACAAGCGTTATATTTGAAAGGCTATCCAGAGGAAGCTCAATTTAAAGGTCATGAACTATAGGAAGAGACTTGATGTTGTCCATCGAACATTAGTCCTGAAAAGCAGAGTGAGGAAAAGCAGCAGGTCCAAGTCTAATCCACCAGAGGGCAGAAAACATCCTTTTTTGTTGAGTGCCATCACATTGGATCCAACCTACAGTGACCCTAGAATAGAATAGAATAGAATAGAATAGAATAGAATAGAATAGAATA
>JAHTLZ010000008.1:5557445-5574902 GCA_023846285.1 Phrynocephalus versicolor
GAATAGAATAGAATAGAATAGAATAGAATAGAATAGAATAGAATAGAGTGTTATTGTCATTATGCATATGCAAGATATCCACAACGAAATTAGAGTGCTGTTCCACTGCACTCAAAACAACAAGGCACCATACAAAACACATGAAACATATAAAACACCATACAAGATATTAAAAACTCTTAAAACCACTTACAAAATTTAAAACACTAATCGCCCAAGAGGATGCATTCCAATCAGCTAACCCCCCCCCAAAAAAACCCATGAAAGCAACCAAACAAAGTGGAACGAAGAGCACAGAGCCGCTGCGTGTGAACGCACCGCCATCTTAGAGCAGAACCTATAATAGGGCTTCAAAGTAACTGAGATATTCAAGGATTGATTTTACTAGTTCTAACAATGTCTATTAACACAGCTAAAGAGAGCGTATTCCCAGGAACAGTGGTTTATCTCCACTCCCAACAGAATCTCAAGGGCACCGTTGTCTAGCGGGCTTGTATTTTCATTTATTTATCAGTTTTTATTTAACTCTACTTCCTGTTCAGATAGAGCAAGGCTCAAACAGGAAGGGGCCACAGCAGGAAACAGAAAAAGCAAGTTTGAAAACCTGCGAGCAAATAAGAAGCCCAGAAATAAAAGGGGACAGTCAGGAGGGTAAATGTGAATGAGCAGCTAGGTTAGCAAATACTCAAGGTTCAGTAATGATTAAGGAGGTGGGGATGGCTGGCCAGGATCCAAATAATCACAAGAATTTGGATTTGTTTTGCTTCTCCCAAAGAGCACCACATTATGCACTAGGCTTTTTAGTCCATTTATTTATTGAAACCATTTCAAGCTCCCCTACGTCTCAAGAGCTCAGGACGGATTACCGAGTTATAGAAAAAATATATGCAAAAATGCAAAATCTTTTAAATAACACCTTGGGAACTGTGAATATTTTGGAGCTCAGATGTCAGACTAAAGTAGGCCTGTGTCTTCTTACAGAGAAAGCACAACCACCCACCCCATGAAAGAAACTACAGGCTTTCTTTCGAAAGTGTTCTCCACTTGAATGGCTGTGCCATGAGGGGGTACTGAGCTTTAGTGACACTTAATAAGCACTGTTGCTCCTCAGATTTGAACCCTGGATTGTTACCATCAGGGGCTACTATTTGCATTTAGCTAGCAAGTACCCTCCTTTGGTTGTGTCCCGGGGAAAACTGAGAACTCAGACTTCCTCCTTGAAGCCAGACTTTGCCATTTACTATGATCCACAGCACTTTTTTTTTTTTTTAAATATGAATTACACTGAGAGGCAGCCTCAGGATGCTGGATCTTAAAAGCAAAACAAAGCAAATGCAATCCATTGTTGGTGAGCCAGCCAGGAAGAGAATCTTGCCTGGGGCACTAATAGGAAGGAGTTTTTCTTTTGCCTTTTCATTGCCAAGGGTGACTTAGATTGACCCATGGACTTGGATTACCGTTTGTTTCATCTTCATTCCTATGTTTTCACTATTTGATTAATTGTGTGATAAACGCCTGCATTCAAGAGGGAGGTTGATAATCACGTTCTCCCTATTAAAGGGAGTAAAGATTAAGGAGGTGGGAATGACTGGCCAGGATCCAAATAATGAGAAGAATAATCATCCCCATCCAAATCACCCAACTCTGATCCGCTTCGTTGCTGTTAACATAAGAATATAAGAAGAGCCATGCTGGATCAGGCCAAAGGCCCATCTAGTCCAGCTTTCTGTATCTCACAGCGGCCTCACCAGATGCGTTTGGGAGCGCATGAGACTAGATATCTGTCTCCTGATACCACTCCCCTGCATCTGGCCCTTGAAGTACCCTGGTTTTAAGCCTGGAGATTACACATCTCCATCATGGTTTGTAAGTTATAACCTGTGATGGACTTTTCTTCCAGGAATCTGTCCAATCCCCTTTTGAAGGCATCCAGGCCAGATGCCATCACCACATCCTGTGGCAGGGAGTTCCATAGACTAACAGCGCGCTGTTACGGCTTATTCATGAACATTGAGAAGCTCAAGGGACAAGAGTCATACCTCTAGTTGCTTTCCTTCCTCATTCAGGGCTCTGGGGTGGATTAGATCCCCCCCCCAAGGGTCGTCAATGCTATGGCAAGAATGGATGTTCATCACTCCAGCCAAGTCTTATGCTGTGGTAGAACTAATAGACCAGGGGTCCTCAAACTATGGTTTGTGGGCCAGATCCAGCACCTCAGGATCCTCAACCCACCCCGCCAGCAATTATAGACCCCCCTCTGATGCCCCCGCACACCCAGCTCGAGGAGCAGCTGCTGCCGCAAGTAGCGCTGGATCTCCAGGCGGGGTCAGCCTGAGCCCAGCTAGCTCATCTCTGGGTGCACACCCTGCCTGAGCCCCCTGGCTAGTGCAAACGCCAACATGGGGCAGGGTGGCTGGAGAGGAAGGGTTCACCTGAGGCAGGTGAGGGAGGAGGAAAGGGTGGTCTGCTTCTGCTGGGGAGCCCCCACTGACCCACACCCCTGCCTATGGGACTCTGGCCCAGCTTTTCATCACCACCCACTACCTCCTAGGGATTCCCCCCCCCCCACCAAAGTGGGAGCTTGGTGCCATGGCAGGGGAGGATCTGGCCCCCAACAGAGTCTGAGGGACAGTAAACCAGCCCTCTGTCTAAAAACTTCGAGGACCCCTGATATAGACTATAGGGGGGCAGGGAGAAGCAATGCTCAAACATCTTGCAGCGATGCTTAATATTTGCATAGAGCTTTTCTGGTTTTTGCATACACAAGGGCAGTTCCATTATTAAGCAGAGACAGGCAGCAGTTGCTGGTAGCAGATTCGGGGTGTGAGCAAATGGCAGCCAAGTACTGTGCTAGATTATTTTAAGACTATAATATAATTGCCAAATATTTGAGAATAAAACACTTTGGTAGCTAACTGCTGCACCCTTTGAGTTGGGCGGACGGGGAAGACAGTCGCTGGTTTGCCTCGGGTGTCAAAGTAACTTGGGTCGGCCTTACCTATACAACATCTGGTTGTCATCCTTCCCAGGATCTGGTAAGGTAAGTCAGTGTTTAATAGCTGACATTTTGGAGATGGGGCTGAGAAGCAATGTAGAGTTGGAGGGGTAATCCCTTTTCAGGTTGGTATTGGTGACACTCTAATCTGAAGTTTTACTAAAATATTGCAATTTGTTGTCGTCATCGTCTTTGCCACACTTGCTCCTTTAAGCCACTTGAGTTATTTGTATGTTGTTGTTGTTGTTCGGTCGTTCAGTCGTGTCCGACTCTTCGTGACCCCATGGATCAGAGCTCACCAGGCCTACCTATCTTCCACTGCCTCCCGGAATTTGGTCAAATCCATCTTGGTTGCATCGATGACACCATCCCACCATCTCATTCTCTGCCATCCTCTCTTCCTTTTGCCTTCAATCTTTCCCAACATCAGGGACTTTTCCAAGGACTCCTTTCTCCTCATGAGGTGGCCAAAGTCCTGGAGCCTCAGCTTCAAAATCTGTCCTTCTAGTGAACATTCGGGGTTGATTTCTTTCAGGATGGATAGGTTTGATCTCCTTGCAGTCCAGGGGACTCTCAAGACTCTTCTCCAGCACCACAGCTCAAAAGCATCAATTCTGCGGCGATCAGCCTTCTTTATAGTCCAGCTTTCACTTCCATACATCACTCCTGGAAAAACCATAGCTTTGACTATCCTGACCTTAGTTGGCAAAGTGATGTCTCTGCTCTTTAGGATGCTATCTAGGTTTGCCATTGCTTTCCTCCCAAGAATAGGATGAACAATTACATCCATGCTTGCCTTCCCACATTAGGCCCTTAGAGAAGAAAGCCTGGTGGTTATGAATTGAGTACAGATCTTGTGAAGCGCAAATTTCTAAATATCATTTCATGTGCGTTCTCATTATCTGGAAATTGAGTCATGGCAACTGGACATCCGGATAACCTTACCTGGATGGCTGAGACTCTTCCCAGATGTGCTTTTCTCATCGTTTTTCATTAATTCCTGCTACAGTGTTCTCCCACTGATAGGAAAATAACAATAAAACAGCCTCTTTTTTAAATGTTCTGCTGAGTTGTGAGCAGTTTTATTTTTAAATTCAGATTGACTGTATCTAATCTATTAAATCTTAAAAATATAGGCAATTGTTTTATATTGAATGAGAATATTGGTTCAGGACTGGGCAGTGTTTAGCCCACAGGCAGCCCCTAAAAACTCCCCTCACCACCGACAGGGTGGAAACACAGGAAGAGGAACAAACCTCAGGATCTCTGGTCCAATTTTAAGTTGCCAGCAGATTTTAGAGGTCGTGTAAAAGCGCTAGAGATGGGCACGAATAAAAAAAATGGCATTTCGTTTGTCGTTTGTCGTTTGTCGTTTGGAGGGTCCGTTTCGGTTCGTTTCCGATTTTCGCAAATTTTTGCAAAAAAATCGTTTTCGTTTTCATTCGTTTTGTTACCATTTTGTTACCATTTATTTCAATTTTTTGTGATTTTTTAAATATTATTGTATTTGACTCGATGCATGGTGTTGTATGTTTGAGGAAGTTGTTATCGCCACGTGTTGTACACCGCCCTGAGTTCCTTCGGGAAAATTGGGCGGTGAACAAATACAAAAATAAATAAATAACCAACCCTTTTCATTTCTCTTACAGAAACAGAGGGAGTGGCCATGACGCCGCACGATGCCTTCGTCTTTGCTGTTTACCTCTTTGCATTCCTGGCTGGCCTCCCGGCAAACCTGCTGGCCTTCTACACCTTGCTGGGCAAAGTGCGCAAGAAGCCGGCCCCCATCGACATCCTTTTGTTCAACTTGACCGTGTCCGATGTTATTCTCCTGCTCTTCCTTCCGTTCAAGATGGTGGAGGCTGCCTCGGGCATGACGTGGCCCCTCCCGGCCTTCCTCTGCCCACTCACGGGCTTCTGCTACTACAGCACCATCTACATCAGCACCCTGTTCCTCACGGGCATCAGCGTGGAGCGCTACTTGGGCGTGGCCTACCCTATCAAGTACAAGTTGAGTCGCCGGCCCGTCTACGCCATCGTGGCCAGCTTTAGTTTCTGGCTCCTGGCCTGCTCCCATTGCAGCATTGTCTACATTGTCCAGTACCAGATGCCGGACCTCAACGAGACGGACCCAAACCCACCTAATATCTCCAAGTGCTATGAGAAGTTCTCCCCCAGTCAGCTCCAGATTCTCCTCCCCGTCAGGTTGCAACTCTGCATTACCCTCTTCTTGGTCCCGTTCTTTGTCTCCCTCTTCTGCTATGTCAATTTGATCCGTATCCTGACCTCACTGCCCAACATCCAAGCCCGCAGGAAGCAACGGGCCGTGGGACTAGCGGTGGCCACTTTGCTCAATTTTGCCATCTGCTTTGCACCATACAACATCTCCCACATCGTTGGCTTCGTTCAGAACCAGAGCCCCTCCTGGAGAGTATACCCCTTGCTCTTCAGCACCCTCAACGCTTCCTTAGACCCGGCCATTTTCTATTTCTCCTCCACTGCCATCCAGCGGACCTTTGCAGACTGTTTTTCCATTGTTGGCTCCAAGCTCCAGGTGTTGATGCCGTCCTGTTACCAGCTTTGCTTGTCCTGCAGGGAGGCTGAAAGAAATGGCAGTGGGGTCAACAACAAGTCCTCCTTCTCTAACCGGGAAGAGCTACCTCCCAATTACCTTGAGGGGAGTAGGTAGCCCCTTGGAAGCCTCTTCGGACCGTACGCCAGACTGTGAGGTGGAACAAGACTTTCCAGGTGGAGCACGGGCATTTCTTCGACATGGTCAATGCGTTGAGATTCTTCAAACCTTTTCAGACTACCTCATGGAAGAAGGTCTGTGTAGAGACTCTGCCGAAGCTGATGGGCTCTTCTGATGCTTGGCCAGAGTGAGGGAACACCAACAAAGTATTCAAGACAACGTTGGCCTCGCTTGGAGAAAACATCAAGGCTATGAAAAGAATCTTCCCTGCTTGGACCGTGCAGCTCCATGCTTTACAGCTGACAACTCACATTTAGCCTCGGTGCCCCTTGATTGGCTTAGTGACACTTCAAGCACCTTTGCTCCTCAGATTTGAACCCCGGATTGTTGCCACCAGGGGCTACTGCTTGCATTTAGCTAACAAGCACCCTCCTTTGGTTGTGTCCCGGGGAAAACTGGGAACTCAGATTTCCTCCTTGAAGCCAGACTTTGCCATTTACTATGATCTACAGCAGGGTGTTTGTTTTTTTATATGAATTACACTGAGAGGTAGCCTCAGGATGCTGGATCTTAAAAGCAAAACAAAGCAAAAGCAATCCATTGTTGGTGAGCCAGCCAGGAAGAGAATCTTGCCTGGGGCACTAATAGAAAAGGAGTTTTTCTTTTGCCTTTTAATTGCAAAGCCTGACTTAGATTGACCCGACAGACTTGCATTACAATTTGTTTCATCTTCATTCTTATGTTTTCACCATTTGATCAATTGGGCGATGAATGCCTGCCTGCAAGAGGGAAGTTGATAATCATGTTCTCCCTATTGCTTTTCTGGGTTTTGTCATCTTCCCTGAGCTCTTTAACTGTGTGGGGTCGGTTGAGGTTAAATAACAGATTGGTCTATGGAACTCCCTGCCAGAAGAAGTGGTGACAGCTGTCAGCCTTGACAGCTTTAAGAAAGGATTAGACAAGTTCATGGAGAACAAGGGTATCCATGGATATCATTCTGGATGCCTAAGGACAACCTCTGGGTTGGAGAGATAGGCAGGATATCTCTCAATGCCATTTGCAGGGAATCGTAAGCAGGGACTGTAAGACATCTGTTTGGGAATACCCTGAAGCAAATGGTGAGCCACTGTGTGATACAAAATGCTGGACTGGATGGGCTGTGTCCTGTTCTAGCAAAGCTGTTCTTATGCTCTTATTTATTAACCCCACTTCAATGTTATTTGATTTTGGACACTATATCTCCCAGAATCCACAGCTAACATGGCCGCTTTTCATGCTGGCTGAGAATTCTGAGAATTGTAGTTCAACAAAGGTATTTCCCCATGTTTTGATTATTACAGAGGCACAGTATTGGGAGAAGTGGTACTTCTTGCGTCAATAATCTTCTGCTACATCAATACCATTTGGGGCATTTCCTCAGTCATGGGTTTCCATGTTTGCTATATTGGCTTGAAACATGTGTGAATTTGAGGTTCTAATATATGTTATGAGAATGTTGCTTCCATCAGCCTTAGCCAGCACTCTCACTGATGATAGAAGATGAGAGTCCTAAATCAACCACAGCTGGAGGAGTACAAGCACAAGAGGCAGGTGGCTCTGACGTCAAAGGAACAGTGACTCCACTTTGATTTTTAAACCTCTACATATAAGGTTTTGGTCCAAGCCCAAGTATATTCCAAACCTGGGGACACCAGCTTCTTCTTGCTAATGGTCTCCCACCCTTGGCCTGAAGATCTTGGTAGGCAGAGAGAGCAACCATATCCAGCATTTTGTGTGAAGTCACAGATAACTTAAGAATTCTGCCTAACCCACAGTTGCAAGCCTGTAACTAAAATAGGTTATGAATGTCCTGTTTTCTCAATACAATATTTAATCCTGTAAGAAATGTAAAAACAATAAGACTCATGATTGCACAGAGATGGGTGTAAGTTCCTCAAATTCATTCTGCTAGCCTTCAGCCCTTTGCATACAAATGCATAAGTAATTCCTGATAAACACAGAGGGACTTCAGGATTAAGTGTGCAACTATTTATTGTTTTGTTGTCACATGTTGGTTACCTTAAGAAGGACTTGGACCTCCAGAAGAGAGACGGTTATGTCCATTTCCTGTCATAAAATGACTGGCCTGGTGTGGAGTGCATGGAAGAGCATGTCTAATGAATAAAATAACTTATTTATTAATCCAACACCTTTCTTCTTTGTATGACCTTGTGAGTGGTTCTTTTCCAGAGAACATACTGGGAAACTAAGAGAGTGGGAAGAACCTGTGTCATATGACCTTTATTCAGACCCTGCCCTGATTGTCCAAATATGTGCATCTACCAGACAGTGAAGAGTTAATGCCTTGGATAATAACTTCCAGTATTCCTTGGCTAGCATTGGATGGCAGGGACAGTTCTGGGACTGGCAGTATAATCATAATCTAATCACTGGATATGCAATGTCCAACCACGATGCAATGTCCAATGGAGTTGATGCATTTGTTGGTTCCTATGTTGACCCTCTTCCTTTCCCGCAATGAGTTCAAAATGGAATACATGGCCCTTTCAGCTTCATTCCTCCTACACAACAACCCTAGGATGGAGAGGAGACAAAAAGGGTATACCTCACCAAACATCACTTAGGTAGCTTCATGGCCACGTAGGGTTTTAAACTCCAGTCTTCTGATTCCTCTTCCAACACATTAAGCCCTACCCCACTACCCAGGTGTAGCTACACACTCCTGACACCTGAAACAGGGCATCCAGAGCTGAAGCATCCCTAGTAGACGCCTGTCTATCCTTGAAGTCTTCCATCAGGGAAAATGTTTTTCAGGGTTAGAGCGAATCATGGTGCCCTTCCTGATTCTGCACTTCCTGTTTCTAAACTGGACATGGGTCAAAGCTCCCATATCTAACAAACCGGGGCAGCAGTTTAATTAACTTTGGAGAAACAAGCCAGGGATGATTATGTAAGATAGGAAGCTCAGGTAACTCTTACATGCACAGACACCGACACACATTCACAGGGAAAACATAATTAACAGAGGGTTAATGGATAACAGAAGCCAGGTTGTGCAGGTTGCCCTTGGAGATGCTGGATTCAAGAAGACAATGACTCCATCATTCCCGCCAGGTGGATAGGGAGAGATCCGTAGATGCTTGAGCAGAGTGCGCCATCTTTTCATATCTAACATCTGAGGTCCATTAATATCTCAAGGTTGTCAGCTGCTGGGAAGCCTGTATTGAGATGTTCCACCTAGCCCAGTATTGGCAGCTATGCTTGGCAAGGGTTCATTGCACAGACTTTCTTGCGGACTTCATATAGATTTCTTAACACCTTAGTTAATTTTTCTCCCATTCTCATCTTCTGCAATAAATTAAATTAAATATAAATTTAATTAAAGTAAATTCATACTCCCATTCAATGTGGCCGAAGGCCTCTAATGGAAGTAAGTACTTTCCCCGCCACCATGACTTATGTTCATGATGGTTACGAACTTTAGAAAAAGCAAAATTTCCAAAGACTGTTTCTGTGCCATTCCTTGGGAAGATAACTAGCCATTCACTGGATCCGCCCTCTGCCTTCAGCTTGTCAACCAATCTGGGGCTTCAGAATATATCTGAGAGAGCAGTGCAGCATCATGTTGGCTCTGTGCCCTTAAATCAAGTTGCTTTGGAAAGGTGGATTGACAGCAGCATTTCAGAAGTTTGACACATTTCATATGCGACACCTTTAAACCTTGCTTGCTTTCAAACCAAAGTATCAAGAACACCCAAGCAATTTGGGTAAAGCTCAAAAGAAGACTGAAATCCACACTGCTTCACCCTATCTAGCTTTTACCTGGACTCATATAGATTGATCTGAATCAGACCGATTCCATTCACAAGCCAGGCCAACTTTTCTTTATTACAGTAATACTGTTTAGAGCAGAGTTGAGTCATTACTGTTAAAGTATTGAGAGTCAGGAATTGTTTTGGATTGACTACCAACCCCTTGGAGATGTACAAGGGTCTGCTGTTGGTGGTTCAGGTCTGTTATAGAGACAGTACACACACACACACACACACACACACACACACACACACACACACACACACACACACACACACACACACACACACACACACACACACCTTAAATATACCAGATACTTCACAAATCCTCCTTGGATTCTCGTGAATTGCATTAGACTTGGCTGATCATGACATAACGTCAACTACAGAACTGAGACTGCAGAGGATGTCACAGACACAAGAGGGCACCAGTCCACTACAGCTACGCAAAAAAGGTCTTCTTTTTTGTCCTCCAGAAAAATGGCAAAGCCCAAGGAAAAGTCAGTCGTCATTACACCTGAAGCAGTAATATTGATCTGCAATAATATTGAATGAAAAGTGTGAGACCGCTCAATCAAGAGAGAAGGGGAAAAAAATAAAACAACTTCACAAAACCTCCAAAGACAGCATGCTTGGATGAGTAAAGGCAAGGGAAGGCGGGGTATAAATAAATAAATAAATAAATAAATAAATAAATAAATAAATAAATAAATAAATCTAAAGGATCTCAATTTTTGAAGGCCTGCTATGGGATGGTAAGGGTGAAAACTACACATCACAAATCATAGAATCATAGAGTTGGAAGAGTCCTCAAGAGCCATCCAGTCCAACCCCCTGACATGCAAGAACCCCCATCAAAGTACTCCTAAGAGATGGCTATCCAGTCTCTGCTTAAAAACTTCAAAGGAAAAAAAAGGAGATCCCACCACCCTCCGTGGCAGCATATTCCACTGCTGGATAGCTCTAACCATCAGGAAGTTCTTCCTAATGGAGACCACTGGATCTTGTGAGCACGTCTTCCCATTTTCCAATGTCCTTTACATGCTGCATAAGCTTCAGGTGAAGTTGAGAAGCACACATATTTATCATTATGGAGTAAAGACAGCACCATTCAGGGGAAAGAGAAACAAGGGGGAATAGTTTGCAAAACAAAATGAAAGACTGATCTTCCCTTGGGGAGGATGAAAAGAAGAGGGCAGAAAATGAGAAACCGAGAACTCAGACTTCCTCCATGAAGGCAGACTTTGCCATTTACTATGATCTACAGTGGGGTTTTTATTTCCTGTAAGCTTTAAATTGGAAGAGGTGACCTCAGGATGCTGGATTTTGAAAACAAAACAAAGCAAATGTAATCTATTGTTCCTGAGCCAAGGAGGAAGAGAAACTTGCCTGGGGCACTAATAGAGAAGGAGTTTTTCTTTTGCCTTTTAATTGCAAAGGCTGACTTGGATTGACAAACAGACTTGATTTACAATTTGCTTCATCATCCTGGATTGCTCATTCTAGGTGCTACCCCTCCAGCCCCATGATTAGGCCCTTTGAATAATGGTGTGATTAATTGCCTACCTGCAAGAGGGAGGTTGATAACCAAGTGCACTCAATCACTAGTACGGGATTGCCATCTTTTCTGAGCTTTTTGTCTGGGGTGTGTTGGGGTTGGGCTGGGTTGAAGAATATTTATATTGACAGAGCTTACATGAGGTATTTAATTTTTGGCCGCTACAACTCCTGTAACCCCCAGCTAGCATGGCCTCCTTTCAAGCTATCTGAAAAAAAATGTCCTTTTAAATGTTTATCAATAGTCCTCTTCTACATGAGGACCACATATTCTGCTCCATGATTTGTCGCCGATCTTGCCAAATCCGACGAGGATCAGAGCTCTCAAAATGATGCTCAATCTTCCAACTGTACATAGCTTTGGCATCCCTGATGCCCCTTTTCAATTTAGCTCTGGCCTTTCTGCACTGTAGCACATCACCGGAGCAGAATTCAGCATTCCTCGCCTTTAACAAAAGGCACACAACTCTATTTAGCCCGGGCTTGTTGTTAGAAAACACCCATACTTGTTTGGTGGTAGTGACAACAACCATGCAGCTTTTGATATAGAACAGTACTGTCGAGGTACAGTGGTACCTTGTATAAAGGAATTCATTCATTCCAAATGAAATTCTGTTAAGCAAATTTTCCTTTATACAAATTTCCCATAGGAATTTATTGAAAATGGATTAATCCCTAATAGAGATGGGCACGAAATGAGTGATTTTTCGTTTTCATTTTCGTTTTTTGTTTCGTTACGTAACGAAACGAAAAATGAATTTTGACTCCAAAATGAAACGAAATGACTCGAAACACGAAAAATTTTGTCGACCGCTTCGTTTTCGTTACAGCAAATACATTGAATTGTGCTAAATGCTAACGAAACAGCAATTTTTCGTTTTCGTTTTCATTTTTTTGTTTCGTTACGTAACGAAATGAAAATGAAATTTTTTGCAAAAAACCTCACAAAAACGGAAACGAACCGAAACGGCCCCCTAAATGACCAAGCAACAAACGAAACACCATTTTTTTGAGTCATGCCCATCTCTAATCCCTAATAGTGATCATTTTTCTGTTGTACGGATTTGCCCCATAGGTGATTCTGTTACGTGATTTCCCCCTATCTCCGGAATTTTTTTTCCCTTTAAGTGGATTTTCTGTTAAACAAACCACTTGTTATATGAGGGTTCACTGTCTATGTATCAACATGATACTCCTCAAACAGTGCCCATTCAGTGCCCCTAAAGCAGGACTGAAGGTGCTCATATGCACCTACTGGCCACACTTGCATGTATCCATGCACGATGTTACTATATACTTGGTCCAAGGTATTTTCCACTCTGGTGGGACAGTCCACGTACTACATACTGATAGAATTTAGGGAGGGCAGTCTTTAAATAGGCTTGATTGAAATCACCTGCAACCACCAGTGCTCCGTCTGGGTAAGCCTGTTGCTGTTTGCTAAGAGCAGTTTGCAGGTGACCCATAGCTGTACATAAATAAATGTTACTTCTATCAGCCTTAGCCAGCACTACGACTGATGATGGAAGAGGAGAGTCCTAGATCAAACACATCTGGATGGGGGCAAGCACAAGAGGCTGGTGGCCTTAATGTCAATACACTATGTCAGTGGTTCTCAACCTGTGCGTCCCCAGATGTTCCTGGCCTGCAACTCCCACAAGTCTTCATCTCTAGCTGAGCTGGCCAGGATTTCTGGGAGTTGCAATCCAGGAACATCTGGGGACCCACAGGTGGAGAACCACTGCACTATGTTGTGATTAGAGTTCAGCACCTTGGATAGCTCTGTTGTGGTTTGGGCCCCCAAACCCTAGTCCAGCGGTGGCGAACCTTTGGCACTCCCGATGTTTTGGACCACAACTCCCACAGTCCTTTGCCACTGTCAATCTTGGCTTGGAATACTGGGAGTTGTGGTTCAAATCATCTGGAGTGCCGAAGTTTGCCACAACTGCCCTCGTCTCTCACCTCTGGCCTAAGGCAGATAGACTGAACATCTCCAGCATTTATGTGAAGAAGCCACAGGTAATCTAGGAATTCTAGCTGACTCATGGCTAGAAGGCTCTGACTGGCAGAGTTTGTGAATGTCTTATTTTCGCAGTACTGCACAGCATTTAATCTTATAAAAAAATAAAATAAAAACAATAAGCCTCAGATGGGTGTAAGTTCCTGAAATTCATTCTGCTACCCTTCAGCCCTTTGCATAAAAAGGTAAAGGTTCCCTCGCACATGTGTGCTAGTTGGGTCTGACTCTGGGTGTGTGTGTGTGCTCATCTCCGTATTCAAGCCGAAAAGCCTGCATGCAACTGAACTCCTATCCTTTGACTCTGCAGCTCTGAGACCTAAACCATGACTAAACGATTCCCTGTTCTAAATTTCCCTGTGTTGACAGCTGTAACCACACCACTAGCAGTAACTGAGCTCACTTAGGGAAGAAAGCAAAGCATCTGGACCAAGTATGGAATCTTGTGCAGGTGGTAATTTGACAGATCGAGGAAGCAGCCTCTGCACATGTAAATAACATAACAGGCTCGTGGTTTATGCTACTCACAGTGTGTTAATAGTTACATTTGCCGTAGATTTGCCTATGCTTTGTTCAGTCTTGTCGTGAGCTCTCCTGAATCCCATTTTGAGGCAAAAGGTGGCACATGAGTCGGATAAATGATTTTTTAAAAAATAAATAAACAGAGGGGACACCACCTTATCCTTTGTCTCAAGCAGAAAAAAAATTGTGAGGCCGTTCTCCATTTGCTTGCTTCAGTCGCCTTAGTCTTGTCATACTGCAGACGTGTTTCATTCCAACTTGCATCACTCTATCAACCATTCAACAGCACATTGGGGTGTGGATCTGGGGTGATAAGACTGCCACCATGTTGGAGGAGGCTGACAAAGCTAGCAAAAAAAAGCATTGGCAACCTGGTTAGATTTCCTAGATCATGATCACAGAATCAGAATCATAGAGTTGGAAGAGACCTCAAGGGCCATCTAGTCCAACCCCCTGCCATGCAGGAACCCCCATCACAGCATTTCTGCCAGATGGCCATCCAGCCTCTGCTTAAATACCTCTAAAGAAGGAGACTCCACTACCCTCCTTTGTGGCAGCTTATTCCACTGCTGAACAGCTCTAACCGTCATGAAGTTCTTCCTAATGTTCAAATGGAATCTCTTTCCCCGTAGTTTGAAACCATTGCTCCGAGTCCTAGTCTCTGAAGCCATGGAAAACAAACCTGTTCCCTCCTCAGTTTAATTCAGGTCCCATTCTGGGAATAACAGAAAAGACAGCTGGCAACCCTATTCCTCTCAAACAACCACTCCCTCAAAGTGATATTAATTGTTATTTTGTTATCTTGATGTGTTGTAAGCCACCCAGAATGACCTTTTAGGGCAGGATATAAATGCAATAACAAACAAGCAAGCAAGCAAGCTAGCTAGCTAGCTAGCTAACTGACTAACTGGTATCTGATGTTTAGTAGGTCCTTAAACCATGTTAAAGATATTTTGGAACTGCAAGCTTCTTTTGTAATTCAGTTTTTACTCTTCTGTTTTTTGTTTGCTTGTTTCTTTTCTGGAGGAGACAGCTCTATTCACTAAAACAAGGAAGGTGCTGTAAAAAAAGGAGAGAATGGACATGCCGTGATGGACTCTGTACGTCACCAGGTAGCTGCTGCAGTGAAAGGATATTTCTTTTAATATTCTTTATCAGGGAAGCAATTTAACATAACAGGAAGGATAGAAAAGGAAATGAATCACAAATGTTAGTAGGAGAGCAGCTGTAGGGCAGAAGTGTCAATGCGGTTTGCTGGAAGGGGAAGAAAAATTGCTGAAAAGACTGAAATAGCATCCCCAGATCATCCTGTGGTCTCCCAGTCAAGAGTTGGTTTGGTCAAAAGAGGGCCATCCTTCCTGTGAGCCACAGGTTGCTAGGTTCTTTCTCCTGGAGATGATGTCTACATCTTTAAATGCTCAATGTTATTTATGGTTGCCAGACTACAGTACTATTGTACTGATCTGGAGTATACCTATTTAAATCTGATGGCCTTGCAAAGAGCAGAGAGAGAGCAAGAAACCTCTTGATTGGACAGGTTTGGGGTGAGTTTACAGGTAAACTAGGAGTGGAAAAGGACATAGTTTGACATTTCAGACCTTAAAAGGGAAGGGCAGCTCTAAAAACCATGAAGCCTCAAGTCCAAACTGATCTACCCATGCTGTGGAACACCAAGAACACATGAGATTGTGTGAGTACACACCAACATTTAGAAAAGTGTTAAAAAGTGGCTCTCCAAGGCTGCCTTCGGTGATTAGGAGGTGGAACATTCTTTGATTTTTTTTGTTTTGTTTTGTTTTGTTTTGTTTGCTCACTCATCCGACTCCTTTTGCCACCATCTTATATATTTATGATATTTTACTGTTGCTAAGGCTTTTAATGGTTCAGCTCTATTTTTTCCCTTTGTTCATACTATGGATGTATTCTATTTGCTTTATGTTCTATGCTGTGAACCGCCCAGAGATAAACTTACCTGGATGACTGAGAATCTTCACAGACCTGTATAAATATAAATATAAATAAACATCTGAACAAGAAGAGGGGGAAACTTTGTGCCAACGCTGCCTCATAAAATTCCATAAATTGAATAAGGCCAGTGCCTGATTAAAACAACACTGGAAGTGAACTTTGCTCAAAATAAATTCCAACTTGACCTGGCCCTGATGGAAGAAGAAACGAAGAGCCCCTGATTAATATGTAAAGTGAGTCTGGGGACATAGAAGTGGGGCTATAAAAGTAGGAACTGCCCCAACTTAGATAAGGTCCACCTTCAATCCATAAGTCTTAGCCATAGCTTATCTATACCTCACATACTGTACATTCAAATGTCCTTGAAGATTCTCAGTCTTCCAGCTAAGATTGCCATGATTCAGCTTCCAAATAAATCTCTTTGTATTTAGCTTCTGTGGTGCTGAATAATAACATAATATAATTCAAATAATTATATATTTATTACTTCAGTACTAAAGTAAAAAGTGAGTAATAATATAAAGGAATGAATTCATTCCAAATGAAATTCTGTTAGGCAAATTTTCCTTTATACAAATTTCCCTTAGGAATGCATTGAAAATGGAGTAATCCCTAATCGCAACCATTTTTATGTTGTATGGATTTGCCCCATAGGCAATTCTGTTAAGCAAATTTCCCCTCTCTCCAGAATTTTTTATGTTGTACACATTTTATGTTATTCAAACTGTTTGTTATATGAGGGTCCACTGTATGTTTATTTATTTGTTCAGCAATCCAGTATGTCTTCCTTGCTGCAAGAATATCACTCTCCAGATTGATGTTTATGTCAAAGTTGGTGAGTACTCACAAGGAGTCTGGCTCTCTTACCTGTGCCTTCAGATTTTGGATTTAATGGTTGTTTTATTGCCCTCCCCCCTTTTAGGTGGTTTTGGTTACTCTGCTATTGCTAGCCTAGCCCACGAAGAGGCATATTCATTCAGTTGGTGAAAGGCAGCTCAGCGTGTATGTAAATGACATTGAATCAACTGGTCTACTCTAATTGAAGCTAGCGGTAGGAGACTGGTATTTCTACCAGCTTCCATTGACTTGTAAATGTGACACCCACCTCTGCTTCATTTTGGGATCTTTCCTGCTCTTTTTTGCAAGAAAGCAAACAAGCAAACAAAAACAAACAAAAAAACCGACCACACACACAATAATTGCATGACACAAAGACAGCCCATGGGGGGGGCAATCTTTACTCAGAATGGCACCTGCACGCTGCGTTGTCCTGTCCAATGCATTTAACTCCAAACGAGGTTTCAATATTTGTCCCACCGCTGCAAAGATTCTGCCATTAACAATTAGTCAACAGCAGGAGGGCAGATGTTCAACAGGTTCTGTGCGCCCCATGGTGACCATGCCATTCTTACAGAACGCACCACCCGTGTGCTTTCTGCCTTCTCTTGCTTTCCAACACGCGCAAAGAAGTCGCCTGTTGTTGCGAGTTGCGACGACAACAACAACAACAAAAACACCCGGAGTTTCCGGTGTCTTCCTGACTGAAAAAATGCACAGCAAAACAAACTTGCTTTTTCTCGTTTGTTTATTATCCGTGCGCTGTTAGCGTGCAGATACAGTTCTCTCTGGACACAGCGGTGTTTAACAGGACTGAAGTAATAAAATATGTGACAAATTACGATCCGACGTAGCAATCCAAATGTCCAGAAAATGCCTCATTAGGAAGCGAGAGAAGCGCAGATAAAACGAGCAGCACCCCAAACCATGCAGAAAACAGCTCGAAAAGCTAATATATTCATAAATGTGCCAGAATCATCTACTACTACTACTACTACTACTACTACTACTACTACTACTACTACTACTACTACTACTACTACTACTACTACTA
>JAHTLZ010000008.1:5583826-5599480 GCA_023846285.1 Phrynocephalus versicolor
GTGTGTGTGTGTGTGTGTGTGTGTGTGTGTGTGTGTGTGTGTGTGTGGTTTGGGGGTTTTTTTGCACAAAATTGTACCAATAACACAAACTCTGCATGCATTGTGCAAAGATGCATACCTAAATTTAAAGTGTTGGCCCAGTGATCACGTCAATGAAATGTTTTTCGGTTCTCCTCCTTTGATTTTGCAATTTAAAATTGTAGTCCCACGATGCACGGTCATAAGTAAATCATTTACCCGGCAATTGGGGATTATTTCTTGCTCTTTTGTTGTTGTGAATCTTTTTTTAAAGTCGCATTGCTGCATATGAACAACTCCCCACTGTACTTCCTTGAGCTGGGCTGGACTCCGTAATTCTCTGCAGTTCTAAGAGGACGGTATTGTTTATTACAGGGACTGAGGAACAACATGTGCTAATAACTTTGTGGAAATATTTGCAAAGTTCGCCTCCTACCACATAGGCCAGTCATGTCCAAAGTCAGTCCTGGGGGCCAAATGCATCCCATTTTCAAATTTTAAGTGGCCCGCAGCCTCTTCTCCCCACCGACTCAGCCTGTCACACATCCCCACCAGCTGCCCCCTCCCCATATCGGATGGAGATGTCAGCTTGCAGTTTTACGGCTTGCCTGCCCTCCCTGCCTCCATCTGTCCCCCCAGCCACCTCCCCAGCCTCCCCAGCCTCCCCGCCCCCTGCTCTGTTGCTGCAGCATCCTCTCTGCCTCCTTGCATGTCATCTGGCCTTCCCAAAGTCTGGCCCGGGGGCCAAATCCGGCCCGTCAGGCCATTATGAGTCGCCCGCAGCTGGTTGGCCCGCCCCTCCGTCCCCCTCCTTCACCCACACATTCCCCTGCAGTGGCCACAGCTCCCTGTGCTTCCTCTGGTCCCCACCTTCCTTCCTTCCTCTCTTGGTATCCACCTCCCTCCCTCCCTCCCTTGGTCCCCGCCTTCCTTCCTGCATGTTGGGTTGCAAGGGGTCATTGGGTGGGGCTTATGGGTCTGTGGGTGGGGCTTGCAGGGTCGGGGAGCAACCGGGCCCTGACACATTCTCAGCCACCAAATCTGGCCCTCCTTACAAAATGTTTGGGCACCCCTATCCTAGAGGCATATCCAGAGTCTAGCCTGGGGGGCCAAATGTGACTGAATGTTTGCCCCCCCCACCACATTTTCACCTCACCAAATCTGGCGCTTCATGCGGGGGTTTGGACACCCACGACATATGTCCTGCTGTTTCTATTTCCCCCTATTCTATTCCTCTTACCGTGATCCTTCTTGTGAACGGGTTCCACCTCAGCCAAGAAATCCAGGACATGCAAGGGAAGGGGATGGAGGTGGGGAAGAATGCATGTCCAGAACGAGATGCCAAGTGGGACAGGATGGTTTATGCCAGCCGGTTGTCCCAGGGATAGGGGCCAAATTGCTTTATCTAAACACACAGCTTCAGTGCTGCCTGCTTTGTAAACCACCACCACTTGCTTGCTGAATTTTCCTGGGGATAATGCCAAGATGGAAGAAATTGCTATAGATCAGAGCTAAGCCTGGGGTGAAATAACGAACATGGAGTGAACGTTCGTTCGTGGGTGGCAGGGGAAGGGAACTATTCCAGTTAGAGACAGCAGTGGAAACTGGGGTAAAATGTTAAACAAATGTTATGGATCTCTTGTTGACCTTTCTCCCCACCCACCCCTCAAAAAAACCCCACCCCTCCATCTCATCGTGCATACGAAATGGTATTCCTTATTTCTGTGTAGAGAATTGTGGAGGGGGAGATGGGGAATAAACTTCAGTGTAATGTCTTCAATACTAGAAACAGATAGAATCATAGAATCATAGAGTTGGAAGAGACCTCAAGGGCCATCCAGTCCAACCCTCTGCCATACAGGAACCCCCATCACAGGACTTCCGACAGATGGCCATCCAGCCTCTGCTTAAAAACCCCCCACAAAGAGACTCCACCACCCTTTGTGGCAGCATATTCCACTGCTGAACAGCTCTAACGGTCATGAAGTTCTTCCTAATGTTCAAATGGAATCTCTTTTCCTGTAGTTTGAAACCATTGCCCCGAGTCCTAGTCTCAGAAGCCATGTCCCTCTTCTATATGATATCATTTCAAATATTTAAACATAGCTATCATATCCCCCCTCAGCCTTCTTTTCGACAGGCTAAACATTCCCAGTTCCCTAAGCTGTTCCTCATAAGACATTTCCTCCAGACCTTCAACCATACTGGTCGTCCTCCTCTGCACCCACTCGAGGTTGTCAGCATCCTTTTTAAATTGAGGTGCACAGAACTGGACACAGGACTCCAGTTGGGGTCTGACCAGAGCAGAATAGAGTGGTACTATCCCTTCCCTTGATCTAGACACTATGGTTCTGTTGATGCAACCAAGAGTCACATTGGATTTCCTGACCGCCGCATCACACTGCTGACTCATGTTCAATTTGTGGTCCACCGAGACTCCCAGATCCCTTTCTCAGGTACTATTTTCCAGCCAAGTATCTCCCATCCTATATTTGTGCAATTCTTGCATGCTGGGATTGGGCAGGCATGTCTTTTGTCAAGAGGACAGCAAACAAACAACTATGGAAGAACTGACATGAAAGAATGAGAGGTTGGAGATGCAATAGGATGTTGTGTTAGATTACTGAACATTTCCACGAATAGAGCAATGCATTTGTATTTTGAAAGAAATGAACAAAATCCATCAACAAGGCAAAGCAAAGCAGATCCCACCTAGCTGGCAGAGCGTAGGTAATAACAGAATAGGGACACAGGAACACTGAAAAACCAAGGAAGAAGCAAGCTTTTAAAAATCATTATTACTGTAATCATTATTACAGTATTTTCAATCATGTTTTAAGATGTTGTTATATTCTAACTGTAACATCTTAATCAGAATGTTTTAAATTATTTGTGCTTCTTAAATATTTTAGAAGCTGGCTTGGGTTCCCATTAGGGGAGAAGTAGTAATAGTAATTAAACAGGAGAGCAATTAAATAATAAAGAAACAAGTACACGGAGCCATCATGGATTTTACCCCCTAACTGCATTCAAACCATATCCCTGTGGCTCTACCACATTGAATGCGTGTTCTGCTAAGTGTTTGCTTCAAATCTGGCTTCTCTCGCTGCACAAACTGAGTATCGAGTGGTCTTAAGCCAGGCACTCTCGGGCTGAAGCATGGCAGCCCAACACATGGCCTGCCAGGATCTACCTCAGCAGTACAATTCAGAGTGGCTTTGAGTGGCTCCTGGGCTGAACTGAGGGGGCGGGGAGGACTGATGCCCCAATTTTGCCAGTGGGCTGCCCAGGGGAAAAGAGCTCCAATCACAAACGCCACAGAACAGCGAATTGGCAAAAGGAGCCCCAAAAGAATATTGTTGTCTCCCTTCCTGTACTCGCTGTCTCTCACGTACTTCCTCTCCCCACAGGTGGCAAACCTCCAGCATGCCAACACAGGGCCTCCACCTTTCCATCTACGTCCTCACCATCCTCACCGGCTTCCCGACCAACCTGCTGGCCCTCCATGCTCTTGTCCAGAAGCTGAAGACCAAGGCCACTCCCAACTCCATCCTCCTCCTCAATCTCACCCTTTCTGACCTCTGCTTCCTGGCCTTCTTGCCCATCAAAGTATCAGAAGATATCTCGGGCCGCTGGTCCCTTCCTGATTATCTGTGCCCTCTCAGTGGACTCTTCTACTTTAGCACCATTTACAGCTCGACACTCTTCCTCACCGCGCTGAGCGTGGAGCGCTACCTGGGGGTGGCCTATCCCGTCCGCTACAGGCTGAGGCGCCATTTGTCTTATGTGGTGGTGGCTAGCCTTGGCCTCTGGGTGTGCTCTTTTGGCCACTGCAGCATTGTCTACATTACGGAATTTTACCCCGGGAACTATTCTAACTCCTGTTACAAGAACTTCACCGAGGACCAGCTGTCCATCCTTCTCCCCGTCCGCCTGGAGCTTGGCATCGTCCTCTATCTGGTGCCCTCTTTGATCACCTGCTTCTGCTACTTTGGCTTCATGAGAATTGTGATCACCTCAGCCCACATCCGCAGGAGCAAAAAGCAGCGTGCCGTAGGTTTGGTGGCCGCCACGTTAGCGGTCTTTATCGTCTGCTTCTCTCCCTACAACTTCTCTCACATCTATGGCTTTATCAAGTGGGAGAGCCCGATTTGGAGGAATGAAGCTTTGCTTCCTAGCACTTTCAACGCCAGCCTGGACCCTCTGATCTTTTACTTCTCTTCCTCCGCTGTGCAACGATCGTGTTGGAAATTCCTGGTGCGGGTAGAACAGTTTTGCACTTTGCCTCTCTTCATTCGGAAGCTTTTCTGCCAACAGACTCAGAAGATTGGGGGAACGGATTCTCCGGAATCAGTTTCCTGTTCTAAACTATGACTTTCCCATATCTCCCATCACTTCAGACGGCTTCTGAGTTTTTCCTCCATCAGCCAAGAGAACCACACACAGCGAGTTTCCAGCGTTACCTGGAAACGTTCAGAGTCCTCCAACGCCTCCATCTTACATGCTGTGAAAAGTGTGGACATTTCTGCCCGTGGAGAAGACATCTTTGAAATGCCTTTTCTTTGTTGAGGGACCACAACCAACTTTCTCACAGCATGGTTCTTGAAATTTAGACTGTGCAATGTGTGACCTCCAGTCTTTTCTGGAATGGAACTTGAGGAAGGAAGAACTAATGTTATTATGATAAACACAGAAGATGCACTTGTCTCCCCAATGGGATAGGAGGTGTCATAGGCAGGCTTCTCTTTTTGCATGGTACTCCATAAGTTCAAGAAGTTGGACCACATAGCTCCTGTTCTGCAGAGTGGTCTCAAAGCACAAGAGATTATTTCTGCCCACTCCTCTATTTCAAAAGCTATTGGACTCAAGAAGACAATTTAGGATGTCAAAGTGGGGTTGCTTGAGACCTAAAACTCTTCTCTTTAATAAAGAGAAAAAGTGGGGTGGGGTAGCAGCCTCACTGTGCCCAACAATAATGCTGGCCCTGCTGTCTTGGTGCTTCTTTGCAAAATAACAGGTAATTCTAAAGAACAAAAGAGATATGGAATGGTTGCCTATTGGTGATGGTTGCTGATGGACGTCTGGGCAGGTTGCTACTGAATAAAATAACTGCAGAGTGCAATGGCCTCTAGTGACAGGAGGAGCAGTTGTGAAAAATGAGGACAGAGAAGACATAATGTAAAGAGAAGGCAGGAGGAAAGAAGAATCCAAAGCAATTTGGGAAAAGACGCTCAGAAAACAGGTGTTGTCCAAATCAGGCAAGGCACATTCGGAGGGCAGGGAATTGTGACTCATAATTTTTAGGTCTGAAGACACTCTCATGGGAAAATGAGGCAGCCTCATCGTTCCTGTGTTTTTACTGTGAAGGGGTTATTTATTTTTCCTTTAAAAGCCTTCAAATCTGGGTCTTTGGTTTCTCTTCTTTTACTTTAAATTGCATTCCAAAGAAAGATTTGTTAAGCCTTTAAATTGTGTTTGAAATGTGTTTTGCACGGAGTGACGTTGCCTACCTCATTGCAAAGGGCGGTCTGGAGGAAGTTGAGGTGAATCTGCAGTTAATATCTTGGACGTTACAAGGACTAAAATAACATGAAAAATCTTTGGCGTCTCAAACACTGAGGTATACAGTATATCGTATCAGGCCAGAGCAAATCATGAATATATTTTCATGCAGTGGGACTTCTCCGTTAGGCTATGAGTAAGGAAGCTCAATCAACTTGAGGGCCAAATTCCATCTTGGAGATATTATTGAGGGCCACATTCCACTGATGGGGAAAGGAGCAAAACAGTACGAGTTATTCCATTAGCTTAAAACTGTAGCTATAAATAACTAACTTGTAACTGTTCAAAACATGCACAGTCCGATGTAGTGCACAGAGCGATGAACTAGGACTCAGGGTTCCAATCCTGGTTAGTCATTGGAATTCATTGTTGGGTTGCCACTGGGAAAACCACTCCTTCAACACCTCACTTTCCTTGAAAGCCCAACCAACAATACGTTGGTTCTAACCTGACAGCAGGTAATAAAAGAATACAAAGCCAGAGTAATAGCTGAGAAACCACTGGGTGTTGTTGTGGTGGGGAAGGGTGTGTGTGTGACCCTCTGAGAAAGCCTGGAAGGCCAGATTTATTGCTGGAGTTTCCTGTATCTGTGCTAAGACATGATCTGGTGGTGGAACAGCCAAGCTGGCAGTAAGGTTGAGAATAATACTGGATCCATGTGGTGAAATGTATTGCACCAATATTTTCATTCTCCCTATGGTCCTTGAAATTTTGTTGCATAATAGCAGTTAAATACAATGTTCTGCTCTAAGGCACTCACAACCAATTTGACACCTTCCAGGCATCTTCAGCTACAGTTCCCATGATCCCCAGCCTATTCTGCTGTGTGAAATGGGCTATACCTCCTGTATTTCAGTATTTGCAAATGGTCATTAATGCCCATACCCACCTAATAGCCCCAATAGGGAGGGAAGATGGGAGATATAGTTCAGCAATGCCATAGGACTCTGGCGTCTTCATCCATCCTGTGAAAGTCAATCTCTGGGGCCCAAGCCAGACCTGACCTTAACTATGCAATCGGTGCTGGTGGAAATGGTTTTCAGCATTAGGAATCACTTTTGACTTGCGGAAACCTTTTGGATGCCTCAAGACTGGAGGGAAGCTTTTAATATCTGGATATCACATCTGCTGGTCCTGAACCTAGTAGCAGGAGTGGCGATGGCAAGGAAGCTTGGGAGGTTGGCATCAGGTGACCGTTGGGTCACCCAATTGTGGTGTCCACTCCTCATGCTGTGCCCATGGATTCCCGCGGCAACCAACACAAGCCTATGTTCTAATTTTACTCACTTAATATTTATTCACCTGCATTTCTCTCTGCAAATAAAGTTCTAAACTGGCAGTGGTGTGTGTTATTGGGGGCACAGGGCACACAGGAGAGGTTATCGTACCTGGTTCTCCAAGTTCCTTTTGCTCATGTATTCCCCCATTTAACATGGGTGCTGTTCCAAGTGAGTCTCATATTAACAGCTTAGCTAGCTTTGTTTTTCTGGGATGTGTGATATGAACCTTTCGAAAAGACCGAAAAGACCTGTATTATCTATACAGAGTGGTTAAAATGTAGGCTGGAGACAGAGTGGGTGGAGTGACCGGAAGGCTGAATCTGGAGTTCATGAGTTCACTTCATTTCTCCCTTCTTGTGTTTCTTGGTTGTGGCACATCACACAAGATAAAGTAATTTACAAATCAGTTGCAGCAAGGGCGGTTGGGGAAATATAATTATCTAATGTTTGCAAAGCACTTGGTGCTGAGAGATGAGACTGTAATGTGATAAAAGCTGTGCAGTTTTCTCCAGCCGTCTTCATCTCCTGTGGTCCTTCACACACACACACACACACACACACACACCTGCAAAGCCTTTATCACATTACACTCTCATTGTGCCGCATGAAGTACAGTATATATATAAAAACCAGGTGTGAAAGGAACTTGCTGGCCCAGCAATGGCCACAAATGTCCATCCAACTCATGGGATGTACCACAATTACGCTTGGAGGATAATTTCAGTTGATCAATTTGGTTTTTGAACATTTGTTTATTCCATCATGTACCTGGTGCTGAATCAACCTCTCCTCTGTCAGACTCCTCATCGGTAGCTTTCTCCCTGCTGGAAATTATTACACCTGTTTGGTTTTTGCCAATCAGGCTTTCATTTCCTTCATTGCTGGTAGGAAGCCAGCAGTGTCCACCCATTTCTTCTTGGATGTGATTGAAAGTACTTGATTGGAGGAGGAGGAGGAGGAGGGAGAATACAAAGAAGATGGAAGAGGAGGAGGGAAGGAGAGGGAGGAGGGAAGAAGGAGAAGACAGGAGGAGGAGGAGGAGGGGGAGGAGGAGGAGGAGGAGGAGGAGGAGGAGGAAGAAGAAGAAGAAGAAGAAGTGAGGTGAGGTGGACACAAATTCATTGATCTCTAACATGCACATTGAAAAAAAATAAGTTCTTGTGTCTTACCTACCATGTAAGTACAACAGTTCTAAAACTGAAGAGGTGAAGTCCCTATCCCCAAAATCGACAGCCTGAAATGGGGATGAGAATCCCAACTCCTAGGCAACTGTTGGACCACCCAGCGCTCTGCCTCTCCAAATTTTAGAGTAAACTGGAAGAGTCACACCTCCACAGTCTTTCAAGGGATACAGTGCTCTTCAGCAAAAAGGGATTTTTTTTTTAAAAAAAATCTTATTTTATTAAATAAAGTTGAATAAAGCAAACAACTGGAGGGATAATGTATTGTTATAAGATGTGCAGTTGGACAAGAAACAGTTAACAGAGCAGGACATGGCTTTAATATTCTTAGTCAGAGCCAAATGTTAAAAGTCTTCTTTCTTTAAAGGAAGCTTGATGGATTGCTCTTATTAAATGGTCCTTTGAGTGGCTAGGAAGCATTTAAGAGTGGGAGACGTGTGCCTTAACCCCACTCAAGGATGACATGATTGAGATTTATATGTGTGAACACAAATGGCTGTTTAAGGCAAGCAGAGAACTGAAAACCAAGCTAGATGCAAAGTGGAAATATTTATTCCCTACTGTTGACTCATGGCAGCTGGACTTCTTTTCTTGAGAGACTGAAAGGCTTCAGACCAAGGTGATGTGAAATCAAGATGAACTATAAAATGGAGGACTTGCCTCTAACTTTCCTCAGATGGATGAAGCTGTTTGGATGAGCAGCAAAATGTTTCAGTCTCTCAAGAAAAGAAGTCCACTTGCCATGACTCAACTTCCAGTTAAACTCACCTGGATGACTGAGAATATTCACAGATACAAGTAGACTTATTCTCTGAGAATCTTCACAGATACAAAGAGATTCAGAATAGAATAATCCCCTCCTAAAGAGGAATACCAGGAGAAATCTTTGGGGTGAAGAACTTTACAGATCTCTCTCTCTCTCTCTCTCTCTCTCTCTCTCTCTCTCTCTCACACACACACACACACACACACACACAGAGAGAGAGAGACTGAAGGAATGAGAAATATTGTAATGAAGGAGTCATGACTGAAACTATTCAAAGGGCACACAGAGCAGGCTGTTGCAGGGAGAAGAAAGAGTAAATGGTTAAAGAGCTGTGCTGCAACCCTAAACAAGAGCATCCTAGGTGCTGCAACCCTAAACAAGAGAATTGCTATCCCAGACTGGCTGTAGGAAAGTGGTTCCCACTTTGAGTAAGCCAGATGTTCTTGGACTGCAACTCCCAGAAGCCCTGGCCAGCAGAGCTAGTGGTGAAGGAGCCCCGTGGCACAGTGGTTAAATGCCTGTACTGCATGTAAAACTGTGCTCAGGACCTGGGGTTCAATCCCAGGTAGCTGTCTCATGGTTGACTCAGCCTTCCATCCTTCCGAGGTTAGTAAAATGAGTACCCAGCTTGCTGGGGGAGCGGGGGGAATGTGTAGCCTGCATACTGTAATTAAAGCTGTAAAGCTCCCAGAGACTACTCGAAGTGGTATGGGGCGGTATATAAGCAGAACCCTTTCCTTTGCTTTTGCTTCTGGGTGTTTTAGTTCAAGAACATCTGATGACCTGATGACATTCGGAACCACTCCAATAAGAAAACATCAAGGATTTTTAGCGAAAAATAAATGCTCCCTGACCTTAATTCAAAAATGGCTCCAAATTCAATTGTCAGTCCTGTTAGAGAAGTCCTAAGGCGTACAGTTAGAGATGTGAACAACCCAAATTACAAACCACACAAACAACCACAAACTGAGCTGGAGCGTGGTTCAGTTTGTGGTTGGAGCTGTGCAACCCATTGGGCCAAAATGAAACAAAATGCTAAAGTGCTTTTTGCCTGGTGCTTTGCTCTGCTTTGGTAAAATGGGTGGGCGGCCCTCCGTCGCTTCCTTTCCCATCATCTCCCTGCCTTGTCTTCAAACTGTGGTCCCTGCCATCTTGAGGGACCACAGGCGCATGCATCCACAGCTCAGCTGACTGACAAACACATATACAAGCCCTGCTTCCCCCTGGCACAACCCCCCAATGAATTGCACACCAGTTCCTCTTTTGGGGAGACTTGTTGTTTGTGAGTAGCTTTCCATTTCATGCCCATCTCTAGGTACAGTCTTGTTTTTCTTCCTCTGCTGCTTATATACTGCCCCATAGTACTTAATAGAGATGGGCACAAAACGAACAATTTATTGTTTCCATTTTCGTTTTTTTGTTACGTAATGAAACGACCAACGAATTTTGTCTCTAAAATGAAACGAAACGAATAGAAACACCGGAAATTTTGTTGTGCATTTCGTTTCCGTTACTGCAATATGAGTGAATTGCTTAAAATCCTAAAAAAAAATCACAAAAAATGAAATAAATGGTAATGAAATGGTAATGAAATGAACGAAAACGAAAACGATTTTTTTTGCAAAAAATCACGAAAAACGGAAACGAACCGAAACGGACCCTCCAAACGACAAACGAAATGCCATTTTTTTTTATTCGTGCCCATCTCTAGTACTTAAAGCACTCTTTGGGTGGTTTACAATTTAATGATGCAGGCTACACATTTAAAGTCCTAAATAGCAACACTGATTGTGCTGTAGCGATAGAAGGCTGATTTTTTTGGTCAAGGACATTAATCTTCAGATTATTCGAGGCTGAGATTAGGCAAATTGAGGAGGTTCCAAGTGTCCTGTTTCCAAGATTCACGAACCTCAGCGACGTCTCTTGGAATCTCTCTTCTCTGCCCCAAATTTGCATCTTGGATCGTTCTCTTTCTCATGCTGCCTCTAATCGGGATCTCTGTCAAAGGGTTGCAGGTCAATGACTCCAGAAAGTCCTTTGATCATTTGGGAAGCATTAAGAAGGGAAGGGGAGAGAGAGGAAGCCATTACATAAATGACCAAAGATGAAGCAAGAAAGAGGCATTCTCGTTAGGAAAGCTGGCATCCATGATTGGCTCCCTCCCCGCGGGCTTTCAAGGGATAGATTACGCAGGAATCCAGGCTGGATAACGATATTTTTAGCTCCCACGAATAGGGCCGCAACTGCCAACTGGGGACAAGCTCTAAAACGATGAGAATAAGACAGGGAGGAAGGGAATTTGAACATTCCCAAACATGTGCCTTGAAAGGATGCAGTAGGGTTTGGACGAATGTCGTAGGGGAGGATGCTTTAGATCGGGCATGGGTAGCATGTCGCCTGGAGCCATATGTGGCCATAATAAGAGGTCTGTAGGGACCCTATACGCAGTCCTCCAGCAGAGGTTCCCAAAGCCTTTGTGGGGGATTTGGAGGGGAATCGATGTTGGGAGTTTTCACAACCTTGCATGCTGTCTCTATAAGTGTGGCCAGAAGAGATTTTTCTGGGCTAGAGTGACTGTAAAAAAAGCACTAGCCCATAGTTCCCTCTGATTTCATAGAAAACCCAGCCTCTCTGCTGAGAGTTTTCTTCTTCTTGGGTGCCTGTTGAAGTCTGTTGCTGAAAGCAGGCATATTTGCCAGTGTGCTGTTTGATATTTCAGTCTGTAAGTAATGAAATCTTGTATTCTTTCTTCTTACAAATGTCTCAGGGTAGGCTATTGAGACTAAGTGATGAGAAAAAAGAAGAAAAACTCAAGAAAATTGAGACAGAGATGTTTTCCCATCCTTACTGGTAGCACATGTGTTTCCATGTTCATACTTCCATGTTCATACTTTCGTAAATGGATTTTTAACAGCAGCAGCAGCAGCAGCAGCAGCAGCAGCAGCAGCAGCAGCAGCAGCAGCAGCAGCAACAACAGCTGTAGAATGACTTGTTGATGAATGGACCCTTGGTGAACTTCCAGTTGCTAGCCAATAGGTTCCGCCCCAGATGGCTTCTGCAGCAACTGAGTAGACAATGGACAGGCAAACCGAGCCCCTGAAGAGTAAGAAATACACTCAGGCTGCTCCAGTTCATTTTATTATTTGACACAGCCCTCAGATCATTACAAAACAATTGATCCAGAGACCTCTGGGTGGCTCTACAAAAGGTCACTGCACAAACACTGTAACCTGTATGGCATTTTCATCTTTTTTTTAAAAAAAAATCTAGCTGGATTATTGCAAATTACAAATGTGAACCCTCTGGATTAGATGTTTCACATTGTCTGTGCAACAATAAATGTATAGTTTTAGCACACCCTCCCCCAGTCCTCCCCAAGATGCGGCTGGATGCTTTACACTCTGTGCATTATTATTTTTATTTATATTACAGGTGGGGCAGTAAATTCTGTTCCCTCTTTACATCATGCACACTAGAGATGGGCATGAAATGAACAATTTTTCATTTTTGTTTTTGGTTTTTCGTTTCATTATGCAACGAAATGACAAACAAATTTTGTCTCTAAAATAAAACGAAATGAACAGAAACACCAGAAATTTTGTTGTGTGTTTCGTTTTCGTTACAGCAATACAGTGAACTGCTTTAAATGCTTAAAAAATCACAAAAAATTAAAATAAATGGTAACAAAATGGTAACAAAATGAATGAAAATGAAAATGAATTTTTTGCAAAAATTCATGAAAAACGGCAACAAAGTGAAACCGAAACGGACCCTCTGAATGACAAACAACAAACGAAACACCATTTTTTTTATTCATGCCCATCTCTAATGCACACTTATATTAGCTACCCAGGAGGTCCACCAAACTGCTCCCGCTGTTTTAGGCAAATTACGCAAGTCTTTATCCTTAGAAGACATTCCTGGCGTGAGATTGCAGAATCTGTTGTGACTGTGTACCACAACCAGGTGGAGGCTTCCTTGAACTCTTTCTGCAACAGTTTATGCATGCTGGAGGGTGGGGGGAGAAACAAAGAGGCCATGTTTATGCAAGCCCATTCCCAATGCTCCTGTATATAGAACAGCTTCACAGTAGAGACGAGGGACAGGGAACATTCTAACGATGCTTCTCCACCATGCCATCTCCTTCAATGGATGCGGGAGAAAGTGAGAGGTTTCCATTTTGCTTGTTGTGTGGCAATGGTTGCCATCTTTTTCAACTAGCTCCTTGTCATCACACTGCTTTTCTCACTTGCTCCACTGGCAACCCACAGCAGTCCCTTTGGGTGGCTCGCCAGGCTCTCCAGGCTATGAAAGAGTTTCTTTGCCTCGGACTACATGCTTCTGAACAGTTTTTTATCCCAGAGCGATAATTGCACTTAATAATGAACTTAAGGACCACCAGCAGTGAGCACTTGGACAGTATTACTCAGCCTGTTGTGTAGATGCTTGTGTTTTTAGACGGGGGGTGGGGGTGGGGGAATTTTGGTGGGTGGGGAAGTATTTGGGGATTTTTTTATGTGTGTGTGTTGAGGGGATTTTTTAATGTGTGTGAGTGTTTGAGGATTGTGTGTGTGTGTTGAATCTGGTCTCTGGGTGTCCGAATTTCATTGTATGTGTATACTGTGTATATACACACAATGACAATAAATTATTATTATTATTATTATTATTATTATTATTATTATTATTATTATAAGTCATTAGCTTTGTGTTTATAACTACTTATAACCTTCTGGGTTTACATTGACACTATGATTTCAGTGCTAGTTTCCGTCACTCATAACGTTACATGGAACTTTACTCCCCTTTAACTGCTCATGTTCTCTTGTAGCTTTAACGTAATGTTGTCTATTAATGCTGTGTAAGATGTCCCTTAATTCCCTGTTCTCAATACTTGAACATGTCTTAATTGTACTGGACTGTATATTATCTCTCATTACTGTAAGCTGCCATGGGTCCTTTTTCCAAGGAGAAAGGCGGGGTAAAAATACTCTAAAGTAAAATAAATAAATAAATCTTGGGTCTACCCCAGGGGTGCCCAAACTTTTTGTAAGGAGGGCCAGATTTGGTGGCTGAAAATGTGTCAGTTGCTCCCCAACCCTGCCACCCCACTGCAAGCCCCACCCACTTTCTTTTAAAAAAACATGGGGTGAAGGAGAGGGAGGGAGGGGTGGGCCAGCCAGCCGCGGGCCACTCAGAATGGCCTGGTGGTCCAGATTTGGCCCCCGGGCCGGACTTTGGGCAGGCCTGGTCTACCCTCTTTGAAGTCTTGACCACTAGCTGTGCTGGCCAGGATTTCTGGGAGTTTTAGTCCAAGAACATTTAGGGACCTAAGGTTGGGAACCATTTGCTGGATTTATACAGTTTTAAAATTCTCATCTACCATCTAACAGGAGGTCTTTCAGAGGCCCCATAGATGTCAGCTGGATTTACTGTTCCCATACTTTGTACCAGCATCATTATCTTACATTGCCGTGATGTGGAACTTAGCCCAGTCCTCCAACTGGCCAGCTGGAGGGAACACTGAGCTCTTATATATGTGAAATGCCAAATCTGTTGAACTTGTAACTTTTTTGTTCCTGGAAAAGATACAAGACCCCTCTATCCTCCCTTGAGTCTGGCTGCTAAGTAGATTCATAGAAGTACTTGCAAACTTTGCACACAGTTTCAGCACTGCTGAAAGCCGTTGCCCTTTTCCCACTGATAATTCATTCCCCTAAAGTGCAATAAAAACATTTTCCCCTGCTTACAATGCCTTCATTTCTTATCTTATCTTAGAACCGCAGAACTGGAAAGAAGCCTATGGATCATCAAGTGCAACCCCTGGACAAGGAGGCAAAGTGTGGGATCGAACCTCCAACGTACATAAACCACTGAGCTATCCTGTAAAGAAATCATCACGATTAGAGATGGGCACGAATAAAAAAATGGCATTTTGTTTGTCGTTTGTCATTTGGACGGTCCGTTTTGGTTCATTTCCGTTTTTTTCGCGAATTTTTGCAAAAAAATCTTTTTCATTTTCGTTTGTTTCATTACCATTTCATTACCATTTATTTCATTTTTTGTGATTTTTTAAAGGATTTTAAGCAATTCACTCATATTGCAGTAACGGAAACAAAACGCACGACAAAATTTCCGGTGTTTCTGTTCGTTTCGTTTCATTTTAGAGACAAAATTTGTTTGTCCTTTCATTATGTAACGAAACAAAAAAGCAAAAACGGAAACAAAAAATTGTTCATTTCGTGCCCATCTCTAATCACGATGCAGAATTAACTATGCATGTATATATGTATGTATGTATCCATGTATGTATGTATGTAAAGTATGGATGGATGGATGGATGGATGGATGGATGGATGGATGGATGGATGGATGGATGGATGGATGGATTTTATTTATTTTATTTAAATTTATTTAAATTTATTTATTTAAATAAATAAAATAAGTAATTTTTTACCGCTCCTTTCTCCATGGACAAGGACCCAAGGCGGCTTACAGTAATGAGGGATAATATACGGTCCAGTACAAATAAGACATGTTCAAGTAAAGGAGAACAAAGAATTGAGGGACATCTTACAGCATTAATAGACAACATTACATTAAAGCTACAAGGTTATACGTAGCTATAAACACAAAGTCTATGTGAACCTAGAGATAGATATAAAAGACACATAATGGTAGTCCATCATTCAGGGAAAGCTTGCCTGAAGAGAAAGGTCTTTGCCTGTTTCTGGAAGGACAACAGAGATGAGGCAGTCCTGGCCTCTAGTGTATGTATGTATGTATGTATGTATGTATGTATGTATGTATGTATGTATGTATGTATGTATGTATGTATGTATGTATG
>JAHTLZ010000008.1:5609341-5622082 GCA_023846285.1 Phrynocephalus versicolor
AGATAGATAGATAGATAGATAGATAGATAGATAGATAGATAGATAGAATTGTAATTAGAACAGACTGCATCTAAAATTTGCAAGGCAGCAGTTAGAACGCCAATGGTTTTCTGCTCTTAGGTCTAATTGCTCGTAAGTAGAGGCACCACTGTATATCATTGCAATGTGTGCAATGCACGTCAAACACATGAAAGAGTGACACTGTCAGATATTATGCCTCAATATCACCATTCCACTACTTCTCCATCCTGATGGGGACTGTATGGATGCAGCTGTACGGTCAGCCACATTGTGAACAGATCTATTTGAACTCTTTCTCTTTGAAGGGGGGCTGAAGGGAGCAACTCTTTTGATAAGTTGCAAAGATCAGGGGATCCCTTTCAAACTTTGTGCCCAGAATCCTGCCAGCACAGGAGAGGAAATCTGTGAACATGTCATCTCTGGTATCTCTGGGAAAGTAACATTTTTTTAAAAAGAGGGCAGCATTTAGAATCTCTCTGGCAACATGACCAGTAGCTGTGCCAGTTGAAGGACGTGGGAAAGTTGCTTTTAAAATTTACTTACTTACTTACTTACTTACTTACTTACTTACTTACTTACTTACTTACTTACTTACTTACTTACTTACTTACTTACTTGCTTGCTTGCTTGCTTGCTTACTTACTTACTTACCACCCATTTAGTGGCAAACCATGAATCTGGGCATTAATTTACAGAATATTCATACACACACACACACACACACACACACACACACACACACACACACACACCATGTCCCAAAAGTAACAAATAGCATTAGCCAGAAAGCCCCCTGAGGCAACGGCAAAACAAAATTACACTTCCCCCCCCAAATTTAAAATTAAAACATTTCCAATTCTCCCTCCCTCTGACATTTTCATTGCTGCTAACAAGAGTGGGGGGGGGGCGATCAGTATCCCCTTCATTCTGAGTTGATATAGTGGCAAGTTGATCTCCTTCCTGTTGGTATTATCTTATCAAATTCTGAGGGAGGAAATGCAGCTGCCTCAAAGGTTGATGTAGGAAATGAACAGAAGAAAAAAGAGTTAGGCAGTGTCTTTGAGTATGTGCACCTCTGTCTTTTGTAGATAATTTGGGAGGGGAGATGTAGGCGCTGGTTTTTTCCAAGGGGCAGCAGCTGGGCTGGTTCCACGGAAGTGGGCCCTGCCCTTGATAAGGTGCAGTATAAATAGAACCTAAGGGTTGCTCCGATTCCCAAACATACCTTGAAAGGGGAAAAGAAGGAAGTAAATATGAAATTCCAAGTCATTGCTGCCATCTTTGTCCTCTGCCTGTTCTCCCTGGAGGGGACCAGAGCTGCTCCCTGGGTAAGTGGGGTCATTGCTGCACAATGTGGAAGCTTGGCAGTACGGGTGTGCCTAGGAGGGTGGTTCAAGTGAAACAAACCAAGCAGAGCCAATGATGGTTAGGGGGATTTTGGAAGTTGTCATCCCAAAAAATAACGGCACCAAGCCCTGATCCAGAGAGACGGTGGATCTCAACTTTGGAATATTTGGAAAGTGTCCCGATCTTTGAGCTTGTCTGCAGAAAAGAGTCCTGCTGGATAGCTCAGTGGTTTGGGGCATCAGGCAGCAAAACCAGAGGTTGGAAGTTTGATTCTCCATTGTGTCTCCTTAACAGAGGCTGCACCTGAAGATCCATTCCTTCCAGTTTTCCAGTTCTAAAATTATTATTATTCTAAGATTATTACTTCATGATAGAGATGGGCACGAAACGAACAATTTTTCGTTTCCGTTTTCGTTTTTCCGTTTTGTTACGCAACGAAATGACAAACGAATTTTGTCTCTAAAATGAAACGAAACAAACAGAAACACCGGAAATTTTGTCGTGCGGTTCTTTTCCGTTACTGCAATACAAGTGAATTGCTTAAAATCCTAAAAAAATCGCAAAAAATTGAAATAAATGGTAACAAAATGGTAACAAAACGAACGAAAATGAAAATGAATTTTTTGCAAAAATTCACGAAAAATAGAAACGGACCGAAACGGACCCTCCAAACGACAAACGACAAACGAAATGCCATTTTTTTGATTCGTGCCCATTTCTACTTCATGATACAGAGTCCAGCATCCCCATTGGTATGAAAGGAGGGGATTTTTTTTTTAAAGATGACACCCTTTTTCATGACCTTCATCTTTGCCACCATAAGTGTGTAGTCCAATATAGTCCAAGAAGGGCCACCTTGTAGTATTTCCTTAAATCATCTTTCTCTTGGTCTACCCATTTTTCTCTAAAACAAGCCTGGTGAAAAGGGACTGTTACTTGATAGAATTTTAACTGCTTGATCAATACATCTTACTGATCTTCACTATGAAATTTGATACAGTATATTTGATACAGTATATTGGCCACTTTATAAAAGGACCAGGACAAGGTAGAAGGAAATACCGGGATAGGCATATTCGGGAATACAATGTACTTAACATAAAAGACAACACTTAAATCAAGCAACGATTTATTATTTTCTCATTTTCCTTTTGCCTTGTTACATCTCTTCTACATCAGGCTATATTTAAAAAACTATTCTTCTGAGCAACCCTTCTTCAGAATCCCAGAAACATTGGCTGCACTAATTTTACAATTTTAGAACTGGGTTGTAAAAATCATTGCAGACTTTCTAGTCTATAATACTATTATGGTTAGATACTAAGGCATACCAGTGGTGGTGGGAATTGCTCTGGTTTGGTTCTGGGTCAAAGTTTTGCACAATCGACTTCTTCAGCTAAAAACTGACTCTACCAAAATGTATATTAATGGGAAAGGACCATAAACAAACAAGCAAATAAACACACAACATGATCAAAAATAAGAACAGCATGCAAATGTGTACAGACAATGTATATTTCAGGAAAATAAAAAGAAATATATATCCATGTTTGTATTTTCTTTAATACTTCTGGCACTTGTGTTTGTTTATTAGTTTTTTAAATATAGCCTGATGTAGAAAGGATGTAACAAGGCAAAAGGGAAATGAGAAAATAATAGGGGGGGAGATGTACTCTCTGAAATTGTAGTAGTCTAGCAAGTTTGTGTTAAAGCACAGGAGCCATTCCAGCATGAAAGTTGGCAACCCTACCTTTCTGGGAATGCTTGCCCTCAGCATGTTGCCTACTTTCCTTGTTCATTTCCTTGGTTCCTTACACCAGACCCATCTCACTTGTCTTCGACCAAATTTATCCAAGCAAATTCTAACCCAGTTCAAGGTACTCATATTTTCTGACACTGACTAAGCTACAGACGTTCTCTTTCATCTTTCCAGTCCTCTGAACTGCTATTATTAGTATGGATTCCCAGTGTTGTTTAGTGGGTAGAATGATGGGCTAGGAATCTGGAAACCAATGTTCAAATCCACTCAGCCATGGAAACTCAATATGAGGAAGTAGAATTCGTAGAAGCAATGCTTAAATTATCTCTTACTTCCCTAGAAAGCCCTATCAAAGTTGCTATAACTTGATGGCACAGAACACACACGCGCACACACAGACACACACACACACACACACACACACACACACACACACACACACATGCGCGCATGCGCGCGCGCACACACACACACACACACACCGTTACTTTTTTTGTTTCCTCCTTTGCAGGACAGTGGCAGTTTTGATGGCAACCATGTAGGAAGTGGGAGCATGAATGATAATGGCGTAAGTAATCTTTTAAGACTGGTCTTAATCCAGAGTGAAACAAGTTCTTTTCAAAGTTAAGACTTTTCAAGTGATTCTTCTTTCTTCCTTTGGTAGCTAACAGATATGTTGTTTTAATAAAATATAAGGATGGATTTTTTGCAATCAAACAATAATTTCTCCTCCAGGTTGAATTTCTATTCCTTCTAGTTCAGGATTGGAATAATACGCTGGCATCTTATTCCCAGTGGGTAGATAGGACTGGGCATCGAACAGCCAGCTTTGCAGAAGGGGTCTGTCTGGCTAAAGAGGAGTGTTAATCAAAGCTACAACAGACCTCCCGACTCAAATAAATGTATGTAAGATTATGATCAAACTGCTGGAAAGACACCCTGGGGAAAGTTTGCTTCGCAATCTCCTTTAAAGTCCAAAATGAACACAACTCAAGGTTGGACTGAAGTGCAATTCAGTCATACCACATGCTGCATGATTGCCAGGAAAATGGATCACAGCAGACTATTCCACTCCGAAAGGAAATCCATTTCCCTGTAAGATCACACCCTGACCTGGTCTCACAAGCATGCCGAATTTCACATTCACACATTGAATTCCAAACTGAGTCTTTATTTTCCTCTAAGTTGTAATATTTTCTTAGGAAGCAAGGAAAAAAATGAACAGCCAGCAGAGGGCCATTTATATTAGCACACTGTTTTTTTTTAAATTATCTTAACCCCAGTGTGAACATTAGACCCAGTTTTAAAAGGGAGCATTTCAGTTATTGAGTAGGGATGCAGGAAATAACTCAAAAAGCCACGAAACTTGAGTTGGCTAAAATTAAAGCACTATAGATTGTAGGGCTTTTTAGACAGGCTCTAAGAAAAATGACTTCTAAAAATTTCACTTGTTTATTGGATCTCCTCAATCTGGATTTCATTCATAACCTTTAAATGGGATTTGTAGAGATATGTGGTCTACTCATTGCGAGTTGTAGGTAATTCTTAATTGCCATTGGGAATTTTAATCTTTCAATTTTTTTTCCTCTTCTGCATTACAGAATTCATACGGAGGGGGAGGAGTAAGTATCAGCAAGCGTTACCTATGAGCATTCTGGTCCAGTCTTTCACTCGACTCTTCTATCTCATTTTTCTTTGGTTTCTATAAGGGCTCCAAAACATAAAGAGAGTCTTAATGACAAACTCATTGTTGACTGAATGGAGATTGACACTATAGAAACCCATTTGGCTAGCAAACAGGAAAAGTTTCAGACTCCTTGGTTAACTCTCAGTTGGTAGATTGCAAGGCACTTCTACATGGTTATTTCACATCCATTCTCGTTCTGGGAGGAAGTTCGTTGTGTGTTGACATTGGTCGTGGTCATGTGGTCTTCTCCTGCTTCTGTCCCTGTTCCCGTGTACCCACGGGTGTGATTGATGATACTGGGACAACTGTTACTGCACATCCTCATTCCGTGATGAGATGTGAAATTCTATGCCTTCATTCTCTTTTGTTTCGGTCTGACCTTCCATTTTTTGATGTTTCGATTCTCCGAAGCCTTGCCTTCAATGCATTCTGGAGCAAACTTCAAGGCATTTGTCTTTTAAAATCTCAGCACTGCATTGCTAACTCCTTAGGGAATTGACTGGCAAATGTGACTTCACACTCCTGCCACTAGATGGCAATGAGCTACAATTGGCACTTGTTCCGTGACAAGGCTTATTTCACGGGCTCTCATCTTGGAACGAGAAGCGAGACAAGCAGATTCCCAAGGCCAGGGAGGGGAATTGCTCATCCAGCTTAAATCTCAGTTCAGGGGGCATGGTTAGGATGAACTCCCATTGTCACACAATGGATGTGCGGTAAGATTACTTTGTACCAGTACCAAGCGAGATTGCGAACCGCAATGAAAGGGAGGTGAGGTAACGACCCTACAGTATCAAACTATTTCTACCAGGCATGGACCTTTTGTTTCAGAATGGGTCTGGTTCCAAAATGAATCACGGCAGCACAGTTACTGTTTGAAACTTGGACCCATCCTCTGAAACGAAATCACACATTTTATGTATATTTATTTATTTTTATATTTCTATACAGCCCGTCTTCCAATGGAACTCTGGGCAGTTCACAACAATATAATACTACAGTAACATCAAAATCAGAATAAAAGCATAAAATAAGAAAATTAAAAAAGAATTATTCAGATTTGTCATCTTTCCTTCTCCCTGGTGCCAGCCAATCAGGAGCTATGCAGGGACATGCATAATCCCACCTCCCTGTCTGATTGGTCAATGACAGGGAGAAGGAATGATGACATGTCAGAGGCTACTTCCTGGTTGGAATTTAGCTCCACGCAAGGTAAGGCAAGTTAAGTTAGTGGGTGATTTCATTTTGGAGGGTGCATCCAGGTTCCGAATCTCTGCTGCTGTGATTTGTTTTGGAAACAGACCCATTATGAACCAAAAGGTCCATGCCTAGTTTCTACTTTCGCTGCTTCATAGAAAGGTTGAAAGGATTAGTTTTTATGTTCCTTTATGATAGTGTTTCAAATGTTCTGAGGGTTTTTAATAAGCTGCTCTGATTCTGATTTTTTAAAATGGTTGTGCTTAGATCTACTTTAATGATCCTGTGACAGAATGTACTTTTACTTCTTGGTATATTCTGCTTATGAGGACCTTGCCCGCCATTTTGAATTTCCCCATGATGCCACAGAGAGATGCTACTTCAAGAAGCCCATTGCCAGCTCTCACTGTTTGCCTCTTCCTGCTAAACTTGTTTCTTTGTAAAGTGATGGGTATTATAAGTTGCCACAGTACGCTTACAAACGTGAGTGACATAAGTCTGTTATGACTGACCACATAAACCACCCACTTCCATAAGTCCTCTTCAGTAAGAATGACAGCTGTAAAACATAGCATGGGAAACAGGGAAGTGCTAGCTCACCTGTTTCTGGTTTTATGACCCTCACATATGTGGCCAATAATGTGGGTCTGGAGAGAAGACCCTCCAATATCCAATATTGTTTTGCTTCAATATCTATGGAAGCTCTCCGCATGAGCAGGGATCCTCATTTTCCAGGGTCCTCAGCAGCGGCGTAGCAAGGGTTTGGTGCACCTGGGGACAAAGTGGTTTTTGTGCTGCTCTGGCCCTTCCCAACCCCATTGCATTCACCCAGCAAGAGGGAGAATCCTGCAGGCACTGGGTGCACTGGTGTGCGAGTGGGCATTTGTGTGTGTATGTGTGCATGTGCTACCTCTCCCACGGTGGGCCCAGAGCAAGGCGAGAAATAGGAGGATGACAAGGAGGATGGCGCCACAGCCACCGCACTCCCTGCCTGCCTGCCTGCCTGCTTGCTTCGCCGCTCAGCTGGTGTGCCACGGAGTGGGTCCCATCACCAAGCCTTTGCCTGGGGAAAGGAGGACTGCTGGCAGGAGAGTGCACTGCTTCCTCTTCCTGCTCCCCCTCCAGACGCCCCCAGATTTGCCACGTCCTGGGGCAAATGCACCCTTCTGCCCCCCCCCAGGATACGCCCTTGGTCCTCATTCAAACAGAGAGCCTCCACAGATAACAGCGATCACCCTGTTGTTTTGACATTCTGAAGAGAAGGATGCAACCAAAACAAACAAACATGGAGGAATTTGTGGGGGAGACATGTTCTCTCTACCCATTAGAGAACCACAAATCCATAACATGCTTTTGTGTGTGTTGCCTCTAGAATTCTGGAAGCTTTGATGACAACTCAGCTGGTGATGACAGCTTCAACAACAACGGCGTAAGTACTAGGAATCTGCCATTCAAATATCCCTGCTCTTTTATTGAGCCTGTCCGTTCCTAAATCTGGCAACTGGATACCTGTCAAAGTATTTAGTGCAGTGGTTCTCAACCTTCCTAATGCCACAACCCTTTAATACAGTTCCTCATGTTGTGGTGACCCCTCGCCCTGCTTGGAAGAGGCCACAAGCCCCCTTTGGCAGGCCACGGATCCAGGTGCCATAGAGAACTTCCTTCTACAGGCACCCTCAGCCAATTGCAGCCTCTGGTGCCATTGACTAACATCCCCTCCAACCTATCAAGCTGTAACTCACCTTCCCCCTCCTCACCCCCCTCCTCCAGACCCAAGTCATTTGTGCCTTTAAAAAGGAAGTTGACAACCTCGAGCGGGTACAGAGGAGGGCAAGCAGGATGGTTGAAGGTGGAAGAAATGTCTTATGAGGAACGGCTTAGGGAGCTGGGAATGTTTAGCCTTTCAAAAAGAAGACTGAGAGGGGATATGATAGCTATGTTTAAATATTTGAAAGGATGTCATATTGAAGAGGGAACAGATTTGTTTTCCATGGCTTCAGAGACTAGGACTCGGGGCACTGGTTTCAAACTTTAGGAAAAAAGATTCCATTTGAACATTAGGAAGAACTTCATGATGGTTAGAGCTGTTTGGCAGTGGAATAGGCTGCCACAAGGGAGGGTGGTGGAGTCTCCTTCTTTGGAGGTTTTTCAGCAGAGGCTGGATGGCCATCTGTCAGAAATACTGTGATGGGGGTTGCTGCATGGCAGGGGGTTGGACAGGATGGCCCCTGAAGTCTCTTCCAAATCTATGATTCTATGATCCCTGTGAGAAAAGCAAGCCATCTCCAGAAGTCCAGGCGGAAAAAGCAGATGACAGAAACTCCTACATTTCTAAGACAGCCTTGAGAGGTTCCCCACCACCAATGTGACAGGTGGGAAATGGGTTGTCACTAGCTCAGCATTCTTCTTCTGTATCTCTTGAGGCATGCTGGAAGGTTCCCAGGGACCTCCTCCTATCACCTGGAACTGCCAGATGCATTAGTGGAGGAATAATGTGTTGTTCCCCATTTTTTTTGTCTTGCAGAATTCTAACAGTGGCCCAATTGTCTGGGTGAGTATTTACAAACCAGATCCTCTTTGTGAAGACGGAAACCACAGAGAAGCACTTAAGAACAGCCCAGGGAGTTGCTTATGTTTAGGTTGGAGACGAAAAGGCTGAGAAGTGATATTACAGCCGTCTTCAAATATTTGAAGGACTGCCGTGTAACGGACGGAAGGACCATCATATAAAGCAGTCATTCTCGATGGGGGGCTCTTTGGCCTCCTCGGGGGGTGGGGGGTGGGATAGGGCGGTGGCGCTGGCATATTGGAAGGGAGCCACAGACAAGAAACAATCTTCACACTTCACAACCTTCACATGTTTGTTGTGGGACTTGCAGAAGCTGATTCAGCCTAGGTTTCTTTCCCATTATGTATATGGCTGTGCCCCCCACCCCCACCCCAAAAACATGGAGAATAGCTGGTGTAAAAGGTGCAGCAAGCTTGCTTTCTGGGGCTCCCAAGGCTAGGACCTCAACCTATGGCAGGCATGTCCAAACTTTGGCCCTCCAGATGTTTTGGACCACACCTCCCACAGTCCTTTGCCACTGGAAATACAGGCTTGGAATTCTGGGAATTGTGGTCCAAAAACATCAGGAGGGCTGAAGTTTGGACGTGCCTGACCTATGGTTTCAACTTAGCAGAAAAAGAGCTTTGACTCAACATAAGGGAGATCATTCAGAATGTTAGGAAGACTTTTCAGGACAATCGGAAGAGTCAAATGGAGAGTCAAATAGACTTCCTTGAAAGGTGGAGCGTTTTAAGCAGAGGCTGGGTGACCAGCTCTCTGGGATGTTTTAGCTAAGGATATCCTGAGGGTAGAACTCCATAACCTTCAGGGTCTGTTCCATCTGTGCAAACGTGGTGAGAGGATTCGCTGCTGAGATCCTGCCCCAACCACAGCCCACTGCAGGCAATCTGCCTTCCTGCAGTTGTACACAGAGTTGTATCTGTATAAAAGGGGTATCATATCATGTCATCACACAAGGATGCTGAAATGGACCAAGGAGACCTCTAAGGTTAAGCTGTATCCACATGTTAAGTCTGTGAACTGAACAGGGCCGGCACTAGGTTTTTTTGCGCCCTAGGCGAGGGGGGTGGGCAGGCACGGGGGCGGGTGGGTGCAGGAGGCAGCGGCAGCGGTGGGGGCAGGGCGGCAGGGGGCAGTGGATGATGGGATACAACGATGGGTGTGGGGGTGGGCGGGGATGGGCACGGGGCGGTGGGCAGCGGTGGGCGGCGGTGGGCAGCGGGGAGAGGGATGGCAGTGGGCAGCGTGGAGGTCAACAGGCTTGCCAGCGCCCCTCTCCATTTTGGCGCTCTAGGCAACTGCCTAGTTCACCTTAATGGATGTGCCGGCCCTGGAACTGAAGGTCCCCCCCACCCCCGAGTTTTAACACTGGGCAGGGAAGCAAAAGTCAGGGAAGAATGTTAGTATCAATACCCATAAAAGGAAACTGAAAAGGGGCAACCCAAAATAATAAAAAGCTGGGTTTCTTTTTAGAATCCTATTTTTTCTTATAAATTAGAAGGGGGGGAGGGAGAGAGATGATATGCAAATCACAAAATCCAACAGCCAATATAAATACTGATCTTGTATACTGTTGGGGACTATACTAATTCTAGTTTCTAAAATTAAAAATTCCTGGCTATTTTATTTTATTTTAGTTCCCAGCCCTCTGACTGTATTCTTGTCATGCCTGGAAATTTACTGGTATCTCCTTTCTTCTTTTTACAGTATTAGATATCTGAAAATCCACCACATCAGCTGCCTAGATGCTCTCTACCCGGCCATTTCCTCCAAGAACTCAAATTCTGTCATTCTGTTTTTTATGATTCTCTCCTGCCAGAGTTGACGAGCAATCTTCTGGCTCATGATGACCCTGCTCCCCCTTCCAAAAACCCCTTCTGCAAATAAAGAGATCCAAATTCACAATGACTTCTCAGATGAGTTAATGTGTCCAAACGGTTCAACAGAGCTAAGCCAATACACTTGGATAATATTCATTCATTCATTCATTCATTCATTCATTCATTCATTCATTCATTCATTCATTCATTCATTCATTCATTCATTCATTCATCTGAAGGCCTTTCCTCCTTGCTTTCCAGGCACACAGTCTCTCAGGATGAGTTTCAACACACATACACCTGCACTAAATAAAACAAAAAATAACAAAAATCAAGGAAGTACATGGGATCTCAGTGCCCTCCTTGCCCAGGTGAAGGATACACAGAATGAGGCTCATGTCTCCCGATGTCAACACTGATGTTTCTCTGAATGAGGGATGCTACTTCTAGATCTCTGTGAAAGAAGACAGTAAAATATTCTTAAAATAATATTGGATACCAACTTCAAAGTAATGATGATAACAGAGGGTTCCTTGTGGGCCAGTAAAGGATGGGAGGATTCACATCAGACCCTTGTTGATACAAGCTTTTGCTCTAACCCAGCCAATTAAATTTATAATACATCTTGGAAGCTATTACCTTGAATGCAGATGTAAGAGGAATAATATATGTTTGCATCCCCCCCCCCCAATTTGCTTTACAGAACACATTTGATGATCCTTGGGTGAGTATTGGTCCCTCCTTTTTAAAAAGGCTCTGGGTAGCAGCACAGTTTAGTTACATAAAAACTGCCAGATCCAACCCCGATCCTTCTGAAGGCATATCATCAAGTTGTTTGTTCTCTGCATGTCAGGATGACTCATCCCAAGGAGATGGCCTGTTGAAATGTCCCACAACGTCTGCAAAATTTCTTGTCGGGTTGACCCTGAGTTTATAAGGGCAAGGTTGCTCTGTTTTCTTTGTGCTTTCTGCCATTAGGCAAAAATAATTCCTTGGCCGAACAAGGCTATGGCTGAGATCCTCCTGCTTGTGCCTGCTGATGAATTGCCACAAGTTAAGAAGCTAGCACAGGCATTTCCTATTACATATCAGTCACATTTTAGCTAGCTGAAATCCTATTGGAGTTGGCTGATGTAAAGTTATGTCCACAGAAGTGGGCAAGGCATTAGACCCAGGAAGACTGCACTGCACAACTTGACTTTGCAATGTGTTGCTCTATTCGGGGCACACCTATCACACACTGCACCTGTAGGACTCCTTTGTGAACATCACTTCCACTTTGGCATCATTTCTCCAACTGCTGCCAGATCATCCTGCTAGGCACGCAGAGTTGCACAACAGGCTCCCAGTTGCGCTAGCATAACTGCACGGAAGGATTCCAGATGACTAATAGTTTGGCAACACACCACAATTTTGAATGTCCCATGTCAGGATGAAATTAGGTCAGGACAGCTTAAGATTGGGCACAGGGTGCTCGAATTCAGAAGACAAAAGCTTCTGCTCGGGTGGTCCACCTCTCTGTCTGAATCTGGAATGATGTAAACCCACCCGCCCTGGTTGCATATGAGTCCTTCTGCTGATTTTCTCTGGCAGAAGGAAACCAGACATACTCAACATGATACCAAGAGGTTCTACATCAGAGTCTTTGGGACCAAGTCCCAAGTCCCAGAAAAAAAGGGAGGGGTGGGTGGGTTCCAAGTAGTGAGCTGAGTAGAGATGCGCATGAAACGAGCAATTTTTCATTTTCGTTTTCATTTTTTCATTTCATTACGCAACGAAAACAAAAACGAAAAAAATTCAAAACAAAACGAAAAAGAAAAAGAAAAAGAAAAATTTGCAAAAACTCACCGAAAAACAAAAATGAACCAAAACGGACCCCCTAAATGACAAACGAAAAACGAAAAACCATTTTTTGAGTCGTGCCCATCTCTAGAGCTGAGTCTGGGTCATGGGGAGGGGGACAGTTGTGTTACTGGCACAACTTAAATCTGATTTAATGGCCAGTCCCGTGACTCAGATCCCCATCCATGGCTGCAGTTCAAATCCAAGCCTCTCTCTTTTCTCTACACCACTGTCTTCTCCCCATAGATATCAGTATTCCATGACCCAAGCCTAAGCAATATGGCAGCAAAGGAAGTGTTATGACAGTTACTAATGTTTCTTTTCTTCTTTTACAGTAAGAAACAACCCACCCCAGACACTCAGAAGCCCTCTGTCCAGAGACATTCACCGTCTTTCCATCATTTCGCTCTGACTACACTTCACCAAGACTTTTGTTGCTACAGATTTTCCCAAATAATAATAATAATAATAATAATAATAATAATAATAATAATAATAA
>JAHTLZ010000008.1:5626575-5656634 GCA_023846285.1 Phrynocephalus versicolor
TTTATTTATTTATTTATTTATTTATTTATTTATTTATTTATTTATTTATCTCCTGCCAACCAGCTGGCGCTTTTTAATTTTTACTTGTGACGGCAAGCCGTTTTACAGAGGAAATGAAACAGTTCATTTTAATGAGAAAATGACTGTTTTGTTTAGTCTGTACCAAAGTGCTGTTTCATTGTTTTGTTTCTTTTTGTTTTGTTTTGTTTTGTTACATAATGAAACAATGAAACAGCATTTTCTTTTTCATTTTTGTGCCCATCCCTAATAAACACCATTTAAAAACTGTCTGGTAACTGAAAGTAATGGAACCAAGTGACAAACTTTTTATTTTATTTATTTTTTATTATTGGCAGAATGCTGAGGAGGAGGAAGAGATGGCGGATGATGAGATGCCTGTAAGTTAATTCTCCATTTTCTCCTGCCTTTCAAAGGTTCCCTGTCCTTGTGTGAAATGGTCACATACACATTTGTACAAAGTTTACCCTCAAAACACCATACCGAAAAATAAAGTAAAGTAAAGTTTAACATGCAGTGAAACTTCAGGATAATATCACAAACCTGACTAGATGCCCCCTCTCAACACAGTGCAGAAAGATTCTGATTTGCTTAATTAAATTAAATGCAGAAACTGAAGTACAATACACTGCAGTCAAGATCAGACAGTGGGAATTATGCAAATGAGCATCTCAACTACAGAAAAGACTGACCCTTTTTATTTGTTTTGCAGAGCCTAGGAGGATCAATGATGTTTGGTGGCGGTAGAGGTGGTGGCCTTATGGTAAGACAGTATGTTCCTCTCATTCCTTCCTACCTATTTCTCCCCACCCCAAGTCATAATTCCTCTTCAACCAATGTACTATGGGTCCCAAAACAGCCCAGTAAAAAAAGTGCCGGTCAATATTTCCAAATTTACATTTTATTTCACTATTACAGTGGACCCTCGTATAACAAATGGTTTGTGTAACATAAAATCTGTACAACATAAAAATTCCTGAGATAGGGGAAATTTGCTTAACGGAATTGCCTATGGGGCGAATCTGTACAACATTAAAATGATTGTAATTAGGGATTACTCTGCTTTCAATGCATCCCTATGGGAAATTTGTATAAAGGAAAATTTGCTTAATAGAATTTCGTTTGGAACGAATTAATTCCTTTATACACTGTATTAGACTTAGACCCCACCCATCTGGCACATAAAGTTATACAGAGAGAGAGAGAGAGAGAGAGAGAGAAGTACAATTTCTAGAACTCTCTGGGAAAATTCTGGGAGTGAAACAGACAAATATTTAAATGCCTAAACACACACAAAGTTGAAATGATTTTTGCAAAAACGGTCAAAGATGGGGGCAAAATCTCATTCCATATTTATCATGAGCTAACATTTGAACTCTTTTTTTTCTTTTCTTTGCAGTCCATGGTGAAGAATTTCAAAGGTCTTTCGGTAAGATACAATCTGTTACTGTCCTTCTATTACCATTGCTGTGAAATTCTTACAAGACTTAAGACATTTGCCTGGGCATTTCTTCCTCATTTTGTTTCATTTATTATAAAACAAATTTTTCAAAAAAAAGTTTCGTATTTCATTTCATTTCATTTTGCGTTGTTTTGTTTTACACTGCTAGGGCCATGGTCACGGGATTGTTTTTTCTCCCGCCGACCAGCTGGTCCAGTCTTGTAAGGGCCATTCAAAGGATTGTTTGTTTCATGGTGTGATGAACCCGGTCTTGTAGGAAACATCCAAGATGGACACCCTAACATGAGACTAGGACTCGGGGCAATGGTTTCAAACTACAGGAAAAGATATTCCATTTGAAAATTAGGAAGAAATTCATGACAGTTAGAGCTGTTCGGCAGTGGAAGATGCTGCCACGGAGGGTGGTGGAGTCTCCTTCTTTGGTGGTTTTTAAGCACAGGCTGGATGGCCATCTGTCGGAAATATTGTGATGGGGTTCCTGCATGGCAGGGGGTTGGACTAGATGGCCCTTGAGGTCTCTTACAACTCTATGATTCTATGCTTTTCCTCTTGTAGAGCCTGATGCCTATGCTTATGGAAGCTGCAATGGCTGGTGATGGTGAAAAAGATGAAGAAAATGGTGCTGCCATGGTAAGGAATCATCTTTTGTCATCTCATTTCTGTTCTTGCTATTACATTAGAAAAAGTCATGGAACATGGTTGATATTGTTTGCAGATGCCTTGAAGTATCAGGTCAGGAAATTCTTAAGGCATTCATAACTAGAGCTGAGGGAATCCGGTTTCTTTTAGATTGTACATTTCATGTGTAAAATGTGTAGCCACAAGCACCAGCAATCAGTTCACACACTAGAACAGCTAATGACACTCATCAACCACAGAGAAGGATCTCCGCCACCCCTGATTGCAGTGAAACTTCTTAATCCCTCCATCACAATACAGTGACTGCATCTATTCTCCTGCATAGGACAAGTTTCCTCTTTCCCACTACTTTAAAATCTCACAGTCTCATTCATCCCATACCCCAGAGCACAGAAAGAACTCCTTGTTCCCTGAGCTCCTTACCCTCTGAAGATGCCGGCCACAGGGTCTGGAGAAACGTCAGGAAGAAAACTTCCAGATCATGGCCAAACAGCCCAAAAGAACTCACAACAGCTATCAGATCCCAGCCATGAAAGTCTTTGAGAATACATTTCCTTTCAGATTATATATATATATTAAATGTAAAATTTGTAGCCAAAACAGGCAATATTTTCTCTACCTTAATAATGCACAAGTTTCCATGGTAAAAGCAAAGGGGACACATTATAATGAGATGTGTATTACCATGGATGGGTATGTCTAAGATGTTTGATAATTCATTTCAGGATCACAGAGAGTACAGCTCTGGTGCCCTGCTCTGTTTACTACCTAAGTATCTCATTCCTTATTCAGTACTTGAGTACTAGCTTATTTATGATCATGTGTCCTACCTCTGAATACTGGTCCTAGTTTGTTCACTTGTAGATTATTTGCTTAATCTGGTGCCTGTTCCTTATTTTGTGCTTAATGTTTGATCATACAACCCCGGCTCTTGAACCTTGTTGTGAAAGTTCCAGAACCATGAATGAGATGTCTCTGAGCTCAGAAAATTCAGGAGATCACAGCAGGAGCGAACTGATATCTCTCCATAGGTGCCAAAGCCACCTCTCTTGTTTCAATTCCAAAGGAAACCACCAAGGGCACATTGATGGCAGAGGCAAAGATCCTATGTCTTAAAGAAAAGTGACTGCTTTTTCATTTCCTTGTAGAACCCATTAAGTATGTTACTGGGAGGAGGAGGAGGAGGAGCAGAAAGCCCTCTATTGGTAAGAAGCTCTTTGTTTATTGGGTATTCCCAAACTTCAGGCCCTAGATCAGGGGTGTCCAAACTTTTTGCAAGGAGGGCCAGATTTGCTGAGGTGAAAATGTGTGGGGGCTGACCACTCAGCTGCATTTGGCCCCCGGGCAAGACTTTGGACAAGTCTCTATAACATACAAGGAGGTGGGGGAGGATGCTGCAGCAACGGAGCTGGGGGTGGGTAGGCTAGGCAAGTGGCTAGGGGGTGGACAGAGGCAGGGAGGGCAGGCAAACCATAAAACTGCAAGCTGATGTCTCCATCCAGTATGGGGAGAGGCCAGCTGGCAGGGATGAGTGACAGACTGAGCCGGTGGGCAGAAGAGGCTGCGGGCCGCTTGAAATTTGAAAATGGGCTGCATTTGGCCCCCGGGCCTGACTTTGGACATGCCTGCCCTAGATGGCCTTGGACTGCAATTTTTAGAATCTGTCACTGCTGCCAGTATGAGCTGAGTTATAAGCTGAAGCAGTGGTCATGAACATTGAGTTACCCAAGGGCTAATGGACTGCTATTCCCAAAAGCCTTCACCGCCATGTACCTCAAATGTAATGGCTCATTGCTTTCCTCTTCTAGAGCCTGATGCCTATGCTTATGGGAGGTGGAATGGGTGGCGATGATGAAAATGATGAAGAACGTGGTGCTGCCATGGTAAGCAACTGTCTGTTGTCATCTCAGTTCTGCTCTTGATATCACATCAGAAAAAAATCCAGAAACATGGTTGATCTCATTAGCAAATGCCTTGGAGTATCAGGTCAGGAAATTCTTAAGGCATTCATCACTAGAGGTGAGGGAATCAGGTGGCTTTCAGATTGCACATTTTATATGTAAAATATGTAGCCTGAACAGCCAATGTTTTCCCTGCCTAAAACATGCACAAGTTTCCCCTGTGGAAGCCATGATAACAAAGTCTTATGAGAAATGTATTACCATAGAAGGACATGTCTAGGATGTTCAAGGTACCTCATTTCTTATCCACATTGAGCCCTTTTACACGACCCCTAAGATCCACTGGTAGCTTAAATTCGGATCCCCCGAGCCAGATATCATGTGGGTTTTTTTCCTCTTCCTGTGTTCCCATCCTTCCGCACTCTGTTGCTTCTGTCTGTGGTGAGGGGAGGGAGAAAAAAGGGAGAAAAAGTGCAGGCTCACCTCCGTCTGCTGTCGGAGCAGCCCCGTAGGGTTTCCTGTCTGTTAAAGGGGTGGCGGGGACAACAAAAACAAACAGAAGGCAAGGAGAGCCCGGCATCCACAGCTTTACAATTCGCATCAGAATTTTTTTTTACTTCTGGAGACCAGGTACTTGTAAAGTGCACTGGGGCACGCTTAAGTGGCCGTGGGTGTACTTTATTTCTTTTTAAAGTCCGCTGTTGGTGGGAAAACAATTTTATGCTTCAGATCTGCAAGTGTTTTGCAGCAGATTTTAGGGGTCATATAAAAGGGCTCATTGACTACTAGCTTTTTTATGATCATGCTTCCTACCTCTGAACACTCACCTCAGTTTTTTGGCCTGTGGATGGTTTGGTTAATCTGGAACCTGTGCCTTATGTTGTGCTTGATGTCTGATCATTCACGCCTGGCTCTTGAGCCTTGTTCTGCAAACTCAAGAACCCCCTGCAAGCTGTCTCTCAGCTCTGACAAATCATGACATCACGTCATTTCACTGAAATATTTTCATATGTACAGAAACCACCTTTCTTTCCCAGTACCTTAAGAAACCTGCTAGGATGCATCGATGGTGGAGGCAAGAGCCTATGTCTTTAAAAAGGATGACTGTTTTTTTTTAAATTTCTTTGTAGAACCCATTAGGTATGTTACTGGAAGGAGGAGGAGAAGGATCAGAAAGCCCTCTATTGGTAAGAGGTTTTCTGTTCATAAATTCTTCCCAAACGTTGGGCCCTAGATGATCTTGGAATACAATTCACAACATCATTCACTGCTAGCTGTATGAGCTGCAACCTCCTGGATTTACAGTTTAATGGAATAATTCTGAACCCTGAGAAAACCAGGTGCCAATGAACTTCAATTTCGAAAACCTTTCACCACCAGCTGTCCTGCTTGGAGTTGCATTCCTAGAGCCCACAGGTTACCCAAAGTTGACAACCACTAAGTGAATCCAGTTTTTAAGGGCCATTCAATTGATTGTTTGTTTCATAGTTTGATGAATCCAGTCTTGTAGAGCACATCTGATATGGACACCCCAACATGTACCTTAGAAGAAACGGTTTATTCCTTCCCTCTTCTAGAGCCTGATGCCTATGCTTATGGGAGGTGGAATGGGTGGTGATGGTGAAAACGATGAAGAAGGTGCTGCTGCTATGGTAAGAAACCATCTATCAGCTCAGTTCTGCTTTTTGCTACAGCATTAGAAGAAACCCTGAAGCATGGTTGATATCATAAGCAGATGCCTAGTAGTATAAGTTCGGGAAATTCCTAAGGCATTCATAACTAGACTTGGGGCAATCAGGTGACTTTCAGAATGCATATATTATCTATGTGAAATGTGTAGACAGAACAGGCAATGCTTTCTTTGCCTACCCTGTGGAGGCCAAGGTTACAAATAGAGATGGGTACGAATAAAAAAAAATGGTGTTTTGTTTGTCGTTTGTCGTTTAGGGGGTCCGTTTCGGTTTGTTTCTGTTTTTTGCAAATTTTTGCAAAAATTTTATTTTCATTTTCATTTGTTTTGTTACCGTTTTGTTACCATTTATTTCAAATTTTTGTGATTTTTTTTTTAGCATTTAAAGCAGTTGACTGTATCGCCGTAACCAAAATGAAACGCACGACAAAATTTCCGGTGTTTCTGTTCGTTTCGTTTCATTTTAGAGACAAAATTCGTTTGTCGTTTCGTTGCGTAACGAAACAAAAAAATGAAAACGGAAACGAAAATTGTTCATTTCGTGCCCATCTCTAGTAACACACTCTCATGCAATGTGTATTACAATGGAAGCGCTTGTCTAAGATGTTGGAAGTTTCAAATCATGATCAAAAAGAGCACAGATTTAACACAGTACTCTGTGTCCCACCAGATTAACTCCTTCCTTATCTGGTATTACAATAGTGTTACAATACAAGATATTTTGTAATTATGTTGCCTACAACAGTGGCCTTAGTTTGTTGGCCTTTAGATTACTTGCTAAATCTGGTAGCTGTTCCTTGTTTTGTGGTTAAAGTTTGATCATCCATCTCTTGCTCTTTGAATCTTGTTCTGCAAGACCCAGAATCACCAGTGGGCTTTCTTTGTGCTCAGACAATTCATGAGATCCCTGTGGAAGTTAAATGAAATTTCTCTGGGCTGTACAGAGGTCATGTTTCTTGTTTCAATACCAAAGCAAGCCAATGGCGGCACACTGATGGTGGAGGCAAGAGCAATATGTCTTCAAGAAGGGTGACTGTCTTTCCATTTCCTTGTAGAACCCATTAGGTATGTTATTGCAAGGAGGAGGAGGAGGAGCAGAAAGCCCTCTAATGGTAAGATGTTTTTAATTTGTAGATTCTTCTCAAACATCAGTCCCTACATAGTCTTGGACTACAATTTAAAAAATTATTCACTGTTGGCAGTATAGGTTGGGCATCTGAGAGATGTAGGCTGAGACAGTGATTGCCAACTTGAGTAACCCAGGTGCTAATGGAATTTATTTCCCCAAAGCCTTCATCACCACTGTCCTCTCTGGGGCATCTTGGAGTTGCCCCAGAGAATGCAAAAGTTATCCAAACTTGAGGACCACTATGTGAATCTATTCTTGTAAGGCCCACTCAAAGGACTGTTTGTTTCATGGTGAACCCAGTCTTGTATTACACATCCAAGATGGACACCTTAACATGTACCTCTTGGTGCAATGGTTTGTTGCTTCTCTTTTCTAGAGCCTGCTGCCTATGGTTATGGGAGGTGGAATGGGTGGTAACGGTGGAAAAGATGAAGACGGTGTTGCTGCTATGGTAAGGAACCATCCATTCTTGCTACAGTGTTAGGGGGGAAATCCTGAAACATGGTTGATATCATTAGCAAATGCCTTGAAGTATCAGGTCAGGAAATTCCTAAGAAGTTCTAGACTTTGGGGAATCTAACTAGACTTTGGGGAATTGTGTTGTTTTCAGAGAGTGCATATTATTAAAGGTGAAACTTGTAGCCAGAAATGGCAACTTTTCATTTGCCTAAATCATGCACAAGTTTCCCCTGTGGAAGCCAAATGGACAAGCTCTCATGAGAAGTGTATTACCTACTGTGCAATGACATGTCTAAGATGTTGTAGCATTCATTTCATGGTGACAGAATGCACAGCTCTGTCACCCTGCTGTGCGTACAACCAAGGTATCTTGTTCCTTTTATGATATTTGAGTATTAGATGGTTTGGAATCATTTTCTTTCTGTTTGGACACTTTTTTGTTGGCTAATTATAATCCATGTAATATTATGGAACCTGCTTCTTATTTTGTTTTTAATGTTTGATCATTCACCTCTGGCCTTTTGAACCTTGTTATGCAAATTCCTGAATCACCTGTAAGCTGTCTTTGAGCTCACACAATTCATGAGATCACAGCAGGAGTTAACTGAGGAAATGAAATCTCTCTGTGTACAGAAACCACCTGTCTTGTTTCAGTACCTAAGGAAACCAAATAGGGCACATTGATGGTGGAGGCATGATGATGTATCTTAAGGAAGGGTGCCTGTCTTTTCATTTCCTTGTAGAACCCAATGCGTATGTTTATGGGAGGAGGAAGAGCTGGAGGAAGCCCTCTATTGGTAAGATATTTTTTGAATAATAGCTTCTCCCCAAGCTTTGAGTTTTGGATTATTTTGGACTACAATTGACAACATTTGTCACTGCTTAGCTGTATGAGCTGCGACCTCCAGGATTTACCATTTAAAACAGTGGGTCCCAACCCTGAGTATCCGAGGTGTTAATGAACTGCAATTCCCAAAAGCCTTCACCACCAGCTGTCCTGCTTGGGGCATCTGGGATTTGCATTCTAAAAACCATCCAGACTTTGGGGTAACCAACCTTTGGGTTACCCAAAGTTGAGGACCACTATGTACATCCAGTACACATAGAATCAGAGAATCATAGAGTTGGAAGAGACCTCGAGGGCCATCCAGTCCAACCCCCTGCCATGCAGGAAGCTCCATCAAAGTACTTCTGACAGATGGCCATCCAGCCTTTGGGTTACCCAAACTTGAGGACCACTATGTAAATCCTGTCTTGTAAGGTCCATACAAAGGGGAGCCCAGTCTTGTAGGGCACATCCAAGATGGACACCCAAACATGTACTGCAGATGAAATGGTTTGTTCCTTTCCTCTTTTAGCGTCTGATGCCTATGTTTATGGGAGGTGGAATGAGTGGCAGTGGTGAAAAAGTTGAAGAAGGTGCTGGTGCTATGGTAAGGAACCATCTGCTATCATCTCAGTTCTCTTCTTGCTATGTTAGAATAAAAAATCCTGGAACATGTTTGATATCATTAGCAATTGCCTTGGAGTAACAGGTCAGGAGTTTCCAACAGCATTCATAACTAGAGCTGTGGGAATCAGGTGGCTTTCAGATTGCATAGATTAAATGTGACATTTGTAGCCAGTAGAGGCAACATTTTCTCTGCCTAAATCATGCACAAACTTCCCTTGTGAAAGCAAAGGGGAGATACTCTCATGAGAGATGTGTTACCATGGAAGGATATGTCAAGGATGTTTGAGGATGTATTTTGTGGTCACAGTGAGCACAGCTCTGGGGCCCTGACCTGTTTACCACCAAGGTATCTCATTCCTTATCCAGTACTTGAGTAGTAGCTTGTTTGTGATCATGTTGTCCACATCTGAATACTGGTCTTAGTTTGTTCACCTGTAAAATCTGGTACCTGTTCCTTATTTTGTGCTTAATGTTTGATCATGCACCCCAGGCTCTTGAACCTTGTTTTGCACGTTCCAGGACAACCAGTGAGCTTTCTTTGAGCTCAAACAATTTATGAGATTACAGCGGGAGTTAACTTAATTGAAATCTCTCCCTTTGTGTAGAAGCCATCTTTCTTGTATTAGTACCAAAGGAAAACATTTAGGGCACATTGATGGTGGAGGCAAGAGTCATTGTCTCTTCATTTCTCTGTAGAACCCATTTGGCATGTTTATGGGAGGAGGCGGAAGAAGAAATGGTCAAATGGTAAGAAGCTTTCCATTTATACTAAGCAGGCAGGTCCAAACTTTGGCCCTCCTGATGTTTTGGACCACAACTCCCAGAATTCCAAGCCTGTATTTCCAATGACAAAGGACTGTGGGAGTTGTGGTCCAAAACATCAGTCATGTCCAAACTTTGGACATGCCTGATGGTCTTCCCAAGCGTTGGATTCTAGATGGTCTTGAACTGCAATTCACATACTCTGTCACTGCTAGCTGTGTGGATTTGGCTTCTGGGAGTTATAGCCTAAAACAGTGGTTCCCAGTGCTGTGCAAGCCAGGAGTTAATGGACTGCAATTCCCCAAAAGCCTTCACCAAGAGCTGTGTTGTTCAGGGCTTCTTGGAGTTGCAATCCAAGAACATATAGAATCATAGAATCATAGAGTTGGAAGAGACCTGGCTTTCAAATAAATGAGTGTCTAACAGGGGGTTCTTAGTAAGAAGGTTGCTTTATTTTTTTAAATAATGTTTTTTTTTCAATTTTAAAAGCCATATTCTGCCCTCTTGGAGAAAAGTAGAGTAACAATTTCTATTCTCATGGCAGGGATCTGATAGTTGTTGAGAGTTTTTTTGGGCTGTTTGGCCATGTTCTGGAAGTTTTTCCTTCTGACATTTCACAAGACTCTGTGTCTGGCATCTTCAGAGTGCAAGGAGCTCAGGGGACTAGGAGTTCTCTTTGTGCTCTGAGTGAGATTGGGTTTTTTAAAAACATTTTCAATAAATCAGTAAGCCAGGTTTTGTAAGGCCAGGAAGGATGAGAAACCCAGGAAGTAATTCTCTGGCCATAGTTGAAGCAGGAAACCCCATTTCTGAGGGATGGGGCAAACCAGAGTGAAGGTAACCCTGAGGGTTATCGGAGGTAAAACTGAACGTAATTTGTAACCCTTGAAAGTAGAATATGAAGGCAACATTCCCCTGGATTTTTGTTCCACTAAGTCTACTGACATGTCCATCATTTTCATGGGTATTGGTCATTTGTCTTTCCAAGTCTCTCAAAGAAATGAGTTATCTTTCCATAGATATGGTGGTAACATTTTTTTCTGTTGTAGAAAAGGGGAGGTTTCTTCGGTAGAGGCAGACAACTGGTAAGACAAACTCCTTGATCAAAGGCATGAACTGGAAGGTTTTGAGTTCTGTGTAGATCAGTGGTTCTCAACCGTTCTAATGCTGTGACCCTTTAATACAGTTCCTTGTGTTGTGGTGACCCCTTGCCCTGCTTGGAATAGGCCATAAGCCCCCTTTGGCAGGCCACTCCCACAGGTGCCATAGAGAACTTTCCTCTACAGGCACCCTCATCCAATTGCAGACTCCAGTGCCATTGACTGACATCCCCTCCAACATATCAAGCTGTAACTCACTCTTTCCCTTCTGTGAGAGAATGAGAGATTTTCCTGATGCTACCAAAGAGAATCCTCACACTGTTGAGAATGATTAGGGTAGCGGCATACAGCCCCGGAAACTTTGTTGCAAGAACTTTGAAAAAATTTGAAGCACTAGGTGTGGTCTTTGCATCTTTTTTTAATGATCAGCCAGCCTTTCCATCCTTGCTATGTGGATAGAAATTGCTTCACAAAGAGAGAGGCCTAGTTTTTACAGAGAGCACCTTGGGGGCATTTGAGCAATGACGATGTTGAGTAAGGAAAAAATGTTTTACCTTTGTCTTGTTCTTCCAGTGGAGTTCTGGAAATCTGTCATATAGTATAGGCATCCTTCAGTCTCAAGATACTGTGGTATTTTGCTCTGTATAGAAGCCGTTTTGTTTCCACACTGCATGCAAAGCTGACATGGCTTCTTCAGCTCACAAAGCCTGGGTAGATTAATATGGAGGATAAAACTGTTACCCAAGCAGCAAAAAAAAAAACCCACCCTTTCCACATCTGAAAATCTGATAGGGCTGGAAATTCAAGGTTGAAACATTCTAAAAGGAGGAGGGTGGATTTAGCAAGTATTCTTCATATTTCTCCTTCTAGCCAATGCTTCTCTTCTGCTTCTTTTTTCCTAACAGAAAGAATCAAGAAAGAGAGGAAGGGTAAGGGTTACTAAGAATCATCTTTTTCCTTTGAGATCCTCCTCCTCCCTTGGGGTGCCATTATCTTTGGACCAAAAGAAATGGAAAAAAGAGAAAAAAAGGGGGGTAACAATCATCCCAATCTTCACCTGAGGATAGCCAAAGGGTGACTTGTTATTGCTCATGTTTCAGATCTTAGAAGGATAAGATGGAAAGAGAAAGAGGAGTTATCACAATAGACCCTACCATGCTAACATTTCTGTTTTGTCAATAAGGAAGAAATCATTCTGATTGATTTCTCATTCTTTTCTTTATCTCTCTCTCTCCAAGTGTGGAAAACATATGCATGGAAGAAAAAAGGTGAAACAGCAGGGGAAATAGCACTAATTCTTCTTGAACTGGTTTCAGGATAATCAAAACCATTAACAACCCTCCTGCTTAAGTATGTAATTCCAGTGTGGTGCCATTAGAGCTAAGTATAGATTCCCATTGTTGGCACCTTTTCTAAAACCATGCAAAATGTATCATTCATTTGGAGCCTAATTGTATGTTGTTCTTGCACTCTTTTTCTCTGCTGGCTGAATTAAACATGACATCACCAAGCAGATTAGCGCAGTTCTGTTCCCAATGGCCCTGGTTCCTGCCCATGGTTCATAATTTGGTGAACAGGATTCCCATAGGTGCAGAGAAATCGAAGCCAAAGCCTTCAGCAATTATAAAGACACAGCAAACAGGCTTCTCGGTTTATACTGTACCTCTGAGAGTTGATACCAGAACCTGCTAAGTACAGTTTTAGGTCTCAAAAGATTATACTAGTGAAATTCCATGATGAGTATTCAGAGCACTTTTACACGACCCCTAAAATCCGAGGCAAAGGGCTCCCAGATCCGGAGCTTAAAAATGTTTTCCCACCAGCTCTGGACTTAAAAAAAAAATTAAGTACAACCACACCCACCTAAGCGCATCCGAGCATACTTTTCAAGTACCTGGCCTCCAGGAGGTAAAAAAATCTTCCGATGTGCATTGTAAAGTTGTGAATGTGGGCTCCCTCGCCTTCTGTTTGTTTTGTTTTTTGTCCCTGCCGCCCCTTTAAAACAGGAATCACTACGGGGCGGCTGGGGCGGCAGACGGAGGTGAGCCTGCATTTTTTCTCCTTCCCCCCCTCCCCTCACACAGACAGGAACAATGGAGTGCGGAGGGGTGGGAACACAGGAAGAGCGACAAGCCCCTGCGATCTCTGGTCCGAATTTAATTTGCCTCCGGATTTTAGGGGTCGTGTAAAAGTGCCCTCAATCAGGTCCTTGTGCAGATGGCAGAAGCAGGGTAGTCAGTCTTGGAGGTAGAGATGGTCATAAACTGCTGGTCTCATGGTTTGTAATGGTTCATTCTTGCATTGCATGGATATTCTGCAGGTATCCCAGCTTCCCTTCCCTGCCCCCTCTGACATGGCTGCATTCTTTCCAGCCCCACCAATTCTTCCAAGTAGGCCCTTGGGAGGAGATGGGGGATGAGCCCTCAATGGGCAGTTTGTGCGAATCTCTTCTTGGAGGAAATGGATCATTCTTTCCATACAGTCTGCTGTTATTGAAGCTTTGGGAAACTCCAATGCAGAGTGTAGAGTGTAACAGAGAAGGGATGGGGGAGAAAGCATATGAGCACCATCTGCCTAAGCAGAAATCATGTCCTCCAGAATTTGATCATGGGCTCATCCTACCAATACAAGGATCTAATAGGATCCAGTTCCATATTTACTCTTTTTACCCCTGCCCTTCCTATTTCATTGCAAATCAGTCCAGAACTTCACAGCTGCTAGTTTGGAGATAAATTAGTTCTTTTCCAGTCTATGATTTCCATAGTTTTAAATTTTACTCCTCCCAAATGAAGCTGATATTGCATTTAAAGGCATGGAGACGATATATATGGTTCAAGGGACCATATTTATAGTTCAACGGACCTTTCAAAGAACATTGAGTGATCTGATGACAGAGATTTGTTCTCAACTCCTACGAACCAGAAATGGTCTCCCTTCCTCCCCCCACACAGTTTCAGATGTTTCCTAACATGTTCCATTGAAAAAAAAGAATTCTGAAAACTTGGACTAGGATAGGACTGTAAGTAGTGCTTTAACCTTCACAAATCATTCTGTCTGTATGGTGATTATTAATATTTGGCTTTCATTGCAGGGACATAAAAGGCAACATGTTGAGGTAAGTATTGAATGATCTGAAAACAAGATTGTCTTCCCAGAAGATAGCTGGGGAGAAGTTGTTACACGTGGCCCTTTAGTTATTGCATTTGCATCTGCTTTGTAAGCTACCTCAAGGATCTTTCCCTGAGTTACTGAAATTGATTTGAGATACTTTCTATATACAGTGGTACCTCAGTTTAAGAATGCCCCTTTTAACCAAACAAAAAACTGGTTTAAGAAAAGAAATTATTGAAAATGTGGATGCTTTATTTAAGAAAAAATTTCAATGGAATGCCCCTGGTTAATTTTTTTTTCTAAAGCAAAATGTTCATCTTATATACTGCCCCCTAGCACTTCAAGTACTTTGTGGGTTGTTTACAGTTTAATTATGCAGGCTACACATTCTCCCCCCCCCCGCCCCAGCAAGCTGGGTACTCATTTTACCGACCTCAGAAGGATGGAAGGCTGAGTCAACCATGAGCCTGCTATCTGGGATTGAAGCCCAGGTCGTGAGCACAGTTTTACTTGCAGTACAGGCATTTTAGCCATTTTGCCATGAGGCTCCTGCATTCCCCCCCCTCCCACCATAAGGCATTAAAAGTTCACATGACAAAAAGAATGGAGATGCTTTACTTTAAGAAAATTTTAAAGGTTTGCTTTTTCTGACCTTTGGAATTGATTAATTGGTTTTCAGTGCAGTCCTGTGGGAAAACATGTTTTGGTTTATGAATTTATCAGAATACAAAACAGCCCAGAGAATGAATTAATTACTCAAACTGAGTAATTAATTCCATATGGCTTTCTATTGCTGTAGTGCAGCACTAGCAATGGAACTGATGACTAGAACACTATGACAGTGGAACTAATGAGCTCAAGAGGTGGCGGGTGCTCCAACACTGGGGGCATTCAAAAGAAATTTGGACAACCAAAAAGAGATAAGAAATGCAGATACCTGCCAATAAGAGGCCAAAGGGAGGCCATCCTGAGAGGGGCAGTGGCAAACAATGGGAAGAGAAGAAATGTGTGCTCTTGTGGAATGAAAGGCATGAATGGAACAAACAAATAATAAATAATAATCCATGCAGAGTTGGATCCTGCAAGACAGAGACACATTTATGGGGGTGGGGGGGGTCACATCCGTCTTTGCTGATAGTTTTGAAGTTGCATTCGCTTGCAGCAGCAATTAAAAAGATGTGTGGAATTTAAAAAAACAAGAGAGAGAGAGAGAGAGAGAGAGAGAGAGAAATTTGGATGATCATTTGGCAGATACCCTTTGACTTGGGTTGCTGCATGGAGCAGGGGCTTGGACTTGATGGTTTCATCGTCTCCTTCCAACTTCACTAGTCTATGATTTCATGACACCGGGGAATAACAGAGATCATTTGTATGATGTTTTTGCTACAGGATGAGGAATAAAGACCTAGCTTGCAAGGGTTGAGCTCCCAGGCAAGACACCATGGAGAACTGTTGAAGTCATCTGGAAATGAATTAATCACTACAAGCAGGTGTTAAAAAGAGGCACTTAACCATATGGCAATTCCAAACCACAAAATTTACTGGCTAAAATGTATTGGATGTTAGATTGGGAAGTCCCCAATTGTAATTGGAAATGTATATAAGCAAAGCGGTATCTGTAATTGACTCTTATCTGATTAGCATATAAAAAGGCTGTTTTTTTTTAGAGAGAGGGAGGATGCCTTTGCCCAGATTGTGACTTGGAGGCATTGAACCATTTGTGATCAGATCCATAATAAAATTCTGCCTTTTTTGAGAAGAACTCTGAGGTTGATCGATTATTGCTTGATTATTTGAACAAGTCAATCCTTTTGTGATTTCTGTATTTCTAGATTTTGCTCCTCAAAGAGATGCTAGACACTAGAGATGGGCACAAATAAAAAAAATGGCATTTCGTTTGTCGTTTGTCGTTTGGAGGGTCCGTTTCGGTTCGTTTCCATTTTTTGTGAATTTTTGCAAAAAAATTGTTTTCGTTTTCGTTCGTTTCGTTACTATTTCATTACCATTTATTTCATTTTTTTGTGATTTTTTTAAGGATTTTAAGCAATTCACTCATATTGTAGTAACGGAAACGAAAACGCAGGACAAAATTTCCGGTGTTTCTGTTCGTTTCGTTTCATTTTAGAGACAAAATTCGTTTGTTCTTTCGTTACATAACGAAACAAAAAAACGAAAACAGAAAGGAAAAATTGTTCGTTTCGTGCCCATCTCTACTAGACACACAGATTACCAAGCACTGTTTGGAATTCTTTGGCTAAAAAGGTGGACTCTTAGTTGTGTGCTCTTTAAATTCTTTTTTGAGACATCTCATTGTGTTGCAATGTCATCCTTCAGTGTTAATGAGTTGGCTTCTCCCCACCTCTCAGCCCCACTTATACTCTACTAGCCAAAACTAGCAAAACTGGGTAGTATCTGAGGGTTAGACTCAAGATATGTAGCATGCTTTTTAAAAAGATGATCCCCCCTCATGTGCAAATTTCCTTCAAACTGGAATAGGTTTGTCATACCCCATGATATATTCTTCATCTACATATCTTGCATATATCTTGTTTTGTTATGAGTCATTTAAAGGTAAATAAAGGTAAAGGTAAAGGTTCCCCACACACATGTGTGCTAGTCATGTCCGACTCTAGGGGTGTCGCTCATCTCCGTATTCGAGCCGAAAAGCTAGTGTTGTGCAAGTCCATCGCCACGTGGCTGGCATGGCTGCAAGGAAACACTGTTTTACCTTCCCAGTTTTTACGGCGGTACCTATTTATCTACTTGCATTTGCATGCTTTTGAACTGCTAGGTTGGCAGGAGCTGGCGTTATCAACGGGAGCTCACTCCATTGCATGGCATCCAGGATTTGAACCATGGAGATGCTGACTTTGCAGTCAACACTCAACAGTTTGGGACCCTTAATCCTACTGAGCCACCATGCACCACCCTTAACCCCACCCTTGTGTGCTTAATTTGCAAGTGTGATATCTCAAGCAATTCCATTGTAGGAGAGAGAAAAATGTCATGTGGTATTTAAATGCGTACAGAATGGATATAGGTCCCACAATCCGTTGCAGAGGCAACATACATATGACCTTTAAAAAAGAAGACTTATTTTGTTATCAAAAGCAGAATTCCTCTGCAAAATCAACTCCAGACTTGGTGTTATTTTATACCAGCAGCTATGATTAGAACTAATCCCTACTGAAGAATTTTAACAAAGAAAACAGCATTATTGTAACAGCAATGTTTATTTAATGTATACTTTTGCCATCTACTGGAGAAGTAATTGAATATTTTTACTGCCATGCCTCTCCATTGCAAAGAAGCAAAATTAAGATATGTAGGTTATGTTATAACCATATATCAGTGTGTGCTAATGTGATTCCAAATACACATTTGATTCACTCTCTTGCATGTATCAGAGCAGGAATTTTTCTTCAGCATGGCACAAGTTCTTCTCTTCATCTTCTTAACTACGCAGCTAGAAATAAAAAAGTATGTGACATATGGTGACATAAATATTCCCTAAGAGCTAGAGAAGAACATGTTAGAAGATTGAGAAATTAGTTTATTTCTGAGAATGTAAAGGATATGACTAAAACAGAACACTTCCAGATCCTGTTCTGTTCAATAAAGATGTGTAAGAGTATGATGCTATGTATAGACATTCAAAATGAAATCCCATTGTTTAGTGCAGTGGTTCCCCACTATGGATCTCCAGATTTTCTTGGACTGCAGTTCCCAGAAATCCTGGCCGGCACTGGTAGCGCTGAAGGCTTCTGGGAGTTTTAGTCCAAGAAAATCTGAGGAACCAAAGTGTGGAACCACTAATTTAGTGGGGCTTGGGCTGAAAACCTATAGTCACATTGAATTCAATGAATTTATATAGTTAGTAATCTGTATCTGCTGTCTAGAAGTTGAGTCATGGCAGCTGGACTTATTTTCTTGTGATTTCAAATGTTTCACTACTCATCCACATAGCTTCTTCAGTCTGTGGAAAGTTGGTGTGAGGTTAGCATTCATCACAGTTCAATGTATTTGCTGCAATGAAAACGAAACGGATGACAAAATTTCTGGTGTTTCGGTTTGTTTCGTTTCATTTTGGAGACAAAATTCATTTTTCATTTTGTTACGTAACAAAACAAAAAAACAAAAACAAAAATGAAAACTTGCTCGTTTCATGCCCATCTCTAGCATGGATATGATCTGCTTTAAGGCCTTAAGTGTTTCCTTGGCATGTGATTGATTTGAAAGAGAATTGGCATGAGGGATGTTGCCCGGTATTTGGGACCAAGCCAAAGGCCGCATTCTGATTGGTTACACTAGAACAATCTTTGTTCTTTGTTAACGTAATTACAAAAAAAAAGTTATCTTGTTTTTATTGATTTGTTGTTTGGTACGCCTGTTGTTTTATACACCAGAATGGCTTTGCTGTCCTGATGGGCAGTATGTAAATCAAATCAATAAATAATAAATAATCAAGTATTTGGTACAAAGTCCTGAGCCCCAACCTCAAGTCCAAGTCCCTATTAAAAATAAGATTTTTTTTTCCTCCAGAAAAAGGAAGAGGCTAGATGGGTTATGAGTCATATGTTGGTCAAGCCTGGTTCATTTAAAAACAAACAAACCAAACCTGAGTTGAGCCTAAGTGGTAGAGATGGGCATGAAATGAACAATTTTTCATTTCCGCTTCCGTTTTTTGTTTTGTTAGGCAACGAAACGACAAACAATTTTGTCTCTAAAATGAAACGAAATGAACAGAAACACCAGAAATTTTGTCGTCTATTTCGCTTTCATTACGGCAATACATTGAACTGCTTTAAATGCTTTAAAAAATCACAAACATTTGAAATAAATGGTAACGAAATGGTAATGAAACAAACAAAAACAAAAATGATTTTTTTGCAAAAATTCACGAAAAATGGAAACGAACCAAAACGGACCCCCTAAACGACAGACAAACAAAACACCATTTTTTTGATTCATGCCCATCTCTACTAAGTGGTGTCACTGGTGTTACTTAAGTCTGACTTGTTATAGTAAGACACTATCCCATGATCAGAGGTGGCTTCAAGTGCAGAAATGAACAAGTATAAAAACTAAACCCCTCCAACTGAGATGGACGAGCAATTATTGAGTCACAGTGACAGGGAAAGAAGACAGGGCTAATATTTCCATTCCAGTTAGACCAGGGGTGCCCAAACTTTTTGTAAGGAGGGCCAGATTTGGTGGCTGAGAATGTGTCAGGGGGCGGTTGTTCCCCAACCTTGCCACCCCACTGCAAGCCCCACCCACTTTCTTTTAAAAAAAACATGGGGTGAAGGAGGGGGAGGGAGGGGCAGGCCAGCCAGCTGCAGGCCACTCAGAATGGCCTGGTGGGCCGGATTTGCCCCCCCCCCCGGGCCGGACTTTGGGCAGGCCTGAGTTAGACTAACTTGCTTTTTCTGTGTTTGATTTTTAAAGCCCCAAATAACTGGCTTTTCCGTATCAGAAACTTCAAAAAACAGAAATACTCACCGGTGAATTGCCAAGTTGATCCTAAGATAACAGAAGAAAGTTATTTCTTTTTGTATAACAAAATTATTCAGTTCACACAAGTGTTCCAGTCTGTGTTTGGTTTTTATAGCCCAAAATAACTGACTTTTCCATTATCAGCCATTAAAAAAAAATTGAAATACTCACTGTTAACTCTCCAAGTGGATCCTGAAAATACAAAGATTCTTAGTTTTAGTTAGAACAACTTGCTCTTTCTGTTTTATTATAGCCTAAAATAACTGATTCCCCGTATCAGCCACTTCAAAAAACAGAAATACGAGTAAATCACTAAGTGGGGTATCCTAAAAATGCAGAAGAAAGGTGTTTCTCATAATATTTTTAAAACAAGGGTTTTATGTACTTAATAGATGTTAAGTATTAATATGGCTCAATTGCTGTTTAATTTGCAATTTATTGTGTTTTTAGTATTACTCATTTTAATCATTGGAACTGCCCTAGGTCCCCTCATTGGCAGAAAAGCAGCATATAAATAAAGTAAATATATTCAAAACTCCAAAATACTCACTGGTAGAACGTCAGGTAAGCCACCCTAAAAATACAGAAGAAATTTGTTCCTCATTATTTTTCAAAAACCAGCTAAGTTTTTAAATACATTTAATGTATTTTAATTATCAATTGCTTTTTTATTTTGTATTTTATTGTTTTTTGTACTGCAGAGAGCAGTGCTCGTAAGTCGATTTTCTCATAAGTCAAAGTACCACTGTATTCCTCTTTGCAGCTCTACTATGCCTGGTCTTCAAAGCATTCCTGAAAGATTCTGTATATCAGCAGTCCAGACCAGGAAGGCTAGTACCAAAATAGATTTAACTCTCAAGAAATGCTATGATTCCTTAAAAAAGTTGTGAGCGGCCTTGCATCCTAGAACCTCTAAAATCCAATCGATTATTAGTGCTTCACAATGTCAGTCAGAAGAATAAATAAATAAAATAAATCATTTTCATCAAAAGCGTGCTTGCGTTTCCAATCATAACACATCCCACACGGCTTGTAAAGCAGGTGACTGCTTAACGCAGCTTCATTTTAGAATCAGATAATATGCCACTGTAAGAGCTTTCCACCCAGAAGATTCTCCATGTGTAATTAATTTGTTACCTTCAGAACACCCAGAGCAATCTAAAATGTAGAAATACATAGTTAATTCTTGCTCATGTGTAGCCTGCATACTGTAATTAAAAAACTGTAAACCACCCAGAGACTACTTGAAGTGGCATGGGGCAGTATATAAGCACACCCAGCGCTAGGTTTTTTTGCACCCTAGGTGGGGGGTGGGGGGCGGGGGGCAGGGCAGCAGGGTAGGGGGGGGTGGCGGGGCGGTGGACGGGCGGTGGACGGGCGGCAACGGGTGGTCGGGGACGGACAGCAGTGGGTGAGGCTGCAAAGGGAAGTCAGGAAGCTGAAGGTGTACAAACAAGGAACAACTACATGTACAGTATTACATAAAGTTTCCTCTCAGGAACTGAATAGCAGGGGGGAAATTCTTAACTGTTAGATCAGTAAGACAATGGAACCTCAGGATGCCTTGAGCACTCCATCATTGGAGGCTTTCAAAAGAAAATCAGACAACCACGTGTCAGATTTACATTGATTTGGATTCCTGCATCCAACGGGGGGGGGGGGATGGACTTAATAACCTTATAGGCCCCTTCCAATTCAATTATTCTATATTAAGATTCACTTAATAAGAAGTGTGGGACATCTCAAAGACAACATTGTCTCCTCAAAAGAGATAAACTAGCATCAGCTGCAATGTTCCAGAACATTAAAATTAAAATGAGCAGAAAGAAAGTCATACATACTAAATCTCTCTTCCTTCGAATATCCTAGCAAGGAAAGAGCAAAACATAGCAGTTAGATCAATATTAAGCAAAAGGGCTCCCTGGGGTGTGCCACCAAACAGAGGAAAAAAACGCCAACCTCATTAAACTCTCTTTCCCTGAAGTAACACAAGGAAAAAGAATAAAACGGATGAGTTGCATCTTGCTGAAAAAGAGGGTGTGTATCATTACAGAGAGAGAGAAAGGGAGATAAATATTTGCACAGGAACTTGCTTATACAGTGGCACCCCCAATGATGAATGCCCCTAATGACAATTAATTTGACTTACAAAAGGAAATCCATGGGTATGGTGATGCTTCAATGTCCGAAAATTTAGCTGTTTTTTGCAAGCTACGAAAGTGAAATGGAAGGTAAAGGTTCCTTTATAAAATGGCTCCTGCTTGTTTGCAATGGCAATACTGCCATCTTGTGGCCACCTCCCACTACACTGCTGCAACTGGAAAGAAGAAGGAGCCATTTTGAAAAGGGAAGCTGAGAACCAGGGCTTCTGTTTTTCAATGACCTGCAAAAGTTTCCTGTTTTGGAGTAATTATTTAACTATTTGGCACCATTTGGGGGACTTTTAAAGGTAGGGAGCTGAGAAACTATCATTTACATGCCAACACCACCAGCATCCTAGAGGGCAAAATCAAAGATATTCAGAAAATTCTGAAATTACATGGGAGGAGTGGTAGAGAGAAATGTGGAATATGGCTATCAATGATAATTTGATTTGTGAGATTAAGATTAGAAAAGAAAAGGAGGAAAGTTACAGGAACAATTTCTGCTACACTTGTTTCAGAAGAGGAAGGGTTATAATGTATTAATATATTACTGGAGAGAAATGAGTATATCTGTGTAGTAGGAATAAAAATAATGGACCTAGTCCCAAGTAGTCCCAAGTGATGGTGTGTAGGTTGCACAATTTGATTTTTTGTAAAAAAAAAAAAAAGACTACAAAGGATTGTAAACGCTTCATGTCTAGTTGGTGAAAGAAAAACCAAGTTGATAGCAGAAGATAACTTTCCAACTTTGACTCAAAATACTCACGTCTCCTGGCCCTTGTCCATTGTCACCATCATTATCCTAGAACAGAGGATAAGATTTTAGAAATCCCCAAAATTCTAGAGGCACATCCAAAAAGACTACCTTCGTAATGCACAAACATTGTTAAATGCTATAGTGGGGTGTGACCAGATGTTTCAATTCCAAAGACTGTGTCTGCCATGCAAATAATCCAAGAGGATTATCTATTAAATTGTATACTGGGGCATGGGAGAGGCTCTTTCCAGTTTGATTCAAAATACTCACGTCTCCTGGTCCTTGTCCATTGTCAGCACTATCATCCTAGAACAGAGGATAAGATTTTAGAAATCCCCAAAATTCTAGAGGCACGTTCAAAAGGACTACCTTCGTAATGCACAAACATTGTTAAATGCTATAGTGGGGTGTGACCAGATGTTAGAATTCCAAAGACTGTATCTACTAGAGATGGGCACGAAACGAACAATTTTTCATTTTCATTTTCGTTTTTTCATTTCGTTAAGTAATGAAACGACAAACGAATTTTGTCTCTAAAATGAAACGAAACGAACAGAAACACCGGAAATTTTGTCGTGCGTTTTGTTTCTGTTACTGCAATATGAGTGAATTGCTTAAAATCCTAAAAAAATCACAAAAAATGAAATAAATGGTAATGAAATGGTAACAAAACAAACGAAAACAAAAATGAATTTTTTGCAAAAATTCACGGAAAACAGAAACGAAACGAAACGGACCCTCCAAACGACAAACGACAAATGAAATGCCATTTTTTTTTATTCGTGCCCATCTCTAGTGTCTACCATGCAAATAATCCAAGTGAATTATCTATTAAATTGGATAGTGGGGCACAGGAGAGTCTCTTTCCAGTTTGATTCAAAATACTCACGTCTCCTGGTCCTTGCCCATCATCATCACCATCATCACCTCCATCCTAGAATAGAAGGCAAACTCAAAGAAATCCACCCAATTCTAGAAGCACTCCCATCTGGACCGCCTTCCCAGTGCACAGACAACATTAAATACTCACAGCAGGTCTGCCAGGTGGTAGAGGAGGAGGAGGAGTCTACATTAAAACACAACAAAACAAAAGAAGTTACTCTTGCACTGTTTGATGAGGGATCTGAAAACTCCAGCTTACCTCCTAGGTAGCCTGGTTTCAAGAGAAACAGGTGAAGTATAAGGCTCAATTTTTACACAGTTTGGGTGAACCCAAAATTTTATTTGTAGAAGGCTGGATAATTCTAGTGATTTGGAAGCATTGCTTTTGATTCCTGCAGTTCTGCTCCAACAAAGACTGTTTCCCAGCTCTGGGTGTGGTAGAACAAAAATGGAGATTCCTCCTCAATTGTGCAAAAAGAAAAAAAGGCTCTTGTGAACAGTTTGTTCCTGTTAACAGAAGGCACATGGTACATCCTGGTTCCAATGCCTTCCTTTAATCCAAAGAAGAATTTCATGTCTCAAAATATCTTTCAGTGATAATTCTGTAATTCGCTGGACCTTTTGTTTCTGTCCATGGAATTTTCTTGGCAGGGATACTGGGGTGGCTTGCCGGTCCCTACCCCAGGAAGTCTTATTACTGGCCTCATTGTCACCAGTGTAATTAGCCTTACAATGATGAAAGCACAGTTCAGCCTGTTTTATAGCCTCACTGATCAACGGGGACACAAAAGTAGCAGTGTAGCCCCGTTTATAAGATATTCCAGCCTAAGGTGGAGCGAGGAGGAATTAATGAACCTCTTAATGAGGGTGAAAGAGGAGACTGAAAAAATGGGCTGAAGTTCAACATCAAAAAAACTAAGATCATGGCCACCGGTCCCATCACCTCCTGACAAATAGAAGGGGAAGAAATGGAGGCAATGACAGAGTTTATTTTCTTGGGCTCCTTGATCACTGCAGATGGCGACTGCAGCAACGAAATTAAAAGATGCCTGCTTCTTGGGAGGAAAGCCATGGCAAACCTAGATAGCATCCTAAAGAGCAGAGACATTACTTTGCCAACTAAGGTCAGGATAGTCAAAGCTATGGTTTTTCCAGTATTGATGTATGGAAGTGAGAGCTGGACTATAAAGAACGCTGATCACCGCAGAATTGATCCTTTTGAGCTATGAAGCTGGAGGAGAGTTTTGAGAGTCCCCTGGACTGCAAGGAGATCAAACCTATCCATCCTGAAAGAAATCAACCCCAAATGTTCACTGGAAGGACAGATTTTGAAGCTGAAGCTCCAGTACTTTGGCCACCTCATGAGGAGAGAGGAGTCCTTGGAAAAATCCCTGATGTTGGGAAATATTGAAGGCAAAAGGAAAAGAGGATGGCAGAGAATGAGATGGTTGGACAGTGTCATCAATGCAAGCAAGATGGATTTGACCAAACTCTGGGAGGCAGTTGAAGAATAGGAAGGCCTGGTGAGTTCTGGTCCATGGGGTCATGAAGAGTCGGACACGACTGAATGACTGAACAACAACAACAGTCTTCTAGCTAAAACTTCAAGAAAGATGTCGCATGGTGCCATGTAAAGCAAAGGTACCCTTACCTGTAGGCTTTTCTTTGGGAAAAAGAGACAGATGAACAGAAGAGTGGCCACAACTTGGAGTTTCATCATGAGTTCCTCCAAGGCCACTGTTGAAAAGACTGGGTGCCTCTGCATTTATACTTCAGCTTCTGCATTTATTTCATCCATCCATCCATCCAGATTATTCAGGCCAGGTAGAACAATGCAATTCAAGCATTGTCAAGGGAGTTTTTGGGTCAGTGAAGCAAGACCAGCTTATCTTACCAACCACTACGTCAAAGGCAATTGTTGATTCCAAAGGAGATAATCAACTTGATGCCAAAGAAGAGCCAGCACCATTCTGTCTGGTTCAGAATGGCTCAGCTTGACCTTTTCAAATATATGTGCAACAAGAAAGGTGCTGAACAATGGGAGAGACAAGGAAACACAACCCTTTTCTCTTCCTTGTGCAATCAAAAGCGCATTCTGGATAGTTGGAATGAGCATTAGGGGGTGGGATTCCATAGCACAGGCAATTAGTGTCCTGTTACCTGTGTTAACACATTCATATGCCAGTTCAATTCAACTCCAGAAAAAGAAAGATCTGCAGTTGAACTTCACTTGAGGCAGCAAAAAGTTGACTCTACAAGTTGATCAGAGCAGAAGGCTTCTGAAAACACAACCTTTTGTTTAAAAAGAAGGTCAAATTATAAATGAGTTACTTCTGAAGCCTAGGCAATAATAAGCCATAATGAGTTACTTGTTAAGGCAGGTAATGAGTTTCCAAGTTATTTTTCAAATGTCATTCCAAGCTTGGCTTATATTCATCCCATTCCATAAAATATACTCAACCCTCATGTGCTGTTTTGAGAAGAGTTCCCCATTCCCTCTTGCTTTTCTGCTTTATTTTATTCTACCCACCCACTTTCTGTTTGTGTAAGGCATACCTTGACAAAACATGGAGCTTTATCAAACCCAACATTGACCTTCTTCTCATGTGTAGATGCTTCCCTTTCAGTTGGATAAGGATGCACCCTCAGTTCTGAAATTTGCAAATACAGTGGTACCTTGTACAAAGGAATTAATACATTCCAAATGAAATTATGTTAAGCAAATTTTCCTTTATACAAATTTCCCATAGGAATGCATTGAAAACAGAGTAATCCCTAATCGCAACCATTTTTATGTTGTATGGATTCGCCCATAGGCGATTCTGTTAAGCAAATTTCCCCTATCTCCAGAATTTTTTATGTTGTACAGATTTTATGTTATACAAACAGTTTGTTATACGAGGGTCCACTGTAGATGAAATTACATTTTATTCTATTAACACCTTTAATGACTTTCAGTGTTTACAATGTTTAATGCATGTGTTGTATTAAGATAATTAAGACATTGTTGGTTGCTCTGATGTGGTTTTGTTTTAGTGTTAACTGAGAAGCAGGAAATGCAACTGGCATTTCTATATCTTTTTATCTAGGAGGGCATCCAATCAGAATCTTTGAGATAAATGGCCATGTGCAGACTTGTACTGTTCAACTGCTTTTCTGTATTATTAACAGATTGGTTTCCCCATTCATTAATATTTTAAAATAGTGATACTAGCAAGGCTTTCAAAGATGTTTTTTGTGGTCTCACATTCCTCCCATTGGCAAGTTTTTTTTCAGAAAAAAGGAGGTAAGTCATGGGTCCTGTTAGCTTCCAGAATTGTCAGTTGAGTATTTAAAATGAACTCACTGACATTCAGCATTTAACATATTTTTTAAAAAAACAAGACTGTGATGGTTATTTTAGCCACTTCTAGTATCCTTTCTAAAAAACTATATCAGAAAATTAGCTACTTGGGCCACTAAAATTGTCCACTAGTATTTTGAAATATGAAATAAGAACTACCATGATTGGGAATTTGAAGCAGGAAGCAATGTAATCCTATTTCTTCAGAAAGGAAATGGGTGTCATGCCAAGAAGAACTAATTAAGTTAAAGAAAGGGATGCTATGAATGACTTCACCTACAGCATGCCAAGAATTCACTGGAAACTTGCCTTTGGTTTATAGTCTGCTAAAGCCAATTCTGAGAATTTACAGAAAATACCATGTATTAATCAATTGCAACATATAATGATAGCAGACAAATACTGTACTGTGTCAGTAAAGTTGTACTTGGAAAGTGTCTTTTGTTGTAGATCAAAGGATCAAATGAATGCATTCTCAGGGACAGACCATTGTGTTTGGTTGAAATATTTCACCTCCTGGAAGACTCAAACTGCTGTGAATAACTCAAGTCCCCAATCAGACTGAAGAAAGTACATTTCAAGCCTGAAAAGTGCGTAAGCAGTTTAGGTCAATGACTCTTCCAATGCTTTTTAAAAAAAAAAAAATTATAAAACCAATCACCAACAACCCAGACAAAAACAGTGATCCCCCCAGGCGACCGATACATTGGATATACATTAACAATGAAACATATTCAAATTAGCAATATGTACAATTCTATATAAATTAACAATTAACAATTAACAATCTGCAAGGTTTATTTAACTTTTAACATTTTAATTACCCCAAATTGGTCAAACATACTCAAATAATTTATTAGCTTCTCAAACCATTCCTCCTCTTTTTCATTGACCTTAAACCCTTTCATTCTGCATATATTCATGGTTAGGTATTCTAATAGTATAATATTATTTAATTTTTTCCTCCATTGGTTCACCACTAGCTCTTCTGCATTTTTCCAATTACTTGCTATGACCTGTCTGGCTGCAATTACCATCACATTTACCCATTTACATTCCTCTTTTGTTTTTAACTCTGTGCTACCCAGGCTAATGAGAACCATTAATTTTGATATTTCCACTTCCCTTCCCACAATTTTTGATATTTCTCTACCAATCTGTATCCAAAAACTATTAACTAAAGGACAATCCCACCACATGTGATTGTACGTTCCCATTACTCTGCACTTTCTCCAGCAATTTTTGCTTCCTGACTTCCTGAGCCTCATGGAGCAGTGGTTAAATGCCTGTACTGCAGGTAAAACTGTGCTCATGACCTGGGTTCAATCTCCAGTAGCAGGCTCAAGGTTCACTCAAGGTGATGAATCCTCCAGAGAAAGCTTTCTCAGTGTCTGCTCCCAGGCTTTGGAATATGCTGTCACCAAACTTAGGTTGGACCCCTTCCTCTTGTCCATCCATCATCAGAAAAACCACTTCCTTTCAGGTAGAGTGACTTTGAAGCGATACAGTATTTCCCACCACATTGTGGTTGTGGTATATCACAGATTATTTCTTGAGACAAGCGTGCTCTCAAAGAATGGGCTTTTAACTCTCTCCTGACACCTCATCCAACTGCCCTTGGGCTGCTTCTGCTGGCTCCTCCTGGCAGTCCACATGTCCAAAGGGAGGCTTTTAACCTCCTCCTGACACCTCCACAAACCGACCTTAGACTCCTTCTGGCAGTGTGTGGCAGCCGCAGCAGCCCCAGATCAGTTTGCTGAAGTGTCAGGAGGGAGTTAAAAGCCTCTCTTTGGAAGTGCAGGCTGCCAGGAGGAGCCCAAGGTAAGTTTGCTGAGGCATCTGCATTTTGTGGGTTTTGCTTTCTCACAGGTTGGTCAGGCATCTACCTCCCACAATAAATAAGTGAGTAGTGTATTATATTTATTAAATGTAGAGATTAGTAACCGTTTGAAATTGGCTTTTAATCATGGTTTTAATATGGATAACTGTTTGATTGTTTCTCATGTCCTTTCTAAAGGCCTTTTAAGAAGTGTAAACAATAACATTGGCTAGTTTTATTTGTTGTGAGCTGCCTTGGGGGTGGGGAAGATGGCATATAAATAATAGGCTAATATAAATCCAATAAATAAATGTGCATTCCACCATTCTCTCTGGAAAGAGTTCATGAAGGCTTACCAAACAGTGCAATTTTTCAGCTTGATTCTTGCCAGTAATTCCTTCCCTTTATCAGAGATAATACTTGCAGGCATGGCCTCCTAACCCAAATAAGTATTTTGAAATGAATGTGGCTGTGCCCCAGTAACAGTGCTGAACATGACTTTCCTGTGGTGTGGAAGATCTGGAGAAATCTCAAAAAAAAAAAAATCATCTCTCTTTGAGAGAGGGAGGGAAACAGCCAGTCAATGGCCACAATACTAGAACCAGCGGCATTAAAATGAGGGCAAGTGGACCTTTCCTGGTATGAGGTATCTGCATTTCAGATACCCTTCAATGTGTTATATCTCTACCACATAAATTAATTCATTCTCTCTCAACCCCCCCTCTCGTGTTGTTAGTCTGTGGAACTTCCTACCACAGGATGTGGTGATGGCCTCTGGCCTGGATGCCTGCAAAAGGGGATTGGACAGATTCATGGAGGAAAAGTCCATCACAGGTTACAAACCATGATGAAGATGTGTAATCTCCAGGCTTAAAACTGGTGTACTTCAAGGAGACAGATATCAGGAGACAGTTATCTAGTCTCGCACGCTCCCAGATGCATCTGGTGAGGCCACTGTGAGATACAGGAAGCTGGACTAGATGGGCCTTTGGCCTGATCCAGCATGGCTCTTCTTATGTAATTATTAAAATGTATTTCTTTCTCTCTCAGTTTCATGCTTTTGTCTCATTTGTCAGTGCTGAAATATAAGCATTTATCTTCTTAAATAGCTAACCATGTGCAGTTCTGACTTATGATGATTGATTGGTTTCAGGATTATCCAGGGAGAAAATACTCAGAAGTGGTTTTCTATTCTCTTTCTTCTGAGAGAGTTCTGGCTGGCTCTATTCGCAGCAGCTTGTCTCTACTTCTGGGTGCTCAATTCAGGAATCAAACCACCAACCTCGGTTTCTGAGACAAATACCTGATTCACTGAGCCATTCAGCCAGAGCTAATCCATCTTGCTCAGAACTTAAATCCTTGTAAGATCCTGCCCATCATTGTCTCATGGATATGTTTGAATCAACCTTCAATGGGTTTCATATTTTTAAGAGAATGCCTAATTGCCTTCTGGCCCCTAATTGCCAAATGTATAGGAGACAAAATCAGGCTTGTGTAGTCACATCTGTAACAGTAAGTCTTCTTCCATCAGTAATGGAATCATCATAGCTATGTGGGACTCTTCATTTAAGAACAAAACAGAGAAAACAACTGTAGTGCTATTTTATTTTATTTTATTTTATTTTTGCCATCCTCCACAACATTAACAATGCGGTTCTTCTTGCCTGTAGCCCTTCATTACAAAAGGCAACAAAATCAATTAGAATTACAGAATTTAACTAGGTTGTGCTACTGTTGTTTGTGATTCTTTGTTTGGATTTGATTAGCTTGGAGTGGCGGAGAGAGAGAGAGAGCTGATCCTGTTCATCAACGTGGTCTAGAAATATCCTGTCATTCATGGCCCTAGGAATAATAATAATAATAATAATAATAATAATAATAATAATAATAATAA
>JAHTLZ010000008.1:5656644-5680069 GCA_023846285.1 Phrynocephalus versicolor
AATAATAATAATAATAATAATAATAATAATAATAATAATAATAATAATAATAATAATAATAATAATAATAATAATAATAATAATAATAATAATAATTCGACTAGTGATTGGTAATATAAAATCCAGTGTAGATAGCTGTGTGGTTAAATAATAATAATAATAATACAGAAATATTGCCAAGGAAAAAGAGATGAATGTCGCATTCTGAAGACAATAAATATTAATTTGATTTCTGGAGATTTGGTTAATCTAAATTTATATTCCAGTCCAATTGTATGCCATACATGTACTTATGCCCTATAATGGGATGTCTTTTGATAAATATGAGAGATGGTAATATGGTGATAGACATTAAAATGGGGACAAATTGAAAAAACCAATCATGTTTTTTGACAAATGTGATCAAATCATCAAAATGTGTTGATTTGTATTAGTCATAAATGGATTCTCCTGATGAATATGAATTTATAGATTTCTAGTGAGTTTTGAATCATTAATTTGTCAGGCAATAAAATAGCCCCAGGCACCTTGGAAGACCTAGAGCGGCCCCTGAGTCTCCTGTATAATACCTCCAAGTTTGGTGGAGACTGAATTTTTGATGTCTGAGTCGTGAACCCCCAAATAGGGTTCCCCCAGGAAAGTTTTTCCCAGCCAGTTAAAGACTCGAAACTTGCAGAGAAGCTTCCCCTGACTTTTCTCTACAAACCATTGAAGTTTAGGCTTCCACAACCCAATCTTCACCAAAGGCAAAAAGGATGGTTTCCAGGGTGAGGCAAAAGACATTCTTCACCAATATTTTAACCAATATTTAGTCTTTTGCTTAAAACTTGTACTGGTTATATAATGCCAGCCTCTATTTTCAGAATTCAGATTGACCGTGGCTGGTACTTCTGAATAATAATCTCAAAGCTGTAGCGGTAGAAGGGATATCAACTTTCCTCTCATTTTGGCACCACCATATGGGACTTTCTCCCACAAGTACCTAACTCTGCACTGGTTCCATCGCCACCAAAACAGAAATGGTTGTGGTGGGAGCAGGAAAAGCCTGCACAGATGGGAGCAAAGCCTCACACACCTCTGAGGGAACCCTGAACCTACGCATCCCAATCCCAAAGAGCATCAAGAAAGCCCTGCCAGGAATCGAACTCTTGACCTCTGGCTCTACAGCCAGAGACCTCAACCACTGAGCTATCGAGAAGTTCTAAGCAAATGTTTTCTCTGCTGTAACTTTCATATCAGTAAGGTAAGGTTTATTGTTACGGCATCAAGCCAAACACAAGATAAAATAGAGCAGAGCAAAATACAGCACGATATACATTGGCTGGAAAATTTAAAAACTGGCGTACATTACAGTGATCAATGTAAAACAGATAAAGAGTGTAAAATACTTTAAGACAACAAATATAACAATATAAAACCAAGGTTTAAGAATTTAGCTATCAATTCTGGCTGCTGTGACATGCCGCCCAGAATTTCGCTACCTATTCAGTAGTAATTACATTTAGTAAATACATTGCCAGTACTCACCAGATTATAAGAGACCGCCAAGGAGCTAAAAAACAGAAACAGGACAAGTGATTATCTTCCCCCTTCCTTTTCCTCTTTTTTATAGAAAAAGCAGTACATTAATTCTGGTTTCTATCCCTCAAGAGCCAAAATGATGTAAAGGGCAGAAGATTCTATTTCTTTAGTAGCCTTAGGCATCAGTGGCTAAGTCGTGAGCAGATTTCCTCAGAAGAATCCTGTTTAAGGATTAGTTTTCAAACAAGTCCTGTCAGGCATTTAAACGTTAGATCGAAACCAATGGCAGAAATGTAGTACTTGCGACATTCATGGATTTTTCTGTAGGCTAAACCCACTTTATATGTGGATCCATGTGGGGCTCTTCAAATTAATATGGCTGTTCAAGAGAAATTATTAGTCTAAAGACCTATGTGCCACCAACATAAAGGAGACAAGCAAAGAGAAGATGAATAAACATGAGGAGAAAACCTCACTAACCATAGAGCAGGCTGCAAAGTGCGATGGGTGGAGAATGGTGGGCTCATACAATCGTCTGGTTGATGTCAAATTATGAAGCAAAATGTTCCTTTGGACTTCTCTGGATACAGAAGGGATGGCTTTCTCCTGCATGCATTGCAGACTGTGGAAGGCACACCCTTCAAAACTCCAGTCAGTTTCCAAAACTCTAGTTGGTTACCACTACACAATTTGACCCTTGTCCATCATGGCTAATAAATACTGCTGGGGGTGCACCTAAGTCCAGGAGGCCCTCAACTCCTTATTAACAGAGGGAGTGAATCCCACCCCATTAAAGGAGGAAGAGATTTGGCCCCTCCTAAAAAAACCTAATGTGGATCCAGGGCTGGTGGTTAATTACTGACCAGTGGCAAACCTCCCTTATTTAGGCAAGGTGTTGGACTGTGTGGTGGCTGAGATTATTTTATCCAGATAATCTCTGGATGAAATTATCTATTTCATTTGGGTTTTAGGCTGGGTTATGGAACAGACACTGCCTTGGTCACCCTGTATGATGACCTTTGCTGAGAGAGAGACATAGGGAGTGCCTCCCAGTTGGTTTTCCTGTACGTCCCAGCGGCTTTCAACACCATCGACCAGAGTGTCCTTCTGGACAGATTGGTAGGGATGGTAGGCACTGTTTTATGGGGGTTCCACTCCAACCACATGGACTCATAATAAAGCAGTCTGAAAAATTTACACTGGTTGCCAGTTGCTGCCGAGGCTCAATTCAAAATGCTTCTGTTTGCATATAAAGCGCTAAATGGCTTTATATTTTGCATTCAGAGATTTCCCAAAGACAAGACCCTTCATAAGGATGAAATAAATATGCAAGGCTGAATTGGGACAGGCGAGGAAGTCTCTTGGTCCAGTTTAAACTCTTGCTTGGTCTTTCACAATGGGTAAGATCATATTACCTGCTGGCTTATCTAGGATTGTTCAATTTAATTTGGCTTTCCCCAAATTTGAAGCGGTTTTCACTTTCATGGAGTTTAGGAATGGTATGAACACAAATCTGTTTATATGAGCATTGAACCTCTCAGTTACTGCAATGTTTTATATCTGTGTGTATTTCGTTCCTTGTACAAGGTTTAATGATATGTTTCTTAGGTCCCTATCCCATAGCCAGAAAATCCAGATCAAAGTAAAATGCGGATTTCCCCCGGAACATTCACGTGGTTGAAAACGCGGCTCCTGTGTCCCCACAGGTGCAGTTTAAAGAACCACATCTTTGTCTCTCCATGAGCAGGAACGGCAAAACAGCAGAAGGAAAAGGTTTTGATGTGGATTTTCTGAGTCCCCACGGACTCAAGTACTGGTTAAAAATCTGCACTGGAACTGAGGGCGTTTATACACGACCCCTAAGCTCCGCTGCAAATGGCTCCCAGCTCCGGAGCTTAAAAATGTTTACCCACCAGCTCTGGAGCTAACAGAAAATTAAGTGCGACCCTGCCCACCTAAGCGCGACCCAGCGCACCTTTCACGTACCTGCTCTTTGATGGTGAAAAATTTTGATGCGGAGAGTGCCGGGCTCTCCTTGCTTCTTTTTGTTGTTGTTGTTTTGCCTCCTGCCCCTTTAAGAGGAACCAGGAAGTAACGGAGGGAGTCGGAGCAACTTCCACGGCACTCGGAGGTAAGAGTGCATTCTTTTCTCCCTTTTTTTCTCCCTCCCCTCACGCAGCCAGCAGCCATGAATGCGGAGGGGGTGGGAACGCAGGGAGAGGGACAAACCCCCAAGATCTCTGGTCCGAATTTAAGGGACCAGTGGATCTTAGGGGTCGTGTAAAAAGGCCCTGAGACAAGCTTTGTAGCACCTCGAGACCAGGTACTTGTAAAACTTGCTGGGTCACACTTAAGTGGACGCGGTCACATTTTCTCCCTTTAAAGTCCACTGGTTGTGGGGACACAATTTTATTAACCACATCTTCAAGCAGTTTGAAGTGGTTTTTAATGGTCATGGGATAGCAGCCTTAATTTATGATCATTTCTACAAAACAGAACTACAGCAGAGGTAAAGAAATGAAGAGTTAAGAAGCGGGTTCAGAGGTGTGAAGCTAATGGAGAATCACATGCAATGCAGAACTTCAGGAGAGTTAGAGAAAGGAAGCAGAGAGAAGAGGCTTCTGACAAATTCTTTTCCATCATGAACAATTCAAAATACACTTTTCTCTCCAGCCATTTCATATCAGTTGCTAAAATATCAATACTCACTGGAAGACCGCCTACAAGACCACTAACCTAAAAGAGAAAAAAAGTGATTCATTTATTGCACAGAAAGCAGACAATTCATTTGCATTCCGAGATTGCCCAGGGACAAGAAGCTTAACCAGAGAAGTCTCTCGGTCTAGTTTCAGTTCAGCTCTAAGAGAATGCTTGCTCTTTTGCTTTGATTAAAATCATATCACCGGCATTTCCAGAATCAGTCTGTAGACCAATGCATGCCAATGTTTGTATATTTGGCAGGAAAATAGGAGAAGGAGACAGATGAAGAATTTTCATCCCCCATCAACCCCACCCACACAGATCATTGATTCATCTGTTCCAGTACTCAAAGAAGAAACAAACATTTCCCTACATTATCATTTCCATATTATTAAAGTCATATAACATGCAGGCCATCTAGGTCTCACCAACTTTACTTTAAAAGAAGAACTGAAACAGAATCAGTCTAAAGCAGTAGTTCCCAAGCTTCCTAGTGCTGCAACCCTTTAATACAGTTCCTGATGTTGTGGTGACCCCTGGTCCTGCTTGGAAGAATCCACAAGCCCCCTTTGGGCAGGCCACTGCTGAAGGTGCCACAAAGAACTTCCCCCTACAGGCACCCTCAGCCAATCACAGCCTCTGGTGCCATTGACTGACATCCCCTCCAACCTATCAAGCAGTAACTCACTCTTTCCCCTCCCCCTCCTCCTCCAGACCCAAGCCATTTGTGCCTCGTGGCACAGTGGTTAAATGCCTGTACTGCAGGTAAAACTCTGCTCACGACCTGGGTTCAATCCCCGGTAGCAGGCTCAAGGTTCACTCAGCCTTCCATCCTTCCGAGGTCGGTAAAATGAGTACCCAGTTTGCTGGGGGGGCAATGTGTAGCCTGCATGCTGTTATTAAAATTGTAAACTGCCCAGAGACTACTTGTAGTAGTATGGGGCGGTATATAAGCAGAACACTTTGCTTTTGTTTTGCTTTATTTCTTCACTGACTCATGGCGACCCCTGTGAAATAGACGTTCGACCTCCAAAGGGGTCCATACCCCCAGGTTGGGAACCACTGGTCTAAAGGCAAATGGATCCTCCTATCTGTTTACTACGCATAGGTGGAGAAGACAGGAGTGGATCAAAGTCATTTAGATCAACAGACTTCCTCCTCTCTTCTGTTTACTGGTAAGTGGACAAACAAATGTTTTCTAAACACCAATAACAATTCACTTTTTGTCAGTACTCACGGGCTGTAGTAGTCCACCAACCAACTAAAAAGGAAAACACAAGGCAAAGAGGGATGTCAATGGCTTCCCTATGTAGTCTGACATAGGCTGCTATCCCACAACCAGTAAAATCTGCTGCAAAGTGCATGAAGTTGCAGTACATGAAATGGTTTCCCCACAGCCAGCGGAGTTTTTTTTTTTAAGTGCAGTTACTCCCTCTTTAGCATAACCCAGTGGATTTTCCAATTCTCTGGTTGCTAGGTGGTAAAAAAATTTCTCAGTTTCGATCCGGATTTTCAGCAGTACTTGAGTTCGTGAGAACATGGAAAATCCGCACCAAAACTTTTTCGCCCCCGTTACAGTGTCTTTGATGTGATTCCTAATCATGGGATCACAAAGGATGCAGATCTTTAAATGACAACCATGGGAACACAGGAACTGTGACTTCAACCACGTGACAGCTCCAGGGGAAAATCCACAGTTTAGTTTGATACAGATTTTGCAGCCATGGGTTAGCATCCATAGTGATTGCTCCTAGGGGGGACCCCCTTCTGAATTTAATAACTCAGCCCCCTGAACCCCAAACCTCTTCACATTTGGGGGGCTTACAGGGAAGATTCCAAAGAAGCTACCCTGTGATTATGGGCAAAGTGTTTCATTCATAGAGAGAAAAATGATGTTTTGTTTCATTTTGTACCAAAATGCATTCTATGTTTCATTTTGTAACAAAATGGTTGTTACATAACAAAATGACAAAACAATACTTTTTTGCATTTCCTGCCCATCTCTGGATTCGAATGTAAATGCCAGAGTAAAATTGGTGATTGAAATGTAGTTCTCTTTATCACTTATCTGCAGAATTGCTCACAATATGCTCTGGCATGTTAAGAACATGTTAGGCCAACTCAGGTCTCAAAAACCTACAAATCATTCCTTCACAGAGAATGTATGGCTGCAGAGAACAACTGAACAATGATCAGCTGATCGCCTGAGAAAGCTCGGATGTTAATCTGGGACATGATCCACTGGAGTCAAACGGGAAGCAATGCACAGTCACACTCTGGCTACACTGCCTGCAGGGATTTTTCCCATCCATGCCAATGGCCAGCTGATGTTCCTTACTGGTTACTCCAGAGAAGAGTAAGGTGCTAACCCACCAAGAAATGGAACGAATCCAAACATCAGTGCAGATAAACAGTACTGTGCAAAAGTTTTAGGCAGGTGTGAAAGAATGTTGCAAACAAAGAATGTTTTCAAAAATCTTTGTCTGGGAGATATGTAGTATAACTACCTTGTGTCTTGTTGCTGTGCTCAGTTTGCCATGACATGAAACTCTCTTTCACATCCTGGCCTTGATAGCAGACTTTGGCTGTTCCCCACCCAACTTTAAGCCTACTACACAGCTGTTTCTGTTTCATTTCATGACTGGGTTTCAACCTATGTGTGACATTGATTAGCACCAGTTTGGTATAACTGGTTGATCATACACCTGACTATAATCCTACAAAATCCCTGACTTTCTGCAAGTGTACCTTTAAGAATTAATGCTGATTTGAAGGCAATAGGAAGTAACACCAAATATTGATTTGGATTTAGCTTTTTCTTTTGTTCACTCACTTTGCATTTTTAATTGACAAAAATAAACAATCATTATTTATATTCCTGAAAGCATTCTTTGTTTACAGTATTCTTTCACACCTGCCCAAAACTTTGCACAATACTGAATATGTGCACCCATGTGCATGTGTGTGTCTACCCACAATGATGTGTGTTGACATGTATATGATATCAAAAGACACAAAGAAGAAAGTATTGTATACTTACTGGAGATCTCTTCTTTCGGAGCTATATAAAGGGGAGAGGGATTGAGAACAATCATTAGTGTTTTTTCTCATCACCCATATGCACAAGAAATTAAAAAAAAACACAGGCAGGATGTTACTGTATGGTGACTAATAACTAATGTCACAAGAATCTCGAAAAATTGACAGTCATTAACAAATCAAAAAGCAAAACTTAATTATGGCAATTTCCATCTAAGCTCACGTATTATTAGAGATGGGCACAAAAAGCCAAAATGGTGTTTCATTTAGTTTTTCATTTAGTTTTTTTGTTTTTTGTTTTTTCATTTTGTTTGAAATGTTTTTTTAAAGAATCATTTCAATTTTTGTTGCGTTGCATTTTTTGTTTTTATTTAATTTTGTTTTATTGACTAGTTGGGGCCCTGCTGGCGATCGGCTTTTTTGTTTTTAACAAGTGCCAATCAGCTAGGGCGTGGGCCCTGCCGGCGATTTGTGCTTTTTAAAAAACAAGTGCGGTTCAGTTGGCACGCGGGCTGTGCTGGAGATTGGCACGTCTTTTTTACAAGCACCAATCAGCTGGCCTCACGCACCAGCTGATTGGCGCTTATTTTTATTATTTATTTTGGCAAGCGCTGAGATCGTCACCTGTCAAAATAAATAATAAAAATGGAAAAGAAACAGAATAAGATGAAAATTTCCATTTTGTTTCATTTTTAAAGGCACTTTGTTTTTCGTTTCGCTAAGAAAGGAAACGAAAAACAAAAAATGGAACAAAAAAATCTGTTTCGTGCCCATCTCTACTTATTATCAGTATTCCCTGGAACAAGGTTCCCAAGACCAAGTTGAAACAGAGGAAGGAGGTGTGATGGTTCTTTTTGAAGGGGAAGCAGGCAATTAATTAGTATTCAGAGATTTTTTCCAGAAATCAGAGGCTCACTGGAGTTGAATACTCACCACTGGAACTGGCTTGAGGACCCGGGGTTGGTATGGAAACTGACTGGCCTTGGGGGCGCTGTCTTTGGACTGCACCACAAGGGGGTAGTGACCCACCCAAAATATTGCCAATTGGAGGGGTCCCAGGAGACCCCGGGGTTCCAACTTGGAGCCACTGCGTCAGGCCCCCTTTCAGTTGATGTTGGTGTTAATGTTGATATGTTAATAAAGTGTGGCCCTAGTTAAACCCAATTCTGGTGTCGAGCCTCTTTGTTTTGCATGGGAGGGAAAAAGAATGTTTGCTCTTTTGCTTTGAATAAATTCATATCACCGGCATTTCCAGAATCGGTCTGAAGACCAAGGCATGTCAGTGTTTGTATATTTGGCAGGAAAGTAGGAAAAGTAGACAGACCAAGAGTATTCATCTCTCACCCACCCACCCCACACAAATCATTCTCTCATTTGTCCTAGTAGTCAAAGAAGAAACAAACATTTTCCTACACAATAATTTCCATATTATTAAACTCATATAACCTGCAGGCCATCTAGGTCTCACCAACTTAACTTGGCTTTTTAAAGAAGAACTGAAGCAGAATCAGAGGACAAACAAATGTTTTCTAAACACCAATCACAGTTCACGTGTCAGTACTCACTGGCTCCAGGGCTCCATCAACCACCTAAAAAGAGAAAAAAAGAACACATGGATTATTTCTTGTTTAAGACAAGCAGGCATTTGTTTGCCTCCAGAGATTTCCCCACTATAAGAAGCTTTATTAGGATGAAAATAAAATGCAGGGCTGAAGACACAGTAGCTGAACACACCCTGAAACAAAATGGACGCGAACTCGTACAACACTAAGAATCACTATGTCAGACTACACAGCAAAGCCACTGTAATCCACAAACACAAACACAGCTTCAACAGAAAAGAAGAAAGTCTAAAAATCAACAAAGCCTGGCTTCCAGTACTGAAAACTACAGCCTGCAAAAGATCAAAGTTCAATCATTCTCACCCAGCCACAAGCACCAGTGATCAGTTCAAACAATAAGACAAGTTTTCCTTTTCCAACAACTTTTAAAAAGCACAGTGTCACTCATTCTATACCGCAGAGCCCAGAGAGAACTCTAACAAGTATTTTGCTTTAATTTAGCTCATAGAACCTGCAGGCCAACTAGGGCTCACCAACTGATTTTGGCTTTTTCAGAAGAACTAAAGCAGAATGTCTAAAGACAAAAGGATGCTAATATCTGCTTACTGCACAAAAATGGAGAAGAGATGTAATGGCAACAGACTTCCTCCTGTCCTCTCTCACTGACAATAAGCAAATGGTTTCTGAAGACCAATAATAGTTCACTTCCTGTCGGTACTCACCTCAGGTACTACGTCAAGCACCTAAAAAGAAAAAAAAAGAGCAGGGATTATTCCTTGTTTAACACAACCAGACATTATTTTGTATTCAGAGATTTCTCAAAGACAAGACCCTTCATCAGGAGGAAATATGCAGGGCTGTGTAAGTACAAGCAAGGAAGTCTATCCATCCAGTTTTAGCTCTTGCTAGCTTTTTCACTGTGGGCAAAATCTGTTACCTGCTGGCTCATCTGGTATTATTCAATTCAATTTGGCTTTCCCAAAATTCCATATGTTTTTCCACTTTCATTGAGTTTAGTCCCAATTCTTAATCTCAATTCTTCATAAGCAAAATTGTACAAGAGGTGTATAGGTATATGCATCATTGGGAGGAAGAACACGTTCAGACCAGTTTAGACTTGCCATAGTATTAAATGGCTAAACTTTGTATAATGGCAGGTTCTTCAATTATTTTTATTTCAGGGATTTTATGGTTCATTGTGTTTTGCTTGTTTTTGTTGTAGGAATGATCCTTGTCAGCCATCATCAGAGTTACTTTGCAGTGGAGAGGTAGGGTATAAAAGTAAGAGGTAATACTGAGAGTAAGTCAGTGACAATTTTCAGTCATCCATGTGCTATTCTCTGGAAGATGAATCATGGCGACTGGACTTCTTTTCTGGAGAGATAGAAATGTTTTGCTGCTCATCCAAACGGCTTCATCAGTCTGAATAAAGCTAGTGCTTTAAGATGATAAGATGGAGGAGTTGCATTAGCTTTATTTATTATTTATTTAACTGTTTGGATGAGCAGCTAAACGTTTCTATCTTTCAAGAAAAAAAAAGTACAGTTGCCATGACTCAACTTCCAGACTAAGAGTAAGGGTGAAGTTTAGGGTAAAACTTTGAGTCTTACTTAAGGAGCAGTACTCAATGGCACATGATTTTTCAAAGCATTAATAACAAAAACCATAGAAATCAACATTCCTTGCTCATTCTTGAGAGATATCATGGGAATTCTGATCAACAATTCAAATATAGCTAAATTTATATCTAAATCAGTGGCTATAAGATCCCACTATATTGAACAAATAGGAGTTTCCTAAAGGGGTAATTTATTTAACTAAAATACATTTATAATTATTCTAAATTTTAGCATTTGTATTGTATTTTATCTTTTTTATTGTACATTTATGTGGTTTTGTATGCATTTTGATATGGTCAAAAATGGCTAACCAAGAAACTAAACTAAACTCATCAACAGTTCCTGCAGGAATGCTGGAAACCCCTTAATCTCAATTCTTCATTGGAAAAATTGTACAAGAGTTGTACAGCTTTATGAATCATGGGAAGGAAGAACACATATGGTCCATTCTATACTCACCATAGTATTAATTTACCGTGACCAAGAGGTACCACAATGTATAACTCTCATGGAAGGAATCCACAAATAGTGGAGACTGAAATGCAACACACAACCACAGGGAAGGTAGAGAAAGGAGACTGAGAGAAGAGAGTTCCATCAAGGCAGAACTCCTTGTCTATTCTAATGTAAATGAGTCAACCAGAACTTTGCTTTGATTCAACTCATCTGACCCGAAGGCCATCTAGGACTGTTTCAGAAGAACTAAAGCAGAATCAGTATAAAGTAGAGATAGGCACAAATAAAAAAATGGCATTTTGTTTGTCGTTTGTCGTTTGGAGGGTCCGTTTCAGTTCGTTTCCGTTTTTCGTGTATTTTTGTTTTTGTTCGTTTCGTTACCATTTTGTTACCATTTATTTCAAATTTTTGTGATTTTTTAAAAGGATTTTAAGCAATTCACTCATATTGCAGTAACAGAAACGAAACCCGTGACAAAATTTCCGGTGTTTCTGTTCGTTTCGTTTCATTTCAAAGACAAAATTCGTTTGTCGTTTCGTTAGCTAACGAAATGAAAAAACAAAAACGAAAACGAAAAATTGTTCGTTTTGTGCCCATCTCTAGTATAAAGACAAATGAATGCCAATGTTCAATATAAGCAGAACACTTTGTTTACTGCACATAGGGCGAAAAGAAAGGCATAGACTAAAACCATTCTACTAAACAGACTTTCTCCTCTCCTTTGTGGTCTATAAGAAAATGAGCAAAAGCTTTCTAAAGGACAATAATAGTTCACTTGTTGTTGGTACACACCGCAGGTACTAATCCTTCAGTCACCTAAAAAGGAAAAAAAAAAGAGCAGGGATTATTCCTTGTAATTGGGTAAGCAGGCATTTACTTGTGCTCAGAGTTTTCCCAAAGACTAGTGGCGTCATTGAAACTGAAATGCAGGGCTGCATTGGAATGAGTGAGGAGGTATCATTGTCCAGTTTTAGCTGTTGTGGAACTGCCAACCCTGTTGTGTTCCTGCCAAGAAAACTCCATGGACATGGGATCACAAACAGTCGGTCACAACTGTAACAACACAACACAGAGAGAGCTCTTTTGCAATGGATAAAACTTTGTTGTAAACTGTCTTATCTAGGACTATTCAATTTAATTTGGCTTTATATGAGGATTGAATCTCTCCCTTACTGCAATGTTTTATCTCTGTGTGCATTCTGTTCCTTTTACAGGATTTAATGGCAGGTTCTTTAATTATTATTATTTCAATGCTTTTATGGTTTATTATGTTTTAATTTAATATATGATCACCTGGAGATCAACCTGCATATCAACCTGCAGGTGATCTAGGGCTCATAATATACCCCTCATAATGGATTTTTTCTTTTAACTCTTTGCATGTTCTTTTTAGCTTTAGTGTTGCCTTTTAATTGTTGTAAGATGCCTCTTCTAATTCCCCATTCTTAAACTTGAATAGGTCTTAAATCAGTGGTGTCCAAACTTCGACCCTCCAGATGTTTTGGACCACAACTCCCACAGTCCTTTGTCAATGGCAATCTTGGCTTGTAATTCTGGGAGTTCCAGCCCAGAACATTTAAGACAGGGCCGAAGTTTGGACACCCCTGTCTTAAATGTTCTGGGCTGTATATTATCCTTCATTATTGTAAGGCGCTTTGGGTCTTTTTTCCAAAGAAAAAGGTGGGGTAAAATAGTCTAAATAAATAAATATTGCACATAGGTGGAGAAAGGAGGGAGGGATCAAAGGCATTCAGCTAAACCGGTTTCCTTCCATCCTCTGTTGCTGATAAGAGAACAAGAAAATGTTTTCCCAACCCCTGCAATGGTTCACTTGTCCATACTCACCGAAGATGTTACTCCACCAACCACCTAAAAAGGAAAAAAAAGAGAAGTGACGCAGTGGTTAAATGTCTGTACTGCAGGTAAAACTGTGCTCACGACCTGGGTTCAATCCTTGGTAGCAGACTCAAGGTTCACTCAGCCTTCCATCCTTCCGAGGTCGGTAAAATGAGTACCCAGCTTGCTGGGGGGGCAATGTGTAGCCTGCACACTGTAATTAAAATTGTAAACCGCCCAGAGACCACTTGTAGTGGTATGGGGCGGTATATAAGCAGAACACTTTTGCTTACTTTGCTTTTCTTGCTTAAGGCAAGCAGACATTATTTTGCATTCAGAGATTTCCCAAAGACAAGCTCCTTCTTCAGGATGAAATAAATATGCATGGCGGTATTGGAACAAACAAGGAAGTCTATCCCTTCTGTTTTAGTTCTTTCTAGCTCTTTTGCAATAGGTCAAATCACGTTACCTACTGGTTCATCTAGGCTTATACAATTTAATTTGGGTTTTCCCAAAATTCCTATTTGTTTTCACTTTCGCTGAGTTTAGGGATGGTAAAAAGCTAATCTCTGTATATGGGCATTGAACCTCTTGTTCACTGAAATGTTTTATCTGTGTGTATATTCTATTTATTTCACAGTATTTAATGTCAGGTTCTTTAATCATTATTATTTCAAGGATTTTATGGTTCCTTGTGTTGTACTTGTTTTGCTATAGGAATGATCGTTGTTGACTATCTTCAGAGTTACTTTGCCGTGAAGAAGTAGGGTATAAAAGTAAGAGGTAACATTGAGAGAAAGGGTGAAGGTGAGGATAAGACTTTGAAACTCACTTAAGGAGCAGTACCAATAATAGTTCACTTCTTGTCAGTACTCACTCTAGGTACTACTTCCTTAACCAACAAAAAAGGAGGTGAAAAGAGCAGCAATTCTTTTTAGGATATATGTACTTATTTATACATCGTATTAACAAATATCATTTAAAAGAAGCATTTAATGATATTTACAAATAGAATTTAAACTTGGTTAATTATCAGTACTCACTGGAAGGCCACCTGTAAGACCACCGACCTAAAACAGAGAAAAGAGTGATGATTTGTCTTTTGCAGAGGCTGGATGGCCATCTGTCAGAAATGCTGTGATGGGGGTTCCTACATGGCAGGGGGTTGGACTGGATGGCCCTTGAGGTCTCTTCCAACTCTATGATTCTATGATTCTAAAACAAAGCCACACAAATTAATCACTCTGTTGGGTTTATCACTCTATTGGAGGTATAAGAAGAAGAAAGGGACATATACACAACTGGAAGGGTTATGCACCAAGAGAAGAAGCAATACATATCTGGAGAGAGATGAGTTAGCGTGATTTGTAAAATGAAAGTATTGGAACCTAGTCCCTGACTGGGGAAGAGGCCACAGGATGGGCGGTAGTGTAAAGGGCGATACTGAATAGAGAATTTAAGGAGTGTGTCGTAGTTGATGCTAGAATGTTCATTGTCTTTCCTTTTGGGTGTTTGTTAATATAGAAAATCATTTTAAATGAATTAATTTACAGACCCCAATAAATAAAATAAAGGGGTGCACAAGTAGTGGACAATAAATTACGGCAAAGAAAAAGGAGACAGCCTGAAGAGGGTTTCGTCAGACAAAACCTCCAGGGCTATTCCATAGTGAACAATTGAACACCAAACATTTTTCTCTCCACCCATAAAACTCGGTTAATTTATCAGTACTCACTGGAAGGCCGCCTGTAAGACCATTGACCTAGAACAGAGAAAAGAATGGTGATTTGTCTTTTGCACAGTAAGCAGAGGACTAATTTGCATTCAGAGATGGCTAGAGATAAGAGGCTTAACCAACAAAGCATTGAAGTCACTCAGTCCAGTTTCAGTTCAGCTCTAAGAGAAGGCTTGCTCATTTACTTTAATTTAACTCATATTACCCTCATGTCCAGAATCAGTCTGAAGCCCAATGCATGTCAATGGGCACTTTTACAGATCCGGAGCTTAAAAATGCTTTCCCACCAGCTGCGGACCTTAAAAAAATTAAGTACGACCACGCCTACCTAAGCGCATCCCAGCAGACTTTTTAAGTACCTGGCCTCCAGGAGGTAAAAAAATCTTCCGATGTGGATTGTAAAGCTGTGAATGACGGCCTCCCTCGCCTTCTGTTTTTTTTTTTTTTGTCCCCGCCGTCCCTTTAAGAGACAGGAATCCCTACGGGGCTGCTCGGGGCTGCTTCCACCGGCAGACGAGCCTGCATTTTTTTTCTTCCTTTTTTTCTCCCTCTCCTCATGCACACAGGAACAATGGAGTGCAGAGGGTGGGAACACAGGAAGAGTGACAAACCCCAACGATCTCTGGTCTGAATTTAAGTTGCCACCAGATTTTAGAGGTCGTGTAAAATCACCCATTGTTTGCTGATTTGGCATAAAAGAAGGAGAGAGAAGAGCATTCATCCCCTCCCCCCAGTTCCTTTTCTCTTCTGATGTAGGCAGTCAAAGAAGAACCAAACCCTTTCCTTCATCATAATTTCCATATCAGTTCACTAATTGCAATAACGAACAGAAAAAACATGTAACAATTTACCAGCCACTTAAAAATAAGAAAGCACTATGGCTCTGGAATGGGAGAAGGCACATCCAAAAATTTTAGTCAGTTTCCCTTCTCATTGCTATTCATTGCTATTGGGAGACACTGAAGCAACAATTGTCTTTCTAATCATATTTTTCATATCTGTCCCCTATTTGTCAGTAAAGACATGTAGTGGCCAGCCACGATTTAAAAAGAAAAAGAAAAAAGTAGTACAACACTGACACTGCAGAAGGTACATGAAACTCAAAATTCCAATGTGTTGGCTAATTATCTGTATTGGACTGTACTCAAGAAGACCGTCAAACTATGAAAGAGAAAGAAGCATGATTCTTCTTTTGGCACGAAAAGTAGATAATTAATTTGCATTTGGGGAAAAGACATTTTAGTCAGGGTGAAAGAAATATGCATGCTTGTATCAAGGTCTCACTCTAGTTTCAACTCATCCCAAAGATTATACTTTCCTGTTCGGTCTGATTAAACTCATATAGAACCTGTAAGCCCATTTCAGACTCTCCAATTTAACTTGGCTTTTTCTGGGGAGATGGCTGCTATGTTAATGTCTCTGTTTTACTCAGAAAGAGAGGGAGAGACCAAAAGCATTTAGTAGAGTTCCCCTTCTTTTTCTCTATTGTTGATAAGAGAAGAAGCCAATGTTTTCTAAACACAACTGTCACTTTCATATCTGACCTCAAAAGGAGCAGATTACTTACCACACCAAGCACCTAAAAGGGGGGGGGGGAAATGAGCAGTGATTAATCCTTTATGCAGGCAATGTTTTTCTACATTCAAACATTAATCAAAGACAAGAAACTTAACTAGGAAGAAAGAAATATGCAGGAGTCTATCAAGGAAAGGAGTGGAATCGCTCTGTTCAGTTGTAGATCTTCTCAAAGGCAATGTTCGCTCTTGTGCATTGCCTAAAAGTTTTGTATATGGTGGTCTGTGGGGTGCTCTCCAACTTAATTGGCATTCCCAGAAAAGATGAGACTGATCAGTCTAAATATTAATGCATATCAATATCTGATTATTGGACATAATAGTAAAGGAGAGAAAATATTTGGCTTCAAGAAATTTAACTTTTGTGCGCTCTGTTTTATACAAGAACACAAATACATGGTTTTTCCCCTTCATGATTTGCATGACCCTGATTGTATCTCACTGGTTTTGAAAGACCATCCATCAAAAGTTCAGAATCCTAGAATACAGAAAGAAAGAGTCTTTTTCTAGGGCAAGATGGCAGTACATTCCGGCTTGTATATGCCATCCCTTAGACTGAGGGGTCAAATGGGTATACTGTTGGACTCCCACAGGAGTCAAGATCAGCAGATAGATTGGGGGATAGCAGAGCTTTTTCTCTTCCATGCCAATATCCAGCTGATTTACTTAGTGGTTAAACCAGAGAAAAATAAGGTGCTAAAGCAGCTAAAAATGGAACTAATCCAAGCATGAGTGCAGATGAATATGTGCACGTGTGCACATGTGTGTTTCTTTGTGTGTGCCTATCCACCTATAGGAAGATTGACATGCATATGATATCAAAAGACATAAAGAAGGTATACTTACTGGAGATCTCTTCCTTCGGAGCTATTGAAAAAGGGATGGGGATTGAGAACAACCATTAGTACTTTTTTGCGTCACGCATATGTAAAAAAAAATGAAAACAAGTTAAAAAGCACAACTTCTTCATTATGGCAATTTCCATGTGAGTTCATTAATTATCAATATGCCCTGTGCCAAATTTTCTAAGACCAAGCTGAAACAGAGGGAAGGAGGTGTGAAGCTTCTCTTTGAAGGGGAAGTGGGGAATTAATTGGCATTCAGAGATTTCTCAGAGACAAGAGGCTTAATTGAAAAGAATACAGATGGCGGTATCAGGAAGTCCTTTAGTCCAGTTCCAACTCAACTCAACCAATACATTTGCTCTTTTGCTTTGGTTCAACGCAGGATATATAATGGTCCATTTCACAAAGAGGGAGATGAATTGGTTGACAGTCATTGGTTGATATCCAGGACAGCTTATAACTGTCCTGAATATCAACTTGCCACTTCCATTCTGAACAAGACAAAAAGCAAATATTTTCCTCTTGCCATTTTTATTGCATTTGATTAATTATCAATACTTACTACGTTTCCACCTAGAAGACTGCTAACCTGAAAAACAGAAAGGATGAGTGAGTTTTTCCCAGGAAACACAGGAAACTAATTTGCATTCAGACATTTTACAGAGACAAGAGGTTTAATCTGGATGAAAAGTAAGCGAGGAAACAAGAGTTTTTAGCTCTCCTGAAAGATAATATTCACCATTCATATGATCTGCTGGCCCATGCAGGGCAACTAAATTTAAATTGGATTTCCCAGAAAAAACAGAGTAGAATATTCTAAACATCAGTGCAAGCAAATATTGGTATATTCCACATAATAGTAGAAAATACTAGACCATGAGCATTGGTCGAACTCTTCCTTGTCTATTCTATTATTGAAAGACAATGAAGCAACAAGTGTACTTCTAATCATATTTTCCATATCTGTTTCCTATTTGTGAGTTATGATTGGAAGACATATAGTGGCCAGACACAATTTAAAAAGAAAAAAAAGTACAACACTGAAACTGCAGAAGGTACATAAAATTCAAAATTCCAATTTGCTGGTTAATTATCTGTACTTATTGGACTCTAATCGAGAAGACCATGAAAACTATGAAAGACAAAGAAGCATGATTCTTCTTTTGGCAGGGGAAACAGATAATTATGTAATTTGCATTCAGGGAAAATGCCTTAAATCAGAGTGAAAGAAATATGTGTGCTTGTATCAAGGCAAGCAATACAGTGTTTCACTCCAGTTTCATCTCATCCCAAACAATCGTCAGCTGCTTGGCTGAGAAAGTTCGGACATTAATCTGTGACATGATTCGCAATGCACAGTCACACACTGGCTACACTGCCTCCAGGGGTTTTTCTCATCAAAAAAAAAATGGAACTAATCCAAACATCGGTGCAGATGAATATGTCTTCCCATGTGCGTGTGTGTCTTTCTCTCTCTGTGTGTCTACCCACAATGATGTGTGTTGGCATGCATATGATATCAAAAGGCACCAAGAAGAAAGCATACTTACTGGAGATCTCTTTCGGAGCTATTTAAAGGGGGAGGGGGATTGAAAACAACCATTAGTATTATTTTCACAGCACCCGTATAGAAAAAATAAAATAAAATAAAAACCACAGGCTAGAAATCCCTGCATGGTGATGGAATGAGTAGTGCCACAAGACGGTTCAAGCCCTCACATTTTCCAAAGTTTTTCCTCAGTCTCAGTGGGGCCCTACTTGAGTTTGGGGAGAGTTTTCTCCTCAGTGACTTGGTACAAGCAGATGTCCCAGGTGAGTGTTTCCCCAGGGCAAAGAAAGGTGCTAAGTCACCTTAATAGTGGTATGAGAGAAGGTCTCCCCAGGGCACATATGAGAGGAGGTGGCTGATCCTCCTTCTGCACGCTAGAGTTGGAACATAGGAAGATGGGACAAGGAACTACCAATCTGGAGTATGCCCCAAATCTTCCTCATCTATCCTTTCATTAACAAGTTTACTAATTATCAATATTCCCTGGAACAAGGGTTCCAAGACCAAGCTGAAACAGAGGGAAGGATGTGTGAGGCTTCTTTTTGAAGGGGAAGCAGGGAATTAATTAGCATTCAGAGATTTCTCAGATGCAAAAGGCTTAATTGGGTTGAAAGGAATATGCATGGTGGTATCAGGAAGTCTCATGGACAAATTCCAACTCAACTCAAAGAGGGAGATGAATTGGTCGACAGTCATCAAAAGGAAGCACAGCTTATAACTGTCATGGAGATGGCGCACAAGTGGACCATCAGTTATTATAACACAGAAGAATAGGGTAGTTCAGTCAAACCAAACCTCCTTGCCTCTTTTTATCTGAACAAGACAAAAAGCAAATATTTTTCTCTTGCCATTTCAATATCATTTGATTAATTGTCAATACTTACTACATTTCCACCTAGAAGACTGCTAACCTGAAAAACAGAAAGGATGAGTGAGTTTTTCCCAGGAAACACAGGAAACTAATTTGCATTCAGACATTTTACAGAGACAAGAGGCTTAATCTGGATGAAAAACAAGCAAGGAAATAAGGCTGTTTGTTCATTTTTAGCTCCCCTGAAAGACAACACTTGCCTTTTTACTGGAGTACATTCATATGATCTGCTGGCCGATGCAGGGCAACTAAATTTAATTTGGATTTCCCAGAAAAATGGAGTAGAATATTCTAAAAATGAGTGCAAGCTAATATTGGTATATGCCACATAATAGTAGAAAATCCTAGACCATGAGAATTCAGCCCCCATATCTTCCTTTTCTATTCTGTTGTTGAGAGACAACGAAGCAACAAATATATTTCTAATCATATTTTCCATATCTGTCCCCTATTTGTCAGAGATGACTGGCAGCCACTATTTAAAAAGAAAAAGCACAAAAGTACTACAACGTTGGCACTGCAGAAGGTACACGAAACTCAAAATTCCAATTTGTTGGTTAATTATCTGTACTAATTGGACTGTAATCGAGAAGACCATGAAAACTATGAAGGAGAAAGAAGCATGATTCTTCTTGTGGCAGGGAAAGTAGATAATTACATAATTTACGTTCAGTTAAACGAGCCTTAAATCAGGGTGAAAGTAACATGCATGCTTGTATCAAGGCAAGCAATACAGTGTTTCACTCCAGTTTCATCTCATCCCAAAGATCGCACTTGCCCATTTGCTCTGATTAAACTCATATGGCACCTGTAAGCTCATTTCAGGCTCTCCAATTTAACTTGGCTTTTTCTGGGGAGATGCCAGCTATGCTGTGTTGCTCAGAAAGAGAGGGAGAGGTCAAAAGGTGCTCATCCAGCTAGAAGTAAAATCCCTTCAAACATCCATATAATCAATAACTATGGCCATATGGACGTGTGTGCTTCTTTTTTGTGTTGACCTACATACACACGAGATCGGATGTGACCAAAGCACATCTGATCTCACCTGATTTCAGAAGCTAAGCAGGGTCGGCCCTGGTTAGTACTTGGATGGGAGACCACCGGGCAATACCAGGTGCTGTAGGCGCCTGGAGTAGGAACTGGCAAGCCACTCCAGTACTCCTGCCAAGAAAACTCCATGGAAATGGAGTCATGAAGAGTCGGTCACGACTGTAACGACCCAACACACACACACACACACACACACACACACACACACACACACACACATCTGGACTGAAGAACATTCATCCTAAAAAGGCATAGGGAAGAATGTGTACTTACTGGAGATCTCTTCGTTAGTTTCTAATATTTGTGGGGGAATGGAGAACAATTGTTAGTATTTTTCTCCTTTTCTTGTCATCCATATGCACAACAAATCCATAAATCACAGGCTAGCAATTCCTTTATGCATTTCTAGACCATATTGATTTTTCCCCACAGGATCTCTGGGCGGATTATACCAGCCAAACAAATAAAGAACAATTTGAAAAAAGCAAATTCATTAATTCTTCCTCAACATCAATGGGAACAATGACACAGTGGATTTGGGGGAGTTTTTCTTTTGAACAACGCTGCAGCAGGTGAGCGCTTCCCCAGGGGACAGAAAGGTGCCAGCTAAGGTGGTTACTTCACATCCTGTTTGTCCCTCCTTGCTGTCCCGCTTGGGACTGGTACAAAAAAAAACTTACTTCACGTCCATAGCGTGACAGCAAAAAGTTGGCTTGACCATGCCCCCGGAACCGGGAACAGAGCACAACAAGCTGTACCTGCCCCTGGGCTGGGGAATTCTCTTGTCACAGTTGGTTCCCGGTTCCTGTTCTGAGACAAGGGACCATGTGGTAACAACTGTCATGCAACAACCAGTGTCCACCTAGTGGTTATGTCCCTGTTCAGTCCCAGTTGTCATGAGACAAGTAATCACGCCCGTGAATAAGCAGGAACAGGGACTGAACAGGGACATAACCACGTGACTGCAAACAACACTGTCACAGTATAAACGTAATCGTGGAACTAAGGTAGGACGTGAAGTAATCGCCTAAATCTCCACAGTGAGTCCTCCAACAGGAGGGACTCTTCAGAGCAAGACTTGGTCACCCCGAAAGAGGATGTTGCTGACTCCTTCAGTGTTTCTTCCTTTTACTTTCTAGAGCTGAGACATAGTGAGGATGAGAGGGAAGTTGCAATCAGGAGGTGAGCCATTTCCTGAAAGAGGAGACACTCTAGTCCAGTATACAGCCAAATATTTACCCCATCACTGCTTCCTCTCCACAGTCCAAAGCCAAATGCTTTCCTCTCGTATAGTTAAACAGCACTCACAAAACCGGAGCCATCAAAAACACCATAGAACACTCAAGCAAAGAGAAGTTGAGTAGACATCATGTGTAAAGCATGTCAACCAGAGAGAAGGTGTAATTCTCAGAGGTGTGGGGAAGAAAGGAGAACGGAAACCAATACAGCCATCTGGTTTATTTTCACTTTATGAAGCAAAGTGTTCTTTTCTCATTGCTGGGACACACAAAGCAGGTATGTGGAGGAGAGCGCTGTGGAAGAGGCACTCTTCGAAATTCCAGTTGGGTTTCTACTCACCCTGACTTTGGGAAAGCTATGAAAACAAATATCTTTAGATGGGGATAGAACCTCTCCCTCACAACAATGTTTTTATCTGTTTCTATATTCCGTTCATTTTACTGGGTATTGTGGTAGACTTTGGGAGGTTAATTTTGATTATATGGTCTGTTTTACTTGTTATTATTATAGTAGTGATTATTTTCATCTCCTTTGGACACTACTTTGTAGTGCAAACGTAGTGGTATAAATTAAGAGAATTTATGACAGTTCATTGGGCAGTATGATACAAGACTGTTGGGAAATATATTTTTGTCTTAATTTTGTTGTCTATTGCTATCCTCAAGCACTAAAGATGTAGAGCTGAAAATTCTGGGAAGGTATGCATGAAAAGAGCAGATACAGTATCTATGGGGAAGGGGCAAAAGAAGTAGTGAAATAGTTTATTTTGGAATAGGCAAGCTTCTTATGTTCCGCTGAACGACTATCACTGTGAATATCACAGTAATACTCATTTCTGTTCTCCCTCTGCAAATAAATATTGCCAGTGTTTGCCTTGCTAGAACAAGGCAACTGCTTTGTTTGCATCGCATCCTAATATGCAGAAGCAGTTTACTGGATGTTTATTTTTTTTTTTTCATTTTCATTTCATGTTTCTTAGTATGCATGCATATGGCTCATGGTCTTCAAGACATAGGGAATTCATGGGGCAAGTGAGATGAGAATCTACCTGCTGCAATCATGAGTACAGGTCAGCGTGAAGTCACTACCGAACCAAATCTACCTGCTGCAACACAAACTCACTCTATATTTATGAGATGTCACACATAGACAATGCACATCAGCATCCGAAGATTTCACCACAAACTAAAAACAAAAAAAAAACAAAAAAACCTGGCCATTGAAATAATCAGTAATACTTACTGAAAGATGCAGTATGTTTTCCAGTTTATCAACCTGAAATGCAAACAAAACAACAAAACCACAGTAACTTCAGAGATGCGCACAGATTGGTAGAACATGCTAAGTCATGCAAGCATTTTTGGTTCCTAATGCACACATTGCTTCACAATAGCATAAAAATAGGACACATTAGTGTCCCAATGGAAAGTTCCAATCTAAAAGGAGAATGGGAAATGTATTGGATCCCTGAAAGTAAAGATCAAAGCAACATATATAGCAGAGAAGAAGAAACATAACTCATGGTACATTTATAGATTCGAGAAGGCACAAACAATGATCTCAGTTCAGCAAGGAATTCCCTTGAAAATTAGTCAGTTTTGTGGATCCATGAATGTTGGCATGGCGTCACAGGGTTTGTTCGCCAATATTTAAAACACCTTCACTGTTGTGTACACGAAGAGAGAAAGTATACTATAGTAGCACATACTATGCACTGAATTATTTAACATATCACTGCCCCCTCCCCAATTTTATATATATATATATCTATATCTATATCTATATCTATCTATCTATCTATCTATCTATCTATCTATCTATCTATCTAT
>JAHTLZ010000008.1:5687639-5710489 GCA_023846285.1 Phrynocephalus versicolor
ATAGATAGATAGATAGATAGATAGATAGATAGATAGATAGATAGATATAGTAGAGATGGGCACAAAATAAATTTATTATTCATTTCATTATTCGTTATTCGTTTCATTAGGGAACAAAATGAATAATGAACTGACCCATCATAGAAAAATGAAATGAAACGGAGCGGAAATTTCGGCTTCATTCCTCTTCGTTTTTTTGTTTTCCCATAGGAATGCATTAGCAATGCATTCCTATGAGAAAGATTTCAAGTGCCTAGCAGCTGATCTGTGCTAGCCTGAAGCCAGTGCCAAACAGCTGATAGGTGCCAAAAGCCCGATCTCCCCACCACCACCCCATGGGGAGGGGGTGGAAGAAAGGGCTCTTTAAACTTTTTTCCCCGCTCCTATGATAGGGGTGCCCTCCCGCCCAGCCTGCCTTTTGCTTTTGGAGGTGCTGGCTTGGGGCCAGTGGCAGGGAGCCTCAAAAAACAAAAGACAGGCCCAGCAGGAGGGCATCCCTTCTCCCACAGGAGTCATCCCAAGCCGGCCAGCTCACTGCTGCCCGTTGGACTCAAACTGGTTGGGCTGGGTTCATGTTCGTACGAGTATTTTTTACAAATTCGTACGAACCTGAACCAAACCAAACCAAGGGTAGGCCTGAAACAGAACAAACCGAACCATTGGTTTTCTGTTCCATGCCCACCTCTGATAGATAGATAGATCTATTCCATGGAAGATAACCCAAGGCAGCTTACAGTAATGAGGGACAACATGCAGTCCTTCATTATAGTGTCTATGGGCTATAAGGCAAATCTTGTTGAAGAATGTGTTAACAGCATTCATTTTGCATTTATACACCAAGTTCAGAAACAAAGATCCCATCTATTGTAGTAATAACGGGGATTCCTTTAGTTAAATGAAGTCTACCTATGTTCCACTCTCAGTTTCAAAGAAAGCAAAATCAGCAGTAGTACTCACGTCTTCTGACAAGTTCTTGGCCTACAACAGGGAAACGTACAGTCATTTCTGATTCCTTACAATGCATATTACACAGAGGTTTGCAGAGGCTGACTTCTGATAAAGTCAGTTCTATGTAACCATAATATAATATATCCCTTAAAATGTTCATTCGTTCATTTATTTGCCTGATCATTTCCTTATTTACTCGTTCACCCATTCATTTTATACTCTTGTTTCTTCCTGCTTGATTGTTTTATACAAAAGGTTTAAGAAATGCAAATTCTAAAATAATTACAAAGTGCAAATTCTAAAATAATTACAAAATGTGTGTTGTTGAAAACAATAAAACACTATTATTAATGCATGGCAACACAGAAGCACCTTTCTGAAAGCCAGTGATAAATTAACCATGTAAATGAATAGAAGGATAGTTCTCCCCTTGAAATCCCTTCCATTGTGGTACTTTACAAATTTTGCATATTAATATTGTCTAAAAAGAAGACTCTTCTCATCCATGTTGAGAAACAGATGGGAAGTGGCCAGTTGGAGCTTCTGTAAGAAGGGGTTTTGTAGCCACAGAACAGTCACTGAAAAATGTCTTTTGCATCTTTTTCCCGCACTCTTTGTGAGTGTTGTAGAAAGTCCTGCTATAAAAGCCCAAGCAGTCTGATGTGGAGAATACCAATCGCTCATACCTGTATACCCTGAAACCAAGCCATTTGGGACTTTTTAGCTTAAAACTAGCATTTGTAATTCAGCCTGGTAAAACACTGCTTGCCCATAAAGGTTTTACAACAAGGATTTTAAGGAGGAAGGAACCAAATCAAAGTGGTCCTTATGCATGTTCAATTTTAGGGGTGGTGCAATTAATGATTTTATGTTCTCCCTCTAAGCAGCTCTGGTCTGGATTACTATATGACATGCCTCAGGAAAAACTAAGCAATTGAACCAATAGAATTATTAGAAATACTCACAAGCATTTTTGCTTCTTCAAGAAGGGTTTTCATCTGCAACAAAGAAAAGCACAGTGACATTTTATTTTCAGAGATAAACAGCAGATGAAACTTTACTAAGACATCTGAAGTTTCTTCCAAGTGAAGCATTTGTTATCCAACCTTAGTCTGATTATTTTTCTTCCCATCTACAAGTAATTTGCCTTGTCTCAACTAGGAGGTTTAATAATAAAGGAAAACGAAAGTCCCTGCTCTGCTCTCTGAGGAGGCTCAAACCAAAACACCCAAGCCAAGGTAAATAATGGCTTAAAGAGAAAATAAGAGGTGGGATAGATGTTTTTTTTAAGTGTCTTAACATCACAGGCAGCTGGCACCTCCACCCAAGTGCAGTTTGCAGTTTTTCTGTTCTCTTTTCATAGTGTTAGAGAAACCAAGATTACCATGCTAGTATTTAGTAGCAGAACTGTAGAGCCAAACTTTCAAATATGGATATAATAACATGGATTGTATAGTTTGGGATGTGTTTCCTTTGTTTTCTCTTGTTGATAGAAAAGGTAGCTGACACCTAGGCTTAACAGTCAGAACAAAGTATTCTCAAAGGCTTCCAGAACACGGTCAAACAGCCTGAAAAATCCATAACATCAGTCAGAAAAAAGCTTTTAACAGAATTTATCAGCAGAGTTCTTTGTGCAATTTGCATTTAAAATAGAAGAAATGTCACATGTAGAAATTAGACATCAGTACAAAAGCCCCTGGAGAGCCATCCAACTCTATCAATTGCCTTCTTTATGAAATGCATCCATGTAAACCAAGAGACATGAGACTAGAAATTATCACAGACCTTGTTTTCTCATTTTAAATTATCAATAACAGCTCTAGTCTACAAATTATATATTGCTACGCATTTCTTTTACATTCAGATTTAGTCAAAAGACTTTCATTCAAATACTCCATATTAATGCTACCATTCTTTATATAGCGCCGTCTATGTACATGATAACTGACTTGATATCGACAACGAAAGAGAACAAACAAGCTTCTAATATGAAAGAAGAAAAAGCTGAGGAAACTGGAGGATAAAAAATGCAGGGAGATAAGAATAAATTAACCACCACTTTTCCATCTCAATGAAAAAAATCTATAATTTTTGAAGGTGGGTCATTAGTAGAATTAGAGTGTTTCATTGTTGCTGCCTCATTTTGGATACTCATTGCCAGGATCACTATCAGTTGAGCCTTCCAGTATGAGTTAAAATATTTTTTTTGATTGGAAAATTATTAGCAATACTCACTTGTTGCATCACGGCTGCTTTGTCACTGGTTAGCTACAATGGAGAATTGTAGAATGAGATCTCTTGTTCCATGTTACTTCAGAGAATATTCAAAGATGGATAAAGTCAAAACCATCATTAAATCTAGCTTCCCTTATTAATATGACTTTTATTATTATTTATAAAGTACTGCCAATGCACACAAATGTTAAGAAATGTAAAAACCAAAAGGCAGGACTAAGAGCCTCCAATCAAGATTTGAAGAAATTCTAAGCAATTTTAAAATATGTACTGCAAACTAAAAGATTGGACATCGAAATGATCAGCAATACTCACGAGAACATGCAGTTCTTGTTTAAGGGCGTTAAACTGTAATACATAACAACATAGTTACTTCATATACTCAGAGATGGTACATTCCTAACTCAATCAAATATTGATGGCTGATACTAGAGATAGGCACGAAACGAGCAATTTTTTGTTTTCGTTTTCATTTTTTGTTTTCGTTTTCATTTTTTGTTTCATTACGTAACGAAAATGAAAATGAAAATTTTTCAAAACAAAATGGAAACGAAAATGAAAAATTTTCATTTGCATTGCGGCAAATGCATTGAACTGAAAAGAATGTAACGAAACAGCAATTTTTCGTTTTGGTTTTCGTTTTTTCATTTTGTTACGTAATGAAAACGAAAACAAAAAATTTGCAAAAAACCAACGAAAAATGAAAACGAACCAAAACGTACCCCCTAAATGACAAACGACAAACGAAACACCATTTTTTGAGTCGTGCCCATCTCTAGCTGATATTGTTTATTTAGCACCATCAACCAGGACATTGCTTTAGAATGGTACAAACACAGGACACACCAGAAACATCTAATCTGAAAGAAGACTTAGAAACATGCAGGGCTGATGAAATTAAAGGCCAGAACAAGTAGTTAGCAGAACAATAAACACTTTCATTCATGGTGCCATTCAGCAAGGAAATCACTGGAAAAATTAAGCAGTTATAAAGATTCATGAATGCCATTGGGGGTCATAGCATTGTTCCCACAATTATAAGCCACCTTTACTGTTGTAACGTACACACAGAGACAAAATGTGCTGTAGTAGCCCCTACTATGCACTTAAATTATTTAAGATAAATAATCCCTTCAGACAATCATATTTTTGTTGTGTCAAGAAAAATATATATGAAAGAATGGCCTCAAATATTATCATCAATACTCACCTCTGATTCTAATTTCTTGATTTCTTCTTTTACCTAAAACATAAAAAGTCCAGTGACATATTTTTCTCAAAAAAGGCAAGAGACTAATCTTCATTCAGACATCTAAATGCTCTTTATTTTGAAGGGGCATTCTAGCTGCAGTATTTATTTTATTTATTTATTTTCAGATTTGTATACCACACCTGGAACTCAGGCCGGTTTACACAAAATTAAAAAAAGATAAAAACAGAGATAGCAGCATTCAATATGGCGGACCAGAATGGCAGGGGCAGGGAGGGAAAAAAATCTAAGCAATTTATTCACCACAATGCTTCTGCACATTTGGTTTAATTGACATTTTTCTTGGGTCATCAATACGTTGATGTTGTCTCAGTATGTTTAGTGACAGAATCTGTGCCTTCCACAGAAACTCCAGTAGAGTTGGATTTCTTTTATATTGCCTGCAGAATGTCAAAGATTTCCAGGAGGGACCTGGCTTTTTAAATGGAAGTTTGGATGTGAATCCCAAAATGCCTTGTGACTGTTCTGTAGCAAGGACGGAGAAACCGACCACAAACCACTCTCAACGGGTAGCATGTTTTAGAATGGCAGACATAAAGGCAGGGCCCTGCTTGAAGGATCTTCCACAATAACGTCATAAGAAATAAGAAATGGTAGAGAAGATGGAGAACAGAGTGCAACAAACCAGCTTTTCCATCTACAAAAGAGTTGATGGGCTTTAAGGATAACTGAGTAGAAGGATGAGAATGGCAACATTGTTCATTTTGCATTTGGTACCCTAACTGGGACATTTCAGAAGCAAACACTCGATCTCTGGTGGAAATCAGAACAAGAAAATTGTACATATATTCTACATTTGGTTCAGAATAGAAGATATTTCCTGCCAAGGGTACTCACATCTTCCGATCCAGTGCTCATAAGTTCTTTTATCTACAACATACAAATACACAATTATTTCTTATTCAGTATTTTCCAAATGACTCAGAGGTTGGCAAAGAATGAATGAGGCTGAAGTCTATACTGTTTAATCATATTGTAATGTAATATTGCTTCCGATGTATATTCATTTATTATTCATTCAAATTTTAATCCATTCATTGATTGATTTTTCTACCCCTCCACTTCTCACTGCTGAGGTTGCTTTACCTGCATGGTTTAAGATACACAATTCTGCTTGGTAAAATGTGAAACTTTTACAACAAGGATTTTAGGGAGTAGGACAGGAAAACAAACCCACGTGGCCCTTCTGTATGTTTGGTTTTTTTTAGTGGTCTAATAAAAATAAATGATTTCATGTTATCCCTGTAAGCAGCTCTGGTCTGCATTACTATATTTATTTTATTTTATTTTATGTATTGCTTTTCTATACCACCCATCTGACAGCGAGGTCACTCCAGGCGGTTGAAATGCATCAGGAAAAACTAAATGAGGGATGGATTAGAATTATTATGAACAATACTCACGAGTGAGTCTCCTTCTTGAACAAGATGCATTATCTATACCAAAGAAAAGGGCAAGGACATTTTATTTTCAGAGACAGACAGCAGATGATAAGAGAAGAGGTATGAATGCTCTTTATTGGGGGTGGGGGAGCTCTTCAAGATCAACTACTGTATTTGTTTTTCAAACTGTACCTGATCCAGCCTTTTCCTTTCCACCTAGAAGGTTTTTACTTTGTCTCAGTGGAAATGCTTGATAATACGAACACAAGGCAAGTCCTTGCACTACTGCCTAATAAAACCACCCAAACAGAGGAAAGTACAGCTTGGGAACAGAAAAGCAGAAGTAAGATAAATCATGGGAAGAATAGTTGTTCAATTCAGCCATGTGTTCTTCGGCTTGGATTTGTGATGGCATAAGGATGGTGGCATTGAACCACAGGCTGTAGAGCGGTTATGGTGAACCTTCAGCACTCCAGATGTTTTGGATCACAACTCCCATAGTCCTTCGGCATTTGCAATACAGGCTTGGAATTCTGGGAGTTGTGGTCCAAAACATCTGGAGTACCAAAGGTTCACCACCACTGAACAATGAAAGCTGATGAAGGGATCTTGGGATCGACAGCTGGTGGGACACAAGGAGTAGGAAACATGGGGAAGGGTGTCTCAAGATCATCCAAACAAGCCTTCCAGTATACGTTGAAAGAATTTAGAATACAAAATTATTAGCAGTACTCACTTGTTGCAGCAGGACTTCTTTGTCTTTGGTTAGCTACAAAGTAGAATTGTACATAAAGTTCTCATATCTAATGTTATTTCAGAGTTTATTCAAAGACAGATCAAGACCACACTATTATTCAGTCTACCTTCTATTATTATTACTACTCTTTTTTAATCAGATACAAAGTACAACCCAAAGTGTGCAGTGGTAAAGCATGGAAAAACCAACAAATGTCAGTGAAGATTCTCAGTCATCCAGTTGAGTTTATCTAGAAGTTGAGTCATGGCAACTGGACTTTTTTCTTGCAAGATTGAAACATTTCACAGCTCATCCAAATAGCTTCATCAGTCTGAAGGAAGCTAGAAACCTGGGTGAAAATCAAGACTCAGGAAGTACAGGCCTTTACAGACCACTTCAATACAGTGGACCCTAATATTAAGTTCACTAGGGAAGACACCCAAGACAACAGGCTGACTTTCCTGGATTGTACAGTCATTACCAGACCCGACTGTGACCTGGGAGTAGAAGTTTACAGGAAACTCAGCCACATGGATCAGTACTTACTGTTTGACTCCCACCATCCATTACAACACAAATTAGGAGTCATCAGGACCCTAAACCACAGAGCAGAGAGCATCCCCACCTCAACAGAAGCGAGGAAGAAGGAATACAGGCACCTGAAGACAGCACTTAAGGCCAGTGGATATCCAAAGTGGACTTTCAACAAAGCAGTGTGCTGACCCAGAAGAACAATGGATGAACCTGAGACCCAGATCCGACATAAGAACCTGGTCATTTCCTACATGGCGGGAGGGTCTGAGTTTTAGCAAATACCACATCCCTCTACTCAGGACCAGAATCAGCAGTAAACCTCCACTTGAAGAACAAAGGGCACTCCGCAGAGTCAGTTTCACTATCATTATGTAAACAGGTACCACCTTTCAACTCCTGCAGAGAGCTTTCCAGATGCTAAAAATTCTATTTTATGCAGTACCAAAAACAATAACTGCAAAAAACATTGTCTGTGCAGTTTGAGAAATGAAAACTCTTTCAATCCACTTCTTGCAGTCTTCAAGTTCATCTCCATTAGGGAGAAAACTCCTGGTATGTAGAGGGGCTGATCAAGTGAACATGATTTTTGAAAGATCAGTTTTGTTCTTGGCCTTTGCTGATAACATCAGTTTGATTAAGCAAAGAGCTGGGCCTCTAACAGAACTATCGGAATAGACTTTCTAGGTCTATGGGACTCTTTTGGAAACACCGCAGACTAAAACCACACAACACATTCAATGTTCAAAATGAATTCATTTACATGAATTGCTATATAACTTGCTTCTCAAAATAAGCTAGTTTAGTCCATAAAAAAAAAAAGAGTTATACTTACCGGGTTTTCCTTAACGGGTGGGACCTGGAGTACAGAAAGCTACAGTTACTTCTTCATCTCCAACATGAGCAAAAGCTACCATGATTAACTCAACCGAATGCTGTTTGCACATCTCCTATTTATGTATCTTCATCAGTACATAAAGCACACTGGATTAAAATGAAGGACTGGGAATTATCCTAAGGAGCCACCAATCTAACATTTAACAGGTAGAAGGCTAGAAAAGCAAGATAAAAAGATGGTGGAAATGCATGAATGGTAGAGATGGTTTTTTTTTAAAAAAAATCATTTCATATGGAACAAAACAATTTTTAAAAATGCATTTTATTCTTCGTTTTGTTTCTTTTTTAAAAAAAATTACAGCTGTCCAGCCTGGTCAGCACTTAATTTTATTATTTATTTTTGACAAGAGCTGAGATCGGCGCTTGTTAAAATTAATAATAAACGAAAATGAAAGAGAACAAAATGAAAAATTTTGTTTTGTTTCATTTCATTTTTTAAAAAGGGCATTTCATTTTTCATTCTGTTCTGTAACGAAACAAAAAACAAAAAAACGAAGCAAAAATCATTTCATGCCCATCTCCAATGAGTGGTATGAAACTGAGCTGTGATCTTCCGTGATTCTGGTATGGTCTTTTATTATTATTGCTGCTGCTGATGTTAAGACATATAATTATAAATAGTAGATTTTTATTATTTATTATTATTAGAGATGGGGGCCGAATAGCAAACATAGCAGTTTGACTTGTGGTTTGTCAAGTTTGATGAACCCAAAACTACAAACCCCACACTCATGAACTGACTGATCAATGAATTGGTTCGTTGGTTGGTCATTTTTTAAAAGACAGACCATGTTGACAGGGTGTTATAGAAACAATGGGGGTGTTTTGGAGAGGGGCTATGGAGGGGGTGGGGTCCTTGATACACCACATCTGACTCCCACCTCTGCCTGTACTAAATTGCTGTGGGACAGAGGAGCAATAAATCCATCCATCCATCCATCCATCCATCCAAATGAGTCACATACATACACTCGGCCACCTTCAAGGGAACATTGGTTGCACGCTAAAACAGAAAGGCTGTTCTTGTTGAGCTCAAGTCTTTTCAGCTCCAGCACAACAAAACTGAGATTTTCAGGGGGGGAACTGTGCAAAGAAATCTTCAAAGGACTTTTCCATTATTTCTAAAGTTAAGAACTTTTTCAAATAGAAGAGAAATGTAATACTTACTGGATCAACTGCTACATCAACCTGTATGCAATATCAAAGAGGTGTTGTAACATCATTTTCTGATCAATCATCTTTTAAAAGTTTATTACCTCACTAGTGAACACTTTGAGATAATCCCCTTTGAGGAATGCTCTCTGGGAACTACAGAAGACAAGGGATGCCTCTGACAGAAATGTTTGCTCCATTCATGGGTTGGTAGGGGAGTATGAGCAGCTCCAGATGAGAGTTTAAGCCAGCCTACCTCCCATCATTGAAGGGCTGTAGGACTCAGCACTGGGAGGGGGGTGAGAAGGCATGGTTCCCCTGGAGCTCAGATAGCCTACAGCCAGGAACCTCAGGCAGCTGGCATGTTGGGAGGTACCCAGATATTATGCAAACTCACTGGGAATGTTTGGCTCTGGGTCAAGCCTGGCACCAGACACAGATCATGTGTCTGGGCCCCCTTTGAAATGGTGATGTTATGTTGATTGGCTTAATAAAGTGTGCCCTATACTTCAACCCACCTCTTCTACCTTGCCTTGTTCTTCGGGGCTGGTTGGATAAATTCATTTGTTCCCCCATGGAATTTGTATGTGCTTTTCTTTGTCAAGGAAAAAACTCCTTTTAAAAAAACTAATAAAAAAGGGACTACATACTGAAATAGTCAACCACTGAAGCCATTCTTAGAGATGGCAGATCAGATAAAATGTTCACAACCTTTCCACCTTTTAGACACACTCATCTGATACAGCAAACATGTAGACCTCACTTTAGAACCTAAGATATATGCGCGTGGCAGAACTGTGTCAAAATACAAAGGATTTCTAATACTCACCATCTGCGCAACGGGAATCTAAAATGAATAATAAAAAAGAGAAAGGGGAAAGATTAGTTATTCCTTTGAAGCCTTAATGCTCACTATATTGAACCTCAACTCATCATCTTCGCATATTTGTTGGACCATTTGCCATGTACAAAGACATGCATGGATTACAGGATTTCATCAGAGTTTAAGGAAAGGTAACAAACTCAAGTAATATGCAATCTCCCTTTCACTTACCCTGAACCCAACAAGTGTGCAAACTTTTCTTTATCCTTTCTGCTTCCTGGTACCCCATCCTAAATGCTGAATAACAGGATGGCCAATAATTTGCCCACTCTTATTTTACCTTTTTTATTGCTGCAGAATGTTTTCATGATCAAGCAAGAAGTCAGTGAAACTGTGAGCACTCACATTTAGCCTCTATGGCAGGCATGTCCAAACTTCGGCCCTCCAGATGTTTTGGACCGCAACTCCCACAGTCCTTTGCCATTGGCAATCTAAGCTTGTGATCCAAAACATCAGGAGGGCCACTGTTTGGACATGCCTGTTCTATGGTCACTAACCAGTACAAGTATCTTTGGGCATAGTAAGTCCCTCGTATACTTCATAAAACTCACCTCAACGTTGAGTCTATTTGGACTTTAGCAGTTAATTCTTATTGGCCATTTAGTCTATGCCAATGATGGTGAACCTTTTAGAGACCGAGTGCCCAAACTGTGATTCAAAACCCACTAAATTTTTGCAAAGTGTCGGTACCGCAATTTAACCTGAATACAGGTGTCTGTGAATGGGTAATGTCGGGTGCCCACAGAAAGGGCTCCAAGTGCCACCTTTGGCACGTGCGCCATAGGTTTGCCAACACTGTTCTATATTATCATAGAATAGATCATCGGTTCATAACCTTGGGAAATCCTGGTGTTCTTGGACAACTCCCAGAAACATGGGGCAGCAGAGCTTAGTGGTAAAGGTCTCTGAGAGATACAGTCCAAGACCATGTGGGTTACTTCAGAACTTCTGGCATGGAGGATCACAAAGAAATGTCCTCATTTTTGTCAGGAGAGCCAACACAATTAAAATGAAATGCTCTCCATTAAAGCAATTTTGATGCAAAATATTGAATAACTCCAACATCCCAGAGATAGATTTTTCATTGCCTCAACCAAAACAGAGTTGTGTTATGAAAAGGCACAGTCGTATTCTTGCAGCTCACCCAATAGCTTACTAAATCAGAGATGAGCAAATCATGCTCCTCCAGATACACCTGGACCGCAGTACCCACCAGCCCTAGGCAGCATATCCAATGGTGAGCAATAATGGGAGGTCAAGTCCAACAATGTCTAGAGGACCTACCCTTGTCCTAAGTATTCAGCACACGAAACACACACAAAAGGTAAATCGATACTTACCGAAACGCTTTCCTTTGGGCAGGCGAGGAAGACGAGGAGAACTGAAGCCACAAGGAGCTTCATCTTGGCTTTGTGTCAGGTGTCTTCCACAAGAGAAAAGACCACTATGAGGACTGAGGGCCTATGGCCATTATATTTATACTGTGGATCTCTCCTGAAGTTTCAAGCCTGGTTGACCAAATGAAATGGCTTCTTTGTCAAGAAGATGCGTCACTTGTTATCAATAGTGAAAGGTCAGCTTATCAAAATCATCATCACATGGCTAGTATTTGTTGGCCCTGAAAGCCAAGTGCCCAATTGGTGCTAAAGAGTAGACACTTCTTCTTCTTAACTGGAGCGTAAAAGGGTCTCAAACTGAGCTTTGCCACGTATGCAGAGCAAAGTACATGGTTGATCATCTGGGTGACATGATGAACATTTCCACTTCCCCATATAATGAAGGGTTGTTCTACTGGGCTAGAGTGATACTTAGAAGGGGAAATTCCCAACCGTATTTGCAGAAAAAAACTGGTCTAAGGGCAGAAGGTGCAACAACTGGACTCTTCAATATTATTGGGGTCAAACACACCAATGGGACAATAAAAGACTGAAATTTACTCAGATCCCAAAAGAAGTGCTGAATTTCAAGCTTGGTTTATCTTTGTTCTAACTGGGTGTGTTTGCCACTAATAATCAACCCATGCCATTGATGGTATCACTCTTCTGCAACCGCTAAAGTTTTTCAACTGGATTTCATTTTGTATGCGTTTGATGGTGTGCCTATACTTCTTAATACTCTCTTGGAAAAGTGATAGTAATATGAGTGAATGTCAAACTATAGTTCAAGGGATCAGATAGTATTTTTTCATTTTGGCGTGAAAGAGCAGATCATATTTTTTTAAAATCCCTTAGAGAAACTTTAGATGACTGTCCTGCGTCTGACAGCTGATTGGCCTGCGTGCTAATTTTAAGGTTGAAATCTGTTTCATTTGAACAATTTTATTCTGCTCTTCTAAACTCTCTATAGAAGTGGTGGCGAAACTTTTGGACCACAACTCCCATAATTCCAAGCCTGTATTGCTAATCACAAAGGGCTGTGGGAATTGTGGCCCAAGGTTGTTCCGAAGGTTCACCACCACTGGTATAACAACTCTATTCTGGTAGAGGTTTGTCAATGATGTAATTATCCTTTGACAAAGCAGAAAGAAACAATGAATTGATACATTGCTAGTGTGCTGCTTTGCCTTTGTGTTTTTGTTTGTTTGTTTGTTTTGAAGATCATGGAGTGAAGCCCGCTGAGTCAAACAAGAACCAAGGGTATATGAGGAGTCATGGTGCTGCATGGTTCAATGTGCTGGTGTTCAGCATCTCACATTGTTTTTACAAGAGTGTGCAAACTCTCTCATGAAAAAGTAGGTTGCTACTGATCTCACGGGCCAATGAAAGAAAGCCAGTGACATAGAAAAAAAATTGCTTGAACCCTTAGCTGCGCACATCCTGTTACTGGCTCCATATATACTTTCTGACTTTTGCTGCTTCCTGTTTTGTCTCCTGCAGTTCCTATCGCTTCCCATCATGCACATCCCTTGCCTCGACTGCTTGTGTTGTCCATTTTTTGAGCCCCAAAGAGGAACACGGACAGGGCACAGGGTTGGGTCTTCTATGAAATGCATGAAGCTTAAACTTCAGGGCCCTTCATCCTAGAGCAGTGGTGGCGAACCTTTGGCACTCCAGATGTTTTGGACCACAACATCCACAGTCCTTTGTCATTGGCAGTCTAGGCTTGGAATTCTGGGAATTGTAGTCCAAAACATCTGGAGTGCCAAAGGTTCGCACTAGAGGAACCCCAGAAGTGACTTAAGTCCAAAAATATGGCAATCTGTCATGGAATAACACCACTGGAGAAGATAACATTGGTTACCCAGACCTGGTAGCTAGTTGCCAAGGAGTCCCCATAACAGTTCAAGCTTCAGGGCCTCCCAAATGTCACTATATTCATCCTTATGCCTGCATATTCTTTCTTATGATTTGCTACCAAGGCTGTAACCTAGAAGGAGCAACTGGGGCTTTGACCCAGAACACCAAAAGGGAAAGGATGCTCTAATCTAGGGGGGAAACACTGGTGGTGGAAATAGATAGCAACACGTCCAGCTCTATTCTCTTTCCTTCAAACAAACAAACAAAAAAACACCATAAACCTCCTCTGTCTTTGGTGGAACCCATCACATTTCCTCCATGCCTTCACTCAAAGTTAGGAGGAGATAGTGTTGGTTGCCTCAGGTCTCCAAATGACTAGTTATGGCTATGTTACTAACCTTGGATGGTGCTCTCTGTGGCAGATGAATGCTTATATGATGAGACACCTGAAGACAATTGTGTTACCAGGAGAGACATATGGAGCAGACCTCTAGGATCACCTTATCAGGGTGGGCAACTGTTGGCCCTCCAGATGATTTGGACTACAACTCCCACAGTCCTTTGTCATTGGCAACCTAGGCTCTGAATTCTGGGAGTTGTGGTCCAAAACATTGGGAGGGCTGTCAGTTGCCCACTGTATCCCTGAAAGAGTCTAAAATTTCCTTCAGGTATCATTGCTTGGAAAGCCATTTATTGAAGTGGTATGTTTCAAGTTTTGACCCTGCCCTAACTCACAATCAAGGAAGCATACAGGGTGTTCTGTGTACATTGGTTGGTTTCCTGGAATAATAGCAGCTATCTCTGAGAGATGATAATCAAGATGAAAGCTATTAAGTGAGAAATCTCAAACACAAACAACGCTTAGGGCAGATTTGGGTTGGCAACATCAAGTTCTCAAATGTTGGTTTGAAATGTTCAGAAACGTCAGTGAAAATCAGATGGACATCTTCCAGCTTCTTTATTTCATTCTAAGCAAGTGTATGCCCATTTATCTTTCATGTACACTAAATGCACCTGGAAGACTGTTATGTGCAGCATGGTAATTATGGAGATTACAAACCTAATTTTAAATGAAGAGGACCACATATGCCAACTGTTTCCATTGTTTATTGCAAACAGAAGTATCTGCTCCTTGCAACTTTGGAAATAGAGAGGAATGGAGCTCTTTTCACCAAAACTCATAGGAAGAGATTCAGTATCTCCTTCTATCGCTTTATTTCTCATCCATGAAATATATATTTTAAATGCTCCCTGGTGATTCCCATTGTTCCAGCCCATTTAGAGCTGCCAGGCACACAGATCTTCTTGAAGATTCAGGGCATTGTTATATTCCCCTGATTCACCAGAACATTTCTCTATAATGAAGAATTCAGAAAAGGCCGTATGGTTCAGGATTACACAAATGCAAGAGGAAAGCAATACCTTCCTTTAACTACTAAAAAAATCACACAAGGAAATTGCCAGTTTTAGTGGATGAAATTTCACTTTCTCAGACTGGGTGCCAACTCTTCATGGACAGTGCAGAAAAACCACCCAGAAATTTATGGCTGATGAGTGTGCTAAGTCTGCTTGTAAGCTGAGTTTGAATTTAGGTTATAAAGTCAGCTGGGGTGTGAGGTGTCAAGCACTGACCCTTGTGGCATGGTTGGGATTTTCCATCCAAACAAAGGGTTTGCTAATGTCCCAGTGGATGCCCTCAGATTTCTTGACTATGTTATGCTTCTTTCTCTGTCTCAAGGCAGGCCAAATGGAAAGAGACAGGCTTTGCATTTTGTGTGCAAAAGGCTCAACAAGACCCATTACTATGGCTCCAGGGTGCATTCTGCCATTTCCTTGTGTGTGTGTGTGTGTGCGTGTGTGTGTGTACACTTCTCTCTCTCTCTCTCTCTCTCTCTCTCTTTGGGGTTGCATAACTCACACAACAAAATCCAGTTTCCATCAAACTTCCCTTCAGTTGTGGTCCCTCTAGGTTCCTTGAGGGGCATTTTATAGCCAAACAAACAAATCAAAAATCATTAATAATTCATCTGTTCGTGTTTGTTGGAAGTTATTGATGTGCATAAATGTGAATTGACAAATTAGCAATTTTTGAACAAAAGCTCAGTTCATTTTCAAATGCTTGCCCTTCTCTAGTAGCTGGAGCTCTTTCTCAGTCTTTAGGCCAAAGACTGATAAACGAACTGGGAACATAGACAGATTCAGCTAGAGAGCTGGTGGAGATTAGGGTTAAATGCAATGTTTCCTAAAGGTCAAACGGTGGCTAGTTCGCATAACTGTAATTTCATCGGATACTTAAATCCAGGTTGTTCTGTTTTTTTTTTTTTTTAAATCTCATCATTGTATTATATTTTAAAATGCCTTCATTTCATGGATCTTATTCTCTGTTTATCTACTGTAATTAAATTAATCTCCAAATTAGCTGTACCTATCAATAGCTTCAGATCATCTCTGGCTACACAATTAGGTATCTGCCTTTCAAACGCTGAAAGTGTCAGTTGCAAATTTGGCAGCTTGGTGGTCCAAATCCCGGTGCCATGCAGCAGAGTGAGCTCCCACTGTTAACCCCAGCTCCTGCCAACCTAGCAGTTCGAAAGCATGTAAATGCAAGTAGATAAATAGGTACCACCACAAAAAGTGGGAAAGTAAAAACAGTGTTTCCTTGCAGCCATGCTGGCCACATGGCCATGGACTTGCACAACACTGGCTCTTTGGCTTGAATATGGAAATGAGCACCGCCCCTAGAGTCGGACATGACTAGGACGCATGTGTGTGGGGAACCATTACCTTTACCTACCAATGAAATTAATTCATTCTTTTTCACAGTGTGTTTTTCATGGTTCTATATAATTTTGCCACTCCTGGAATCTAATCGGTCCAGCATCTATCTTCTCAAATAAATTATTATGTCTATTTCTGATGTATGGTGACTCTTTTCAGGGATTTTAACTAGAGAGTAGTGAGAAGTGGTTGACCTTTCCCCTTTTTTGGACGGGGGTGCTCTGGGACTGTGTGAAGCTTGCCCAAGCCCACTGAGGCTGACCATGCCTCACAAGAGGCGCAGTGGCCAGCTCATATATCTTCTCAGGGTTCAGGAAATATTGAATACTACGATTTTTGACAATGATTACAGGTGGATATGTTGATGTGAATGCAGGGGAGGATAAAAAGAGACACAGTTGTGAGGCAGAGCAACACAACCATCTCTCTTCTCACCATGAGAAGACTCAAATATAGGATTCAAGGATGAACCAAATTATGAATCCTGAGAAGATATATGAGCTGGCCATACGAGCCTGCCTGTACACTAATATCAGGCCAGGAAGTGTAATCATCTATGCCAAAGATATTGTAGACACTTATCACACTCAAAGGTCTACAGAAGTAATGTAACCCACTTGACGCAGGAAGGTAACTCAACTTTATTTCTTGATGATCCACAGTAAGGACAGCAGGTGATTTCTGAAAACTCCAGGGGCTGAGCAGACACTTGCCACTTGTCCCTATTTACCACAGTGCAGATGAACAAAATTAAGAAATGCAGCTCTTGGACTACAGAATCACCATAGGCTTGAAAGAGACCTTGGAGGTCTTCTGGTTCAACCCCTTGCCCAAGGAAGGAGACCTCATACCATCCTGGACAAATGGCTGTCCAATCTCTTCTTGAAATGGGTGATGGGACGCCCACAACATCAGGAGGCAGGCTGTCCCACTGCATGTTTGAATCAACCTTCATTGTGTTTCATATCTTTAAGCCCCATTTGCTGAATGTATAGGAGACAAAACCCCATTTGCTGAATGTATAGGAGACAAAACCAGGCATATGCGATCACATCTGTAACAGTAAGTCTTCTTCCATCAATAATGGAATCATCATAACTATGTGGGACTGTTAATTTAAGAACAGAACAGAGGAAACAGCTTCAGTGTATTACACTTTATTTTATTTTTGCCATCCTCCATAATATTAACAAGGCAGTTCTTCTTGCCTGTAGCCCTTCATTACAAAAGGCAACAAAATCAATTAGAATTACAGAACTTCACTAAGTTGCACTACTATTCTTTTGTTATTATTTGTTTAGACTTGATTATCCTGGAATGACAGCACAGAAGGAGCAGACCTTGATCATCAATATGGTCCAGAAATTTCAATACATCCTCTTGTTCATGGTCCTAGAAAGAAAAATTATTTTGGAAAAAAATGAGAAAGATGGTCAAGGAACTAGAAGAAAGTATACTAGTTCTAATTGATTAAATAATAATTTCCTTTCTGGAGATATTAGTTAGTCTAAAATGAGGCATACTCTACTCCTACTGCATTCTATAGGTACATTTATGTCCCCCAATGTAATGCATTTTGTTAATATCTGTATGTGGTATGGTAATAGGGTGATAGCAATGTTAAATGGCATTAGAAGAAGGCTACACAGATGTATGAAAGATAAATCTCTCTCTTTAGTTCCAAGTCATGGTGGCAAATGGACAGCATTACTTTGAATGTCAGGCATTAAAGAACTACACCAAGATAAAGTTACTGTCTCTATGACTACTTTGAAAATTTCAGAGGTGTACCTTGTTTAGCTAGAGGACTAGGTTTATTTTTGGGAACTTGGGCTCTTAATCAGAACCTGGGCATTTTTTAATTTTTATTTGGCATGTCCCTTAGAAAGTCTGTGTGATGCCACCAGAGATAAACCACAGAGCTATCCAGCAGTTTTAAGCCAATGTTTTCTCTGTTGGGATTTCCATATGGATAAATATACTGTCTGAACTCACCACATTATAGGGAATTGCTAACGACCTAAAAAAGAAAAGAGAGAAAGGCTCCATCATTCTTGTTGTATTTTTAGAGAAAACAAGACATTAGTTTTGGTTTGTATCCCCCAAGAGCCAAAGTGATGTAAAGGGCAGAAGATTCCATGTCTTTAGTAGTCTTGGATGTCAGTGGATAATTTGCAAGCAGGTTTCTTCTGAAGAATACTGTTCAATGATTAGTCTTTGAAAAAGTCCTGCTAGGCATTAAACGTTAGAGCAAAGCCAGTGGCAGAAATGTAGTACTAGGGGCATTCTTGATTTTTCTCCTTTTGGCTATGTTCTTTATGTGAGCATCTGGAGCATTCCAACTTAATTTCACTTCCCAGGACACGACTAGGGGTGATACCTTAATAGGCTGCTAGAAAAATAAAAAAGTTTTGAAGTTTTTGAGGGCAAAGGATGTATTTTGCCAGGAGAGAGTTGTTGAAAAGGTTCACTTGTTCCCAGGACAGATGAAGGAATCAGTCCAAAGACAAATGGCTGCTAATACAGTGGTACCCCGACTTAAGAGCAGCTCGACTTAAGAGCAATTCAACTTAAGAGCGGGAAAATGTTGGTGTTTTAACTGTCGCCTTACGAATTTTAGATATGGTCTGCTCGACTTACAAATATTTTTTTCATTTTTTTTTTCATTTTTAACTTAGTTTTTCAATTTTTTAGATAGGTACCCCGATTTAAGAGTAGTTCGACTTAAAAGCATGCATTTGGAATGGATTAAATTCATAAGTTGAGGTACCACTGTATATGTGTACTCTACCTAGAGTTAGAAGAGGCAGATGAGCCAAGATGATTTAGCTAAATAAATTCCATCCTCTCCTATACTGTTGATAAAAAAACAAACACGTTATCTAAATGGCAATATCCCTTCACTTTGTTGTCACCAGCAGCAGAAGATTGCTTACGAAACTGCTAACCACCTAAAACGGAGACAGAATTATTCTTTTTCTAGGTGGAGCAGGCATTTGATTCACATTCTGAGATATCCCAAAAACAAGATGTTTAAGGAAATTATAAAATTTCTCAGTCCGGGTCCAGCACTCCTGAAAGAGAACACTTGCCATGTTGCTTTGGTTAAATTCTAACGAACTGCTGGTCATAGTATTTGTTAGAAATACTCACTTCTGATTCCAGATCGTCGAGATCTGCATCTTCCTACAACAAAGAAAAGTTCAATACAGTGACTGTGAAGATTCTCAGTCATCCAGGTGAATTTATCTGGAAGTTGAGTCATGGCTACAGTAGCCATGACTCAACTTCCAGATACATTACAGTGACATCTTATTCACAGAGAGCCCTTTTACACGACCCCTAATATCCACTGCAAAACACTTGCAGATCTGGAGCATAAAATTGTTTTCCCACCAGCAGCAGACTTTAAAAATAATAAAGTATACCCACGCCCACTTAAGCGTGCCCCAGCGCACTTTACAAGTACCTGGTCTCTGGAGGTAAAAAAATTTCTGATGCGGATTGTAAAGCTGTGGACGCAGGGCTCTCCTCACCTTCTGTTTGTTTTTGTTGTCCCCACCGCCCCTTTAACAGACAGGAATCCCTACGGGGCTGCTCTGACAGCAGACGGAGGTGAGCCTGCATTCTTTTCTCCCTTTTTTTCTCCCTCCCCTCACACAGACAGGAGCAAGGGAGTGCGGAGGGGTGGGAGCACAGGAAGAGCGACAAACCCCCAAGATCTCTGCTCCAAATTTAAGTTGCCAGCGGACCTTAGGGGTCATGTAAAAGTGCCCTAAGTGGGCAGAGATAACCATTCTTAAATTGCCCAAATGCTATTGCTGATTTAGCATCATCAATAAACAGGGTGCTTTAGAATGTCCTACAAATTTAGGGCACACCACTGTCTCAGTGAAAGCGTCTAATCTGAAATCTGAATTTTTGTATGCAAATTTCTTAACAATACTCACTTCATCTGATAGGGTTCCATCAATTTCATTAGCCCCCTGTGTAGAATTGGACAATTAGTTCTCATATCTAATATCACTTAAGAGGATATTTAAAGGTGGATAAAGTCCAAACCATCATTAACTCTACTCTCTTTAATTATTACAAAAAAATTGCGATTTCTTTCTTTTAAAACGGTATATTTTATTCATCTTCTGTTATTTCCAAAGCGCCTCAATATGCATAGTGTCAATAAATGTAGCAACCAAAAAGCAGGATCGCTCCCCTAAGAAGACTTTAGGCAAAAAGATGAAGAATTTTAAAGAAATTTATGAGGATCTAGTTTAAATCTTTTTTTAAAAAATGGCCATCAAGATAATATTCACTGTAGTAAGTGCTTCCTGAATAGTTTGTTAACCTACAAACAGAAATAAATACAATACCTGCATGTGGGCAGAGATAGCCATTCTTTAATTGCCCAAACGCTATTACTTATTTAGCACCCTAAATGAACAGGGTGATTTAAAATGTCCTACAAATTTAGGGCACACTACTGTCTCAGTGAAAATTTCTAATCTGGAATCTGATTTTTTGTATACAAAATTATTAACAATACTCACTCCATATGACAGAGTTTCATCCATTCCATCAGCCCCCTGTATAGAATTGAACGATTAGTTCTGATATCTAATATCACTTAAGAGGATATTCAAAGGTAGATAAAGTCCAAACCATCACTAAATCTACCTTCTTTACTTATTACAAAAAAACGCTATTAACTTTTTTTTTAAAAAAACTACCGTATATACTCGAGTATAAGCTGAGTTTTCCAGCCCTTATTTTTGGCTGAAAAAAAGGCCCTCGGTTTATAATGAAGTCAATACTTGAGTCGGGAAGATGGGGAGGAGGTGGCGGCGGCACATGGCTCTGCCCGCCAACAGGGCACCCATCGGCAGTAAAGCAGGAGAGGTGGGGATCGGGGGGGGGATTGAGGGGCTGGTGGTGGTGGCAGTGGTGCATGGCTTCTCTTTCCCCCAGGGGACCCAGCAGTATTGAAGCTTGAGAGTTGGGGACCGGGGATGGGGGAGGCGGTGGAGGTGGAGGTGGCATGTGCCCCCCCCTCCCAGCTTCTCCTGCCTTCCCCAGTTTTCTGGTAATACACCATTTAAATCGGCTTTCCCATTGGAGACACTCCAGGTGGAGACTCTCTTAAAGGGCTAACAGGGGGGATGCACAGCTAAATCTCTTTGGCTACCACCGAAGAGTCTACCTTCTTTAATTATAACAAAAATGCTACTTCCTTTTTAAAACTGTCTGTATATTTTATTCATTTTCTGTTATTTCCAAAGCACCTCAATATGCATAGTGTTAATAAATGTAACAACCAAAAGGCAGGATTGCTCCCTTAAGAAGACTTTAGTCAAAAGTTGAGGAATTTTAAAGAAACCTGTGAGGATCTAGATTAAACGATTTTTTAAAATGGCCCTCAAGAAATTATTCACTGTAGCATGTGCTTCCTAACTAATTTTGTTAACCTACAAACAGAATTAAATACAATACTAAGTGGGTAGAGATAACTATTCCTAAATTGCCCTTATGTAGCAGCATCAATGAATAGGATGCTTTAGAATGTCCTACAAATTTAGGGGACACTGCTGTCTCAGCGAAAACTTCAAATCTGAAATCTGAATTTTTGTGTTTATTTATTTATACAACAAATGTATTCAAATTTCTTAACAATACTCACTTCATCTGACATAGTTCCATCAATTTCATTAGCCCCCTGTGTAGAATTGGACAATTAGTTCTCATATCTAATATCACTTAAGAGGATATTCAAAGATGGATAAAGTCCATACCATCATTTAGTCTACCTTCTTTAAATATTACAAAAAATTGCTATTTCCTTTTTGCAAACTACCATATATACTCAAGTATAAGATCAGTTTTTCAGCCCTTATTCTAATCTATTCTAATCTATTCTATTCTAAACTTCTAATTTGAAATATGACTGGGAAGCATGTAGAATTGATGAAATTAAAGATCTTAATGAAAGAGTAGACTCTGTCACTCAAGGTGCATCACACTAGCTTTGAAAAGTCACAAGGAATGATCTCGGTACAGCAAGAAAATCACCAGAAAAAATGTATAGTGGCAGAGATTCTTTGCCCCCACGAAGAATTCGGGTGCAAAGTACAGTGCCCGCATGCTAGCTGCGTGGGCGGGGAGCGGGCTATTTAAGGGTCCGTATGCTCCCTACCCGTTGCCAGCGCAACTCTGAAGCTCCCCTCCCTCCCGTCCTTTTATTGTGGATGATGAAGCTTGCTGGTCGCTTCGGGGCCGGATGGGAATTTTTGGCTGTCACTCAAATTGGCCTAGAATGGCGGCGTGTTTTCGCCCATCCCATCATCCACATGGTGCGGCTGGGTAATGTTAACTTAAAATCCTCCTTCTGGTCGCAATTAGCGGTTAGGGCAAGTGGTCTGGTAATTTCATTAGGCACTTCTGTTATACAGCATCTGTCAGGTGCTGGGCAGCCCTCATGGATAAATTTGATAAACTAGAATGTCAATAGTTATTGTTAAATAGGAGCCCCGGTTAGGAAATGAGGGCTGCTAATGGTTAGGAGATTCTCGATAGGTAAGATGGTTTAAGTCCCTGTTTGGCATCTTACCAAAGGCATTATTTATCGTGCCGGATTAAACTCTTATCAATTGGAGGTGCTGATAAGTTATAACATAGAACTGAACTACCACTTGCCCTACGGCACAGGCCCTCTTTAACTTGCAGTTATTCTTTTACAGTTAGTTAATGTTATAAATAAATTGCAGCCCTTATTAACTCCAGAAACTTTGTCTCGTCTCTTTATTTCTTC